>CAJNOP010000035.1:187547-498365 GCA_905250075.1 Rotaria sp. Silwood1 | reverse complement strand
TGGCTATCTCAGCTTTCGAACATTTTGAAACAATGCCAAATATATAATTCGATGTAGAATTAAATAGGCTACAAAATGAAATAAAAGTTTTTGTGGCAATTGATTTTTTTATCAAGACATATAGACAAAATACTGAAAAATGGAGAAAATTTTATATGCTACAAATACTGTATTTTGACATTTTCGCTTCTATATTGAGGCTAAGGAGACATATCATATATATAGTTTTGTAGAGCAAGTTAAGATCTATCTATTGGTATATAGATCAATTGCAAATATCAAACATTTTTTAGAAAAAAAATACAGACATGAAGATGGTTTGGCACTGAAAATAGGCAAAATATAGTGTCAGTAGTCGATGTTTAAGTCCAACAATCTCGCTGCTCGAACGTTTTAAAGGAATGACTAATATACAATTCAATGTAGAATTGAATGGGCTACAAAACAATACAAAATTTCTTTTGGTGATTTGTTTCTCTCGTAGACATAAAGCCGAAATACTGAAACATGAACCAAATTTTATCTGTTGAAAAATCACAGTTCTTAAAATTTTTCGATTCTAAATTAAGATCAGAGAGAAGTACCATATATACAGATTTGTAGAGCAAATCAAACTCTATCGATTGGTATATGACTCAATTTGAATAGTGAAAAATTTTCGACGGAAAAATTTCAAAAAAAGTATAGGTCAATTTCTCACACCTTTTTGCGCTATTTTTGAGGATATCTGTGCTCGGACAGCCATAATGAACCAAAGGTAAATCATTAGTTCGTAATATTTTAGATTCATCTATGGTAGATGAGGCCTGAAATACTTAGGGGATCAACTGCAAAACCGGTTGACCCCGATGGTTTTCGATATCCGAAAATATTTGATTTTTTCGTGGAACATCTCTTAAGTAGAATAGTCTCTGAAATATCTTTTTAGTTTACGAAGGAAATGAATCTGATACAAATAAAGATTTTAGATGACTATTTGCTAACTGTTTGTTCTAAGACTAGCATATTAATCCATTTTTAGATTATGCCACTCCTTTTCTGAATTCTATGGCAACAATATATCTAAGTTAAACTTTTAATCAATTCATAAGGTACTGGATTGAATATGAATGACTAAGATGTGATACAAATCTATGAAGTATTATAAATAGGGGCCTACAAGGTAGTGATGTCACCAGAAAATTAATGGTGATGAAGCTGAGCCCCCACTACGCCAGTCTGTTGCAACCTCCTTCAGATGCCTACCATGTTCATATGCAGCACTATATTCCTAAATACTAAAGCAAACAATGATGCGAGTCTTTCTGATTACGTAAGCACGTCAATTTTCGTAGATTTATAATCAACTATCTTGAATTACTTGAATACCATAAAAGAACAAAAGAAACAAGTACTTATTTTAACATAACTCGACTGTTTTTGTGAATCTCTGAAAAACTATCAATGAATTGCTCGAAGTTTATATTTGTATCACGCTCAATAGCCTATAGGCAAAGATCACTCAAGCGGCCGTCAGTCATCGAATTGCGAACTGTTGTTTTAATTAATTTCATTTTTGAAAATGTACGCTCACATGTTGTTGAAGATACTGGAATTGTTATTGCAGCTTTAATAACATCAACGTTAGCTTTATAAATGATTTTTTTTTATTTTGATTTGGGAAATTTGTCCAGTAAGCTCTTATTCAGGGTGATAGAGCTCAAAAGTCCGATGATGGGGTTGAGCCACACCTGGCCTCAGCCTAGCGACGCCACTACTACAAAGCAGTCACACGTCATCATCACGGTCATGCAAGACCATAACTACATTTAATAAATATTCACAGCCGTCATCAGACCTTTCATTGCTATAACTATGACAAAAACTAATGCTATGCAGAAATATAAGATTTTGAAATTTTCAACATAGTTTACCCAAAAAGTATGGCTTCTGGATGAACTATAGCCAGTTTTGACGGTGTTAATCTACAAGAAAGAAAGTTTAAAAGCGTTATTACTGAAGTCTTTACGGAATACAAAAAACTCTTGTGACCGCATAGTGATCGTGAGTAAATCATCATGGTTGCACTGATCTCTAACCGTGAATACTCGTAAATCATATTTTTTTCTGTATACTACTCAATAGAGAATCTACCTATTAGTGATGGTTTACCGATCTATTAATTTAAGCGTGTCATATTCCTAGTGCTATTAGCAGTAAGTAGAAAGTGATGATGATGTGATTATTGCCATACGACAATAAATAGCCAATAGATAAGCCAACCATGTATCGTTGCTAAATAGAAAGCTTTTCAATTATAAAAAGCATACTATTTTCTTAGTAAGCAAAAGTCCAAGTAACACTAAGTGTGGCAATCAAAGATAACATCACAATAAGTCAAATCACGAATGATATGAAGTTATTTATTTACCAAAACGAATATGGGGTATTACATGATTTTTACATTTTTTTTTTCAAGATAGAGATATTTTATGGAAACTTTGTAGAATTTCTTTATTCGCTGAAAATCGTTTCCACCATATCATTCATTAGTTCTGTGAACACTTTTAATGTTTGTCCTTTATTGGCTTTGAGCCATTTGGCAATTACACCATCTTTTTTAACCATATCTAAAACTTTATTTGCAAGGCCATGTTTACGTTTAAAGTCTTTTTGGATACGGCGACGTTTTCGTTTCTCTTGTGCTTGTTTATATAAAACATATCCTAGTACACTTGATGCGACTAAAATAATCGATAAGAGTAATGTAGTAATTATATGAAACCAATATCGATCCCAACATGATGAATGGCATTTCTGGTTTGTGGTTCGTCTATTCTCAGCATCATATGAAGATACTTTCGAAATGATACTTGTATCACTCATATGTGTTATATTTATTTATTGGAAAACAAAAATTTTTATTTGAAAAGTATTTTCAAGTGAATAGAATAAATGTTACTATGGAAAATTAATAAAATATTTGTAAATAATGAAAAGTATACTGTTTTAAAAATCGTTATAATTTCTGTCATTGTTTCGGATTTCATAGACTTGCGGTGATCCAAAGAAATTCAAGACAATTAGCTGTCGTTAAAACGAAACTTTTCTTCAAACGGATATAAATTCTTAAAAGAATTTCTCTTGTCATCAATATTAACAAAAAGCTGGATTCAGTTTTTCACCCAAATATTCGAAGAAAGTGAAAGAAAAATCGATTTACTTTAAACATAAAAAAAAAGGTGATGTTGAAAACTATATTGTTATTCATCAGCAATTAATAATTGTAGTTTTCACCTCAAAAAGTAAAGCATTGTATAATTAATACAAGAAGAAGTTGTTTCAATATCTTCTATCAAGAAATAAATTATAAAACTTGTGTACGAAGCTTATACTCTTATTGGTACAAAAATAAGATTTTTTTATTTGAATTTCTAAATGAAAAAACTTTTTGTACAGGGTAATATTTTCCAAAATTTTCTTTGAGCTGTATTGATGCACATCAGTCGATTTTGTACGTCTGCTTTTATCCTTCTATTTTTATCGAACATTCTTCTTGCAAGAGAAAATTTCAACATCTACTTTTTTGTTATTCGAGACATTTAAATAAAAAAAAAGTAACGAAAGTGGCCTTCTTCTCGAAATTGGGTTTCTTATTCTACCAAGAGTCACTTCTGGTATCAAAAGTCGATCGCTGTTTTAATTAGACCGCTAGACTTTATTTCGACTGTACACACCTCACTAAAACCTATAATATTTTCGATCTTCTATATCATGATACAAGACAGTCATCATATGGAAATTTTCCCTTCTTTTCTCAGCTTCTTTAAGTTGATTGATTACACCAACTGAAAGCTCTGTCCCTTTTTCTTTTAAATGACATTGTTCACTTGGTATGCACAATATGAAAACACTCATGACAAAATTCCTTTGATATTGAGCTGTGAAAGCAGTGATTCACTTGGAACTATGTATCATTCGATAGACTTTTCAAAGATTTACAAAATTATACTATTGCGTTCGGCTTGATTCATGACTAAGTTAGTTTAGTCAAATAATACAATGTTCATTACTATTAAAAGTTACCTATTTTTACTGATATTTGACGGATTTTGGTCTGAATAATCAGGCTTGCGATCAAAACAAATCATATATACAGAATCAACATAAAAAAAAACGACTCGATCTATATTTATCACAAAATCCTTCGATAACTTTTACTTTCGTCTGAAAATGCCGTCCTGATCATCTTCAGGGTTAAATCAAAAGATAAAATTAGTTAAAATCAAAGCATATTTATGATATACTATCAGAGAAGTTAAAATAATTCAGTTTAGAAAATGTTAAATCAATGAATAGACTCACATGATAATCATTTTTGTAGTTGATAAGGACTTGCTAAAATTTTATTTTTTCGAAAATGTTTGCATTTAGAATAATTTTTCAACTAATTTATTTGATTCATTTAAAATTGTTATACTGAAAAAATTTATTTGTATTATCCGATATATCTTCAATACATGACTTCTTTTCTCTGAATGATGGTACATATGAGACATGTTATAGTAAGCGAGAAATATCATTTATTTTCTATTCCGTTCCGTTAATTCAATCACTATTTTATCGTGCTATACACGTTGATTGAATCGTTTAGCAAGATCTTGAACACAACATCCTTTCTTTCGATGAACTTTGACATGTAATTTTGAGTTTAGCCTAAATTTAGAATCAAATCAATTCATATTTTTCTATATCCCTCTTATTCTGGCTCTGCTACATCAATAATAGCGCTGACTTGTTGATTGACACCTACAATGGAAACCTTTCGTTGTATTAGTTACTAAAGTTCATAAAATTTAGACTATTTAAAAACTCTAATAGAAATCTTAGATACATAGAGTGCTTTGGACGGTTCTAAAACATTCCAAAATAATCTTCGGACTGTTATTACTGACGTGCTTTTTTTCCATTGCTATAACAAGGTACTCAATAATCTTTAGTTCTCCTCCCATCCCTAGTTGCTAGGATCTGGGAAGGTGAAAAACGCAAAAACCTCAATTTGCACTTACACTCACTATTGTCTTCGAAAAGTTGTGAGCGTCACCAAATATTCATTTTATTATTAAGTAGAAAATTTGTTTCAAACATATTATCTATAAAAAAAAGAAAAGATTATCCTAAGATAGTCATTCATCAATTTAGTTACACCAAAAAATTATTTTTTTTCATTTGAAACTCATAATTATAATAACTTGACTAAGAGAAAAAAAACTATCTTAAATAAAACCTCTCGAAAAAAAAATATTGAGTCGCGATCTTGTAAATCACGCTTATCTCTTGTACAAAAAAATGAGTGTAATGGTATCCAATGTATACCATATCGTCGTTTTCTTTCTCGTTCTGTCATCAATCAATAAGCAAAAAAACTATCAACTAATTGATGATACCTTAAAATAATCTATTCGTTAGAAACCTTAATAGATATTTTTAATCAAGTACCTTGTTTGATTGACGTGTTTCAAATCAGTGCATTATTTTTCGTTATGGTTTAATGTATTATTTGTCATACTAATAAAATATAAATTTTTTCTTGTTTCGTTTGCTTTCAATCAGAATTCATTCAACCGAATCATGTATGTAAATAAGTGAACTCGATATGATGAAAATGCAACAGAATAGTGCATCATAAGTTATCAATGATTCATGTACTTGATTTTGTATGTTATTTTTTTGAACCAGTTTAAAATAATTTATTCTGAGATAAAATAACTAATTCATATAGTCAGTCCTCATACATAATTAAGGTAAGAACTTATTCGAAGACAGTCATTGATCATACATTGATTTGTTTTATTTATTAACGATAATAATATCAAATTGATGACATTGTCTTAATTAATTAAATAATTATTTTTATTAGAATATAATTGAACCTTTGATTTTTTTTCTAAATTATATTAGATTATTGAATGCAGTTGTTTTTTTTTACTTAGATTTTGTTGTAAAATATATTTTTCAAAAAGTTAATATAACAAATTATCTTATCAATTTATAAATATGTCTCTAATAACAAAGAAGGATACTCAGGCAAAATATATCAAAGTGATTTGTTGTTTACATACAATAGTTTTGTTTCTTATCATTATATTTATGATACCGAAGCCACAAGATCACTTTCTTTTATATTTATCTGCCAATTCACCAGTGTTATATCTGATCAATGCATCGTTCAAAGATGAACTAATTAATGAACACTTAGCGAGTTATTCTCGGATGTATGATAGTGCATCACGTGGTTGTAATACAACGAGATCATTAAATAAAGAACAAGAACAAAATTTCCCTATTATATCGAAATTACTTATAACACTTAGTCAACAAATTGTACCTTATCCAAACGAATATTTTCATGGTCGAGGTATTGTTCTTACTGTTGGACCACTTCAATTAACATTAGCAAGAGTCAATCTAAGAATGATTGAACACAGTGGTAGTCAATTAAATGTTCAAGTAAATATAATTCCATTTAGACGTACATCAAAATGAATTTTTTTTTTGTTCTACACGAAAACGTGATAAAACAAGTAACGAATGACTGAATTAGTGATTAATCAAAACTTTCGTACGATGAAAAATTAAAACGAGTGTTGCATGTTTGATATGACAAAAAAATTGAGAACTATGTTTCAGTGATGGGATCGGTTCGTGTTTTTTTTTGCAACCGAACTAAATCGAACCGAAAAAATCTCAAACCGAACCGAACCGATTAAAAAATAAAGAAAAAAAAGTTTATCAGTTTTAATCTTTTTCTCAGAATATTCACTTACAACAATTTATTGAAGACCTGCTTATAACGCTTTCGATAGTTCTAAGAGTGACGTAGAAAAACGAGCTGCATAGAATGTTAAAAACATAGGTATATTCGTTTTTATGTTACAAATATATTCCCATTGGAAAAGCCTGTAGCGTATTTTTAGTGGCTAGCCAATCTTTTTGTTAATCAAGAACGACTCACTGCGTTTTCGTTCGTCGTTCAGTATAAAGGGCACAACTTGTTTCAACTAGCAGGTTATTATTATTCTTTGAAGGACGTTCTGTGAAAATGTTATATAGCGCAGGTTTTGAGAAATAATTTATATATGTCATAATTTCTAACCATTACTCTGTATTTAAGGGACAGGTTAGTTAAAATTTTCTATCAAAATACTCGGAATCTTCATATTAGAAAAGTATAACTAGCTTTCTGAAGAGTATAAACGATAGAATTATGATGAAAATAATTGAGTTATTATTATTAATGGAGTCATCTTTTCACAATATTCATCTAAGAATATGAATTTCAATCAAGTATCACAATCTGACAGAAAGAAGATGATCATATTTCTAACTAAACTCTGTACTTTTTAGGACTAATATATATGTTTCGAAAGAAAACTCTGAATAGAAGTTTTAAGTCGAAGTTTTCTCTACTTTGTATCAACTAGGGTAAAAAATCACCAATTATTCAGTAGCTTCTCCCAATAAACAACGATCTTAGAAATCATAATCATCATTGTTTAGGTATATTTCTCTAGTGACCGAAACCAAAGATCAATGATTTCAATATGAGTTTTCAACACTAATAAAAGAAGCGAAAATGAAGGATGCTTTTACGTGTCAAGAGTGGTTTCAATTTTCAGAGCTGATAGAAGAGAAAGACAAAACAGTATACAATTCGTATATTTGATTTATTAGAACAGCAGCGGAACTGTCTTGGACAATACCCCAGCAGACAGACATTGCGATTTTTGAACTAGTTTTGTATATACAGGGAACAAATTACTCAATTTTTTTTGTCTATATGAGTTCCTACTTGATCATCAAATATATGAAACAAAGAAAAGCTGGTTGCGCAATCGTTGTGGGACCAAAATGTGACATACAATGTAGTCACTATTGTTAATCACAGGAAGATTTTTTTGAGATACATCTCTTCACCATAGTTCTGCTTGGCCCTTTAAAAATGCAATAGGTAAGTAATTCATATATTATAACGACACGTTGTTGGTATAGAGTGTGTGATCGCATATCAAAAAAAATCGTCTGCCACGGTCTGATGAAGGAGTGACTACAGCTCATATTTCACAAAAAATGCCTCAAAAACTTGAAATGTTGCTCACAAGCGAACAAAAACTCATATCTTAGGCGAATATTATAATCGAGTCTCACATGAATAAAAAAAAGCTGAGTAGTTTGTTCCTTTTTTTGTACAAAGTTAGCACAAAAACTGATCTGTTTGAATATTGTATGATTAATAATGAAAATTATCAAAAACTTCTATCCAACATGTCCTAATATCACTGTATACAAGGTGTCTTCATCTATTGAGCTCCTATTTCACAAAGACTACACCATATACTATTTGTATCTCTTTGTTTTCGATGATCTAGTTTGATAGTGATCAGACTTCTTGAGTTTATCATTTTGATCGTAAATGCTCTTTCATTTATAAGTTTTTTATTTGAGTGATGATTTCATGAGATTTCTATTATTATTCTTGATGTCTTCGAAAGAACAGAAAAAATCACTTTCAATCTCAACCATGGATACAATATGT
This sequence comes from Rotaria sp. Silwood1, assembly GCA_905250075.1. NCBI lineage: Eukaryota > Metazoa > Rotifera > Eurotatoria > Philodinida > Philodinidae > Rotaria > Rotaria sp. Silwood1. The sequence goes on along the minus strand of CAJNOP010000035.1, from coordinate 489,790 downwards.
CTTAATTTGTTACACACAAAGAAACATCAAGATAGTATTGTTCCTTCAAATCAATTTCAAAATAAATTTGACCTTTTCTCTTTTAGATATGGTATTCATCAAGTCAAATCTCAGAAAATAGAATGATGAGCTTGCTTAATAAGGCATCAAAACTCAATGTCAGCATCTGTTGTTTTGACAGAGCTCAATGTAGAACTCGTCGACAAATCTGGAAACTTAATTCTACTCATGTTTACAAACCTCGTACAGGCAATCTATTGAAAAGTTTTCCTTATAAACCGGCAGCAATTGTTAGTGCTACTTTTGCTGAAGTACTATTTCTCGATTCTGATGCATATGTTACACGAGATCCCATAGATCTTTTTGTTTCCGATCCAATGTATCTCAAATTTGGTGCTCTTTTCTTTCCTGATGCTTATATAAGTCGACAACATCCATCTGTATGGAATTTGCTTAATACAACTTGTGGTGAACATGAATATGAATTGGATAGTGCTACAATATTAGTTGACAAAAAACGTGTATGGAATGGAATTTATATGACAAAATTGATGAATGATAATCATGAACTATTCTATAAAGTAATCATTTGTTAATGACATTAATCAGAAAAGATTTACATTTGTTTTGTTGCAGTATGTTACCGATGGAGACAAAGATACATTTCGATTAGGTTTTCGTTATATGGATGTAAAATATTATATAGTGATGATACCATGTGCTGTAAGTTATCAAGTATTCTATTCTTGATGACAAAATATGATGTCCATTGTTAATTTTTGAATATCTTGAAAACAAAAGTAACTAGAATCCTGTAGGCTTTACCATTGGAAAGAGAAACGTAGAGAAAATGACAGTTTAATGAATTGTTTGAATTATGGGTTAATCAAGCAGGACATTTCTCTATGGATTTACACAAGATCAATTCTTCTAGTTTATTCCATACGAGAGTTACAATGAGCTTACTGAAAACTTTGAAAGCGGTCAACTGATCATTGATCATTCGAAAGTTTTATTGAATTCAATGTATTACTCTACACTGACTCCTATCGTAGTATCTATTTTTAGTGTCAATATGGTCGTAAGTAGCTAGATCATGATTTTTGTAATTCAGTCGATGCAAAGCTTGTAACATTATATGAGACATTTTAAAGATATTGTCTTTCTCATGTCAGGTCATTTCAAAACTAACAAAAAATAACATCATTACACTCAGCAAAGACGAATACATCGAACTGAATACAGTTGAAAGCTACCAATGATCATTTGGCTGATTACAAGGCTTTCAGTAAAATATTTATAACTCCTGAATGGAATAAGCTAGAAGAGTCGGTCTTGCGTAGGTCTAAAGAGAAATGTTTTTGCTGTTGATTTCCTAAAGCGAAACTCATAGGTAGTTGAGGAAGGTTTTTATAAAACTTCTGATCAAAATCTATAGCAATAACTCACCTGAACGACTGAAACATAGTCCAAATAATTCAGTAAAGTGTTACTTTTCCATGTCTCTTTCCGATATTGTAAACTGCAAATTTTCAGCTACTTTCGTTCTCTAGATATTTAAAAAAAAATTGATATGCATTATATTTTGTCGTTAACAATAGTTATTTTCTGATTTAAACTGTTTTTTTCTTATTATTCTTAGACTGGTTCATTCGATGGTACTCGTTTTTGTGGTTGGACTCTTTGTAAAACAGATAGTCTTGCACAACATATCTACATTAAGTATGAATATTATATGTTTTTATCTTTGATTATTATACTTCTTCATGTTTTCTTCTGTGATTTAGTCATGTTCATCTTTTCAAATATGAACGTATCAGCTACAACCAAGCTAATTTAGGTTATACTCGTATTGGTCTTGGTGATCCAAATAACAATTCGTTTTTCTTTGCTCACTGTCGTTTACCAGGAGCATCCACCAGTTGTTTTCATATTGTTAAGAAACCTAATCCACAAATCACTGATAGTGTATGTTACACAGGTGGAATCCAATTAGAAGACATTGAGGATCATCAATATACGCTCAATGAATCTTTGTTATTTGAAGAATCGAGAAACAATCGAATATTAATGAGCAAAACCAATAATTTGATGCCTCAGTTTGTTGATAATTTGCTGAAATTTCACTCGTAAATATTCGTTTTCAACTATACAAAAACCAGAATCAAGTGGCAATCAGTCAATCATAGAAAAATGAGATAAACAATTCACAAACATATCTATTGATTTTTGAGTCTAAAAATATGTCAATTTTAAGAGATAATGTAAATGTAAAAAACAATATTATTAAATTATAGTGTGATTTTAACAAGATTAAGTTCTGCTACTGATTTTCGGAATATAAGTTTTTCTTTAATATATCATCTTTCAAAAAAAAATTTTTAACGCTAGTTAATTTTATATTTCAATTTGAACTAAGAAATCTTTAACAAAGTTGGAATGTAAACATGAAGATGGTATTGAACCTTCTTACATGAAGATGTCTTTTGAGAAACCTTTTTTGTTTGTGTTCAAAATGTATTAGATAACTTCAGATAAAATTATAATTCATTGAATATTCTACTTCAAAATAATGACGGTCAATATTGTTTCTACGTGTTATGTTAATTGCTGGAAACAAAGTAAATATGTATTAATTTGAAGTAGTCGAACACAAGAATAAAGCTTGAGATTTTATTCAAAAAAATGAGATTCATAAACAAATATATTAGAAAGTAATACGTAGTAATTGTATAGAATTTCCATCAGATATTCTCATATTATTTTTCAGATTACACAGTTGACTTAGATAACTTAAAATAAAATAAGTGTAATGAGATACAATTGATTTTGAAATATACAATAAGTTTTACGAATCATTAATCGACTGAATTAATTATTTTGTCGTTTTCAATCAAACTTGGAATCAGTCGAATTTTTTCCATCAACTTAGAGCAACTAGTTGCATTAAACAATTGACCGGTAAAAAAACCGGTAGGTATCAATTAATCAACTAGTTCTTTTGCGAGAAAGTGTATTACGGCAGCTTCACAAAGACATACAATGTAAAAATCATATAACTTTTGCAGTTTCGAATCTAAACACGTTTTATTTTATTTTTTGTCGCGTTCCATATAAGCTCATATCAAGAACGACGAAAAAGCTATTTTCAAAACTTTTAATTTACTAACTCATACGACTGATGTTGAACAACATCTATGTTTTGTTTTGCATGGGTTTTCTTCAATATTGATATAATTTCTTTATAAAAAATTGATAAGTTAGATGTTTTCTTGTTTGAAATCATTATTAAACACAATTCAAAGGCTTCTCAACCCTTATAAGACAACGAATGTCGATAAGGAAACAAAATGAGCTAGGAAACTCAATTTTTATGCAAGGCTTCATATTTTTAGATTTCTTAATACCTAGATATTGTCATAGTCGAATGAAATAGCAATTGCCAAAGATTTCACAACCAAACAGAATTTTTTCTGATATGTACGTTAGAAAAGCATGAACTGAAACTGTGCTATCCATTAAGAATTTCTGACAATCGACGATTAAAAATGGAATGGCAAAAGTGAGCTCAAAATTTCGAGACTAAAAATATTTAGCTTATATCAAATTTAACTTCTAATAATTGACTAATTTTTCGTGACTCTAATCAATACATTCGGCTTGATCCGAGAATACTATTGCACTATATGAAAAAACATGAATTCAAAATTCACAGCTAGTACTTTGATGACGACTAGAAATTCGTGAGTTGAAAACTTTCACACTCATATTTTTGGATCGTTAGAACCGTGAAAATTGATAACAACGAACAAAATAGACTAGCTTCAATGATCTATGAATCAAGAAAAAGAAACCGACGAGTGTTAAAAGGTCAACCAGTCCAATTCGATTCCAAATCGGTTTCTAATAAAGTGCAATTCACTTCTTTCGACTTCCATAATATTCTTTATGTATTTACTTGTGTATAAATTTTTCTAGTAGCTTAGTAATTTCACTGTTTATATTTCATTGGAACACATGATAAAAATTGATCGGTTGACCCATTTTTAGTATTATCAATACTGTTGATATTGTTTATTAGTTGCAAAAGACAAAATAAACAGAAGGAAATAATCACTCGACAAAATTGAACGTTTATTCTCATTCAACGAAAAGAAAACAAGAAAATCTTAATCAATCAATGTCGATCGTTGTTCTGAACTGTTCATCACATCAATATCTTCATGAATTGTAATTGTTGATGTTTTTGCACTAATCATGTAAACATATAGTGCTGATAAAGATAATTTACATTTTCATTAATGGTTTGCTTAGAGCATAGATATAAAATCGATTTAGTTAAAATAAAAAAATGAAATTTCATAATATTTATTCATAGATTTATCGAATAAGATAGAAGAATCTAAAAAAATATTACTTCTGCTTATATATCTAAACTAAAATACGAGAAAATTCACTATTTCATATATTAAATATCGATGCAATCATAAACTAGACCGATCTTCGTATTATAAATTTCTACTGTAAATACAGAATACGTCGAAAATTTTCTGAAAAAGAAAAAAAAGATTATTGTAATTGAATTTTTACTCCATGAAAATGACTCTATACAAATTTCTTAAAGAACAGAAAAATAATACGATTTTATTGTTTGTCGAAATTGATTATCTACTTTAAAAGCATATCCATGAACAACCATTATTTGTTCAATTTCTTAATATTCTTTTTGTAATTGTACATTCAATATTGACTAAACAATTAAACATAATTAAGAGAGTACATTTTATCGGATTTACTCGTAGGAATATCCCATGACTACAACTTCTTCTTACCATACAATCATCAAGTAAAACATGAAACAATTTCAACCTAAAACAAATAGAAAAACGAAAATTTTTGTTGACATGTAATATGAACAGTTTGTTTCTATAATGAGTATCTCAGAAGTAACTTACCACAATAGGTTTTTGAAACACAATCCAAAAGTAGTGTTGAAGTATAGCGGGTAGAAATTTTGGTCTCAAGACCGTAACAAATGTAGATATACGATCACAGATCGCATATCAATAATTTTTTGTTCTTATATATGAACTATCTCTATTACATTTCCGCAGGATTAAGTAAAATGACCATGAAGAGATGTTTTGAAAATTATATAGATTAAAGCAATCTCCTGAAGTTAACAACATCAGCTATATCATATTTGACATTTTAATTTCAGAGAGGTTGCACTAACAGTTCTTGAATCATGAACGATAAGTTTAGTAATCATCGGTTAAAACTATTATTTAGTTAAAAGAGAAACACTTCCATGATGTGAAAAAGATAAACAATAGATTTCAGATGTCTGTATTATTGTTCAAACTGTCATATTCTTAAATTTTCTCAAGTTTCAAAAGAAATTATTTACAATCTTTACAGTTTCACTAGTCTGTCTGGCTTCATGAAATTATTCTGGAATGGAAAATTCTCGAAAAACAGATAGTCAACTGCAAAGATACTAAAGTAATCAAAAACTTTTTAATATATTTCATTCTATAGAAGTTTTATTCACGGAGTATTTCAATAATAAGAATTTTCGATTTTTAACAACAAATGACGATGCTGAAGTCAAAATACTAGAAAACATGAAATGTCTACTTAGCTCCAAAGCGTTTTGACTGTAGTATCTTCATTTATTGATTGAAATAAAAAACGTTGTTATTAAAATAATGAGCGAAAAAACTCTGAAAAATTGCATATGTCAAAACAAAAATTTCCACATCTCTACATTCCTTATAATTGACTACTAATGAAAGTACCGGAAAAAAAAGGAAGCCAACTTTCGATTGAAATTGATTGTGCTAAAGTTAAAATGTGTCAATTAGCTGATGGTTTAGAGAAAAGAACTTGCAACTCTTTTTTTATCATCAGAAAAAGAATTAGCTCATTTCAGCAAAATATGGCAGAGTTATTCATTATTGTTCCTGTTAGATTATTTCTGATATATCCAGTAAATAAAAAGACTGAAATTCTATTTACTTTTGATTGAGACTCATTCAGTTTTGTTTCGTATTGAAACACTACTAATGCTACATGAGCTGATTCATTATTCTTCGTGTTGCAACGATGACCTAAAACAAAACCATTGACTAATTTGTGCAACGGAAGAAATTATTAACCAGCATGTCTCGTCAATCCAAAATTTTTTCTTAAAGAAATTTCAAATCGTAATTTGATGTACCCAGGGTTGCCAGATGAAAACGTTAGAAATCAGATTTTCCCATATCAAAATTTTGAAATTTTTTCAATGAATTCGAAAAAAATTTCAAAATCAATTCTTTATCACTTAGAGACATAAATAGATGTTCTTTCTGCTGGGAAAATATTGTCTACATAAGGCTTACCGAATTCAAATTTAATTAGACTGTATTTTTTAGAAAATCAGGAGTTTTTCAAGACAATTGTTTTACGAAATTCGGAGAAAAATCAGGTGTTTTCTTTAATTTGAAGTTCAAGCGCTGTCGGATGACCTTTTCATCAAGGAAATTTCAAATTCTTGTTCACATAAGCACTGTACATTGATACATATCAAATTGATACTCAAAATTTTTCTTTCACTGAATTTAAAATCAGAAAAAGTGATAGTTCCTTAAATTTTATTTTAACAGTGATTTTACGGTCAGCTTTTAGAATACGCAATAGAATAGGAAAAAAAAGTCAATTCATTAACTAATATGATTTAAAAAATTAACTGAAAGATATACAACAAATTATTTACCGAGCAATTCGCAACGCTTTTTACAGTATGGTGACATCAATTTGGCTCTTCTATTTATCCCCACTTCACCAACAGCTCACACTGCAACAGCTCGCTTCTTTTCTAACTCTCATATTAGTCCAAAATATTGCTAACAATCAATTAGGAACAAGCTGAAAAATCTGGAGCAAATAATAATAATCTATTCCTGAATTCAGTAAATTTTCTATCAGGAGAAAAGTCGAAAAATCAAGAGTCTCCTGATCAAATCAACAAGTTTGCTAAGTCTAAGTCTAGAAAATGTCAAAATTCGGCAAGTCAGAAATCGTTCGGAATAAAATGCCCGAATTCGGAAGATCTGGCATCTCTGGATGTACCTGGATCTTTCTTTTTTTATCAATTAATATTTAATTCAAATTTACATGATTTAATAGTTTAACTAGATGATAGTAAATCTTCAGAATAGATGCATTTTCTGAAATCATATACTTATTTATTTCTTGATATTCTTATTAAACTGTCTATCTATTAATAAATGAAAGTTCTATAGTATAAATTGAAATGTCATCTTTAGTTATTAATTTTATCGCAATCATATAAGATGCTAAAAGAAAGAAGAAATCATATTAACATTTGACTTTTTAAGATGTAAAATGCCATCAACAAAAAAAAAAGAACAAAATATAACAGAATATTCGCTAATTGGTTTATTGATCACCATTCTAGTTGCACCAATGTCCTCAATAGTCTCAATTTTACTATTGCCCTCTATCATTATATATAATATAATTTATTATGCCAAGCATACAATTTTTTTCTCTTTCTCTCTTTTTTCGCTCTTTAGCAAATCAGACTAAGAAGTGTTCTTTATTCTATTTTGTCCGAGTTCTTTTCCTAATAAATAGCTTGACTAGAGAAAAAGAAAAAAAAAAAGAAATGTCGAGGACATTCGATACATTTTGTTTGTTTATTTATCTATTTCGGAATTTGATTCCATCTCTTTCTTTTTTTTTTCTTTCATTTTTAATAATACTTATAGATATATTTGATATTTAAAAAAGCCTTGATTGAAAAAATATTCAAAAAATTAACGACTGATCTTTCTTTTGTATATAGAATGATAATAAGACAGAAAGAAAATATTCACAGGTGTCTATTTTCCGATCTTAATTTGTAAATTATTGCGGTGTTTTTTTTTCGATATATCCAGGTGTCTCTTTGAATAGGTTGCTTTTTTTTGTGACTATAATCTGATTTATAGAAGCATGTAACGCTTCACTACTTGCATATAGTACACAATTTCAAACGTATAAATTAGTCAAACGACACATTTTCTCCTTCGCTTAATAGAACTTATTTTTTCGTGCTTTTACTGCAAGGCCATTCAATAAAATTCTGCAATAAAGGTCATCTTGTCACTCTTCTGTATATGTTCGGTAGCGATTGATTGCGACAAGTGGGTATGTATTTTTTATCTATGATTTTAACAAGTGATTCTATATTCTATGTATGTATGTGAGTGTAGTTAAGATTATTTTTTTTTCTTTTGTGTACTCGGAGTTTGCTTGCTTCCTTGGCTCTTTCCGATAGGTAGAAACTACTATAAGGCTTATATACACATTTACACACGGTTTCTTTGCCGATACTAGTCAAATAGGAAAGAATAAGAAAAGAAAAAAGAGAAGGTTGAATCTTTTTCCATCAAGAAAATCGACCAGACAACATCGATAGAAAAACAAATAAATGAAGAAAACAAAAAGAAAAAATAAATTTCTATTTAGTGTATATTTTTTTTTCTCGTTCTGTACAAACATATTTTTTTAGATTTTGTTCTGCTATTTTTTTCAACAAGTTAATATATTTGTCGTCCTTGACACATACAAAAGAAAAACATTTGATTATTTTATATTTCATTATGTTCTTCATTGGAACAAACAGTAATTGGAATTATTGGAATTTAACTATCAGTATTTGTTTATCTATAAAAAATGATCTAAAGAATATTTGATGACTAATTCAATAATAAGTATTGTTTAACATCCCATTTGTTTTGTATCAATTCCTCTTCGAAACATTCGTTCCTCTTGATCCTTTTTTTTCTCTTTTCTTTTCACCTTAGGCCAATTCTGTTCTGATTTACACTTAATCAATTGATTTATTTCTCTTTCTATCTTGCGTTTGTGTGATAACTATATTTTATTTTATCTTTCATTGTCATTGTTAGTCGTGCAACGTGAACAATTTCTAGTTAGTTCGACTATTTTTTGAGTCTTTTTTTTTCAGTTGTTGTTTTTCTTTTTACAAAAGAAAATCTGAACCATAATGTATTTTTATCGTTATTTTTTCCATTTAATTGTTCTGAGTTCAATTATATCAATAATTACAACACTTTCAATTGAAAATACTCATAATGATGTTAATCAGGTAGAAGACTTTTCTTTCATTTTTTTTTTTCTTAAAAAAGAATAATGATTATTTCTTTTTATTTAAGGAATCTCGACAAAAAGTTCAAGTGGGATCAATTATTAAAAGAAGTCGAGAACAGAATGAAAAATTCCATACAGCTGATAAAGATCAATTACCGTCAACACGTACAGAAACATATTTATTAACAATGCTTCCAGTAGCTAAAGGTGATCATGTATTTAATAGTGGTGGTGAACAAGAATGGGAAATACAGAGAGATACACCAACTCAATTTGCAATATATGGTATGCGAAAGAATATTTACAAATAGCTGAAATTTTAAGCTTAATACATTTCAAAGTCTTTCATTGATTATGTTTTTGATGGTGTTATTTTTATAACTCTATTTCTATTTTTCTTTCAAGTGGTTAAAACTTTGATTTCAATAGCGATGAAGATGAATGAGTTAGTTTAAAAAAACTACTTGATACCATTCTTTCAATAGTAGAAGATACCAAATAATGATGGTCTAAAAATAAATCCTCGAATTATAATTATTTAAAGAACAAAAAATAGTTTTGTCTACTTTTAGAATTAATTAATTAATAAAACCTTATTATATTTTCTTTTTAGGTGAAAATCTTCATGGTGCCCAATTATCATTTACAACTCATCCTGAATCTTGTCAATGGGAACGTAAAAGTAAAATCTATACATTAAATGTTGATGCAACAGATCCACACGAACGCATGAGCGAACGTGCTTTTATTGACTTTAATTTGCCGTATTATAATTCAACTTTATATATGTGTTTAACACCACTTAATTCCAATGAAGTATTTCATCAAGGAAATCGGTATGAATACAAAATTCAATTTTTTCAGTTTGTTTTTTATTTAATTTATTCTTTTTTTTTAAAAAAGACCTGCGTTAAAAATTCGAGTTACTCGTCGTGCATTACCTGTTTGGGCAACAGTAATATGTTTAGTTTGTCTTCTATCATTATCAGGTCTTTTTTCTGGATTGAATCTTGGTTTAATGTCATTAACACCACATGATTTAATTGTTATACAAGAAGCTGGCACACCAAATGATCGAAAATATGCAAAAAAAATCTATCCAGTACGTAAACATGGTAACTTTTTATTATGTACGATTTTATTGGGAAATGTTTTGGTTAATTCAACGACAACTATTTTACTTGATACATTAATTAGTGGTGGATTAGCTGTTGCTGGTGCAACATTAGCAATTGTTATTTTTGGTGAAATTATTCCACAAGCTATATGTTCACGACATGGTCTTAAAGTTGGTTCACGAACAATTCGTTTAACACAATTTTTTATGGTTGCAACATTTCCAATATCTTTTCCATTGAGTAAATTACTGGATATAATTCTAGGTGAGAATTTTACATTTTATTTATACGTTATACTAAGATTTTTATCATGAAAATATCTAGAATTGAATTAGCTGAGAAATTATTTTTGCTTTAAAAGCTGTGTTCGTTTGCATAGTTCTATAAGATAACTGATAGGTTCATCTTACTATGTAGTACTTATCAAACAGTGATTAACAAGGATATTTGAATCTAAAACTACTTTTATATTAATCATAACCTGAATAAATATTTCGAAAAGAAATCCTTGAAATGAAAAAAAATATTTATCAGACAATTTAGATAAAGTTTTTTTTTTTTGATGAAGTTTTATTGAAACTTTTTGTTTTACATAGAAGTTTAAGTTTGAATGATGAATTATTTCTGTTTTAAATTGTTGACACATATATATATTGGTTAATCGTCTATGAAAATGGTCATAATTGAATTGTCGACTAGTAATATATACTAAAAAATGCTCTAGTTCTCCGATTGTACTCCTTTTTTTCGATGTCAAAATATTCTTACTAGAGAATGATGATTGGCTTCCTGTTTTTCGGACTCATATCGCTTGTTTTTTTTGTAAGTTTCGAGGAAATTTATTAATTTGAACTAGCAAATCATTTTCATAAGAAAAAATAATATTTGTAATTGATCGAAAAATATACTGTGTTTTCTTTTTGTTTTCTATAATTGAAGGCGAAGAAGTTGGTGCACGTTATACACGTGATCAAATGAGTGCTCTATTAAAACATACACAAACAACTGATATTGAAGATCGTGAAAAACTTATTATGACTGGTGTACTTAGTTTGAAAGGCAAAAAAATTCGTGATGTTATGACAAACTTAATTGATGTTTTTATGCTTGAAGCAAACCGTATTGTTGATGATGAACTTGTTTTAAATGTACATGGTTATGGATATTCAAGAATACCTGTTTATGAAGGACGACGGTTCGTTTATTATTTTTGAATATAGAAAAGAAAAACCTTAATAGACTATCTCGACTATATTTTTAGGGATAATATCATTGGTCTTGTAAACATACGTGATTTTGCTTTACTTGATACGGAATCAGGAAAATTTACTGTAAGAAATATAATGAACTTCTATAAACATCGTTATGGTACAGCTATAACACCAGATGATTCAAGTTATGACGTATTTAATCTATTTAAAAAAGGTAAAAATAGAAAATAGAAGTTAATGACTAATGATGATATATATTTTTAAACTTTTTCTTAGAACAATACCATTTGGGTGTTGTTGTTGAATATGATAATACAAGTGAGAAAGATCCAAAAGCAAAAGCTGTTGGTATTGTTACATTAGAAGATATTATTGAAGAAATGATTCAAGAAGAAATTATTGATGAAACTGATGTCTTTAGTAAGTAGAACGATCAAAAGAGAAATGTATAACTAAAATTAAAATTAAAATATTTCATTTTAGCTGATAATCGTCGTAAAGTACGAAATATGCTTTCTCAAGCACCAGACTTCTCAGCATTTATTCGTACAACAACAAATGCTGTTGCAAGTAAAATATCAGCACAAATGAAAGTAGCTGTTTTTCAATTCCTTTCCACAAGTATGACATTTTCATTTTATTTAATAAGAAAATAATTTTTTTTGATTTATCAAATATAGGTGTTGAACCTTTTCGTGATAAGTTTATATCTGCTCATATATTGAGTCGTTTATTAAATGTTGATTTATATAAAGAATTTGAATTTGATGAAGATGATTCTAAAGCTGGAAAAATAACATATATATATGAATATGGCAAGCCAGTAGATTATTTTGTACTTATTGTTAATGGTAAAGCAGAATTAGAAACAGGAAAAGAAAAAATTGTTAGTGAAATTGGTTCATTTTCTTATTTTGGTGTTAGTGCACTATATGTAAGATTGAAATACTTTTCTTCAATTAAAAAGAAGCCACCGGAAAAATATTTATTAAAAAATTTGATTTTTTAGAATCCTGAGGAAAAAGTTGAAGAGCTTATTCGATTAAAATCAAATAAATTTCGTCCATTTATACCTGATTTTAGTGTACGTGTTAGTGAAGATGTACAAATTTTACGTATACGTCGTGTACACTGGTTAGCTGCTGTACGAGCAACTTATTTTGAAAATCGACAAACTGCTAATGGTGGTACACTTATGCTTAATTCTGATGGTGAACAAATTGATTTATTAACACAAGAATTAGAAAAGGTTGATCATGTTGATCCTATTACTACTACAGGAAGTCTTAGTGGTGCTGTTGGACAGGATGTTGTTACAGGAGGAGGAAATGTACGTGAAAGAACGTCATCGTTAGCACCAACAATAGCATCCGATGGTGGAACTACGTTAATAGAACAAGAGAGACTATTAGCACAAAATCAAGCGTTGCCTACTTTATCAAATACAGCTAAAGTGCCAACAGATAGTCCCAATACATCAGGTCGAAATACTCCAACATTAACAGGAAAACAAAAGCGACAACTTTTTCGTTCCGACGCTTCAACATTACCACCATCATTAACAGGTGGAAGTTCATCATCAAAAAATCGTTCATTGACTTAGTATTGAAAAATGTGCATGTGTGCGTGTGTATATATTTATAGAACGGTGTCTAGAATGTAATTCTATTTGTTTTTTTTTCTTATTGAAACAGTTTTGTCTGTTTAGTTGCTTACTTCTAGTTAATTATTTGCTTGTTTTTGGTTACTGGATCTGATCTCTGAAGAAAACAATTGTTTTGTCTTTTTCTCGTTCATCTGTTTAATAAGTTTTTTCGATTCAAAATCTTCTAACGCTTAGACACCTATTCTCAAGCATTCGCTTAATGTGTACTCTTTTATTTCTTTGATTTTTTTTTCTAAAAATATATGCACTATTTTATATGGAGTTTTTGTTCTTTTATAAGAATCTGAATTTGGAGAAAAAACATTTGATAAGTATTGTTACTAGACACTGAATTAGAGTAGAGACAAATTGCATTGATATCTCAAAGAGTACATTCAAATCAATACAAAAGCAAACCTTACAAGATGATACTCGCAAATAAATTAGTTCGTTTGATGGCTAAATGTAAAAAATCCAAATCCTTTTTTAGTCACAGGTTTTGCGCTCAGCCTTACTGTTATGCATACATGACATATTATAGTCTGGTAATCGAAACTTAGAAAAAGTTTTCACCAAAGATTTATTACTTACGATATTTATCTACTTTTACAATTAATTGTTGTACACAAGGATAATGTGACTCTATATGAATGACTTTAGTTCTTCTAGGTTTATAAATTAATGTTAAAATAGCACTATCAAAAAAACAATAATATGTAAAATATACAAATATTACTTGTGCACTTCGTCTGATATATCAAATTAGATTATTAGATTTATAAATATTTGGAATGGTTTTGTAATTTGTTATATAGAGATATTATTTTAGAGAAATAACGATAGTATAGCATTCAGAACTGTTTGTTCATTGAAAAAAATCTTAAGCACTAACGGTTTTATCTATCGACCTCGACCATATTTCACTGGCTCTATAATTTACTTGTTTGTAAAGAGTCTGATTGAATTAAAAATTGTCGAAACCTGTTATTATTTTGAACAGAAATCTGTAGTCCTTTCTTATTAGACTTATCACGGAAAGATTATTTATTCTACAAAAACATATGGTCCATAGAAAATATCACCCACTAATTAACATCGACATGGTATTTTGTTTTATTTATTGTTCTTTGATTCAATTATGTTTTGATATTGTTTTCCTTATGCCGCATTGATACATGTCATGTGAAGATCTTTCTAAGTTACAATAATTTTATTAAAAATTTGAAATTTATTTGTCTCTCAGTTCTATTAATAAAAAATAATTTATTGAAAATCTGTTTAATGAAAAATAATGATAAGTTCGCTTTATTTATTGAGAACGTGCGATAATATGAAGACATTTACTATTGCACTCAATTCATATTAGTCATCTTTCATAATGTTTGATTGATTAAGCCAGTGACAACATTCTTAATCTTATTGATATAAACGTACAGATGTAACCTTTAGTAAATTTCATAATAATGTATCTCACTCAAGTCTGACTTAGAGAAAAAAATCATTACTAATTTCATAAAAATCATTTTTTAATAAGGTAAAACTTTAAAAAAAGTATATGTTGTAGAGAAATTTTTAGTATAACTGTCTTATAAATATCCGTAGAAATTTATGATTCTGAGACTAACGACATAGAATAAGATATTTGTTGATCTACTATCGACGACAAAACGGAAGAGAAAAAAAAGAGAAGTATTATGCACGCTACTGTACATTGACAATAAAAAGAAAACAAACATACAAAATACGTAGTTCATTATTGTATTATATTGAAAGCTTCCTTGAAAAGTAAAAATAATGGAGTCAAGAATTACTAATACAAATTTATTTCAAAATGTAAAAAAGGAAACAAAGCCATATCGCTTATTCATTCAAAAATTTAAGCATGATTGGTCATTTGTTTTATCAGGTATGGTAGCATTTCATTTACTTAGTGCACTATTACCGATGGCAATAATTCTTTTTGGTATACTTGGTCTTATTCTTGGTAATAATATTAATTTACAAAACCAAATAAAAATCAATATAATAAATACGTTTCCACCAAAAGCAAATGATAGTTTAAATGAAATAATAAATATGGCATTTGAAAAATTATATCATGATGCTGGAATTATTTTAACATTTGGAATATTATTTTCTATTATTGGTTGTTTACGATTGTTTATTGCTATTGATCGATGTTTAACACTTATTTATCGCATTGAAGAACGAAAATTTTTAAAAAAATATTTATTATCTATAAAAATGCTTTTTCTTTTTCTTATTCTTATTCCATTAGTGATAATAACATCATCAAATCCATCAATTCTTTTTGGTATGATTTTAAATGTAGGTGGCCATTTCGGTACATATTTCTTTGGACTTTTTTTAAATCTATCTTTTACATTTCTTTTATTTGAATTAATTTATTTTTTAATACCAAATAAAAAAATGACATTTAAACAAACATGGTGCGGTGCAATTACTGCTGCTAGTGCTCTTCAATTATTTATGATCATTTTTCCATTTTATGTTCGAAAATGTATGACGAGTTATACAGGTCAAATTGGTTTTTCTATTATTTTAATATTATATCTCTTCTATGTTGCTGTTTTAATGATATTAGGTGCACAAATTAATGCTTTCTTTTTTGAACATGTACAACCATTACCTGTTTCACTCGGTACATTTATCAGTAAACTTGTTCAAGATTATAATGTAAAAATGATGGAACATGATTGAATATTTGAGACATCTTACACGGTTTTTTTGTAATGAAAACTATTGTCTCAGATGAAAGCAATATGAGATTTGTTATTAGTCTCGCTTTTGTACAGATAAAAAAACCATCTTTTTTTTCCAATACCAATAAAAGAAAAACACTATTAAATATAAAAATAAATGAATCAAAACTTTGTCAAGAATACTTGTAATATCTAAAAAGAAGAGTATTATTTATGTTGGGTATTCTCAAAAGAGTACAATAATAATAACTTCGTTATTTTTCAAGATGCAATAAATATTTAAAAAAGGTCAACTCGCAAGTTCCATCTTATTCTGCATAATAACTATTTTTATACTAACAAATATATATGTAGAACTGTTTTTCTCTTAAGAAAATGTATAATAAAACGTCTCCTTTAAAAATGATTATAAATTAACTCCGCTAGCTCATTTAGTGAAAGCGTTAATAATGTAGAAATGCCTGTCACATATTTAAAAAAAGAATTTTAATTATTAATATTTAAAACGTTTAAAAAGGAACATAGTAGGCTAAATGTGATTGAAATAATAGGTTTGTATTAAGAAATCAATATAAAATCATTTTATAATTGATTTTATGTCTGAGAAGTTAATTAAATACAATCAATGTCTTGCATTAGTTATGTCTCTAAAACAGAAGAATCCTACATAGACAATAAAAAACAATACTAATCAATCACAATTTTATGAAGAGCCTCTTCGATTGCATCCAGAATCATTGCAATGAATAATAGATCGAATACTAGAAAAGAAGATCGGTAAAAGATCGATCAACATATGGTGCATCAAGCATTGCTAGAAGAGAAAGACTCACAGAAGCAACAATAGAAAAATTAAGACATTTAATAAAAGATGAACGTCAAAGAGAAATGGTTGTTCATTTATAGCGTTCATCGTCTAAATAGAATTCTTTCATTTTAAAAACATAGTTAATGCATGCATTTGACTTCACTTTAGTAACATGTCAGATGTCAAATTAGTTACCAAAGATTTCATAATAATTTATTAATACAAGTCAATTTTTTGAAACGCATTAAGCCTTCAAAGTTCTTTTTTTAACGTTTTAAATATTAAAGATTAAAAGTCACTTTTAAATGTGACAGATCTTTCTAGATCAATAACCTTCTTACTAAATCAACGAGCAATAAAGTGGGGATTAAAATTGTTGTCTTTTTAAAGTTGATAATTGAGAAAAAACGAGGAAAAGCGAAAATGATTATAACTTGGGTTATAAAAATCAATAATCTTAGGGCAATTAACGTCTAAATTTTTTTTCAATAGATTTTCTTAGGTTGAAATTGTAAGCACTTTGATTTAGTCAACCCTGTTAATAGGATAGACGAAAATAGAGTACTTCAACACTTTTTGGCAACTTCAACAAATCAATAGCTATTAATTCTTTTCTGAATATTTTTTTAATGCATTCATCTGCAAATTAAGTTGTCTTGTATTTATGCGTCAAGTATGAATGTGATACAAGATGATGTGCCTACGTAGTTGAAAAATGTTTAAACTTGTATTGAAGTGATGAAACAAACATTAAAATAGATTCCATTCAATTTCATTGATAAAAATAGTCATTTTCATCAATTTAATGGCATGAGGTAGATTAAAAATCATTTTTAGAGCACTTGTTTGATTAAAATGTACACTTCAATTAGTACGAGAAGAATTCATCAACTTTGATGTACTTTTTATCATGTGAAATACTCTTTTTTTTGTTGTGTTGTTTTTAGAATTTATGAAAGTCATCAAGTTCGTTTTGATTTTTATACTCCATGAGCTATTTGTACACAGCGCATATAATTAGCTTAGTTGTCGTTGATTAATTTTAGTTGTAAATGGATTTGTTAGCTATGGATTTTTCTCATCACAGAAAGTAACTTCGATTGCCGAAGAATTTTTCACGGACTATGCCACAGGCTTAGTTTTTACTACTATTCTTATGTTATCTAAATGTCCGTAACGTAGTACCTTAGAAGGCTCAAGTCTTTCTTGCAACGGTTCAGAAGAAGAATAGGTGTCTAGAGTGACATTTAATTAAGAGTTATAGTACGTCTGATTTTTAGTCGATTTATCGAATTTGTAACAATTTCATCATTTTTTTTTATCATCGCAGATTCTACTCGATAAGTAGTTTTGAGACATTTTACCAGTAAATAACCGCAATATATATATTTTTTTCTTTAAAACCCAGTACAAAATGTGTTTTTGAAAAACGCTTTCTAATGCATTTCCTACGATAAATTTAAAGTGATTTTTCCATAGCGATGAGGACGTGACAAAATTACATTAAAAAATCTTAATAACAATTGCGTGTTGTTGTCCATTACCTGCTAAAGATACATATCCTATATGTTGAAAAACGCACTTTTAGAAGCCGCTGAAATATCTCGCTTCGAAGTATAGATATCTGCTACTGTCGAGAAATATATCAGATAATGTATTGAATTGTAAAATTAGCTGTATATTTTATAAAAAAATATATTTAGCATTGAATTCGGTTTTAGTTTTGCTCACATTGGCTTAACTCTACATTAATATTCCTTTTTCGGTGTTTAATTATAAAATATTATTTTGATTATGTTTAAATAAATAAACAAAAACAGAGTAAAATATATTATATTAATAGGACAAATAAAACAAGCATTTAAACACAGAAAAAAACGCTTTCAGACTGTTTTCCGGTTTGTAAAAAAACATTCTGAGGATGTGGGGTAAGGATATATAGACGACGTGCACCATAACATACTTTGAACCCATCATTACTCTTACACGTATATTCTCGCAAATCGGTTGTTCATGTGTTTTTGTTCAGATAACAACGGACAGGAAGTATTTAAGTATCAATTGTATTTTGCTCTGAGGAAAAAAGTAATCGAAATTGAAAAAAACGATTGGTGAAAAGTAAATTTTTTAAACTGAATCGAAAATATATTCATTGTCTACTTATAAAACAAAGGCAAAAACAAATGTTTATTAGATAATTTAAGAGCAACAAGTTGATGATGATACGCTGATACTTTCTGTGAGAGTAACTTATTTATGAACATGAATATGGTTAATAGTTTTAGTTAGTTTAAAGTTATGTGCAACGTTGGAAATTATGTTGATTAGAGATTATAAGGAAAGTTGTTTTGAATAAGGTTAATAATTATAGCCATGAATAAAAGTTATAATAGCTGCAACTTCTCACTAGAGTTACTCTATTATTAAATTTTCCTAGGCACAGTCTAAATTCGAAGCTATATTTTACTTTTCATTTATATTTTCCATAAAAATAATCATACGTTTCGTGTTTTGTTCGTACCTATCAATATCGGAAAAATCATTAATGGTACACATCAATTAATACAAGGTTATGTGCGCACCTGACGTATAAATACATAAAAGTAAATCTGTCGAAAAAAATGGAGAAGTTAATCAAACTAAAATGATTGATATTACAGGGTGTCACATAATCTTTGCCTCTCCCTCTACAACTCAGAGTATCAATGATATCACAAATGTTTTTTATACCAAATTAAAGCACGTCAAAAAACTGGATTTATTGGTACTAAATGGTAAAGGTTATGAAGACCTTTTAATGTCGAATATCAAAAAAACTACTTGAGAAATCTCAAAACCTGTTCAAAAACTTCAGTTTTTTCACATGAAAGAAAAACACTCAATTTTTCAATAACATTAGCTTTTGTTCATTATTTTTGCTGTCTCAGACGTTTCAAAATGTGCTCATTGGATGCTGTTTTTCACGCGACATCGGATGAGTATATTTCGAAACGTCTGAGACAGCAAAAATAATGAACAAAAGCTAATGTTATTGAAAAATCGAGTGTTTTTCTTTCATATGGAAAAATTGAAGTTTTTGAACATTTTTTGAGATTTCCCAAATAGGTTTTTGAACTTTTAATCTCAAAAAGATGCCTCAAAATACTTTTGAAATGTACAATTTACCACAGCTCGACGAGCTCTACCGAATCATGTAAAAATATCCAAGAACAAATTTTCACTCCATTTTTGAACTACTAGTATCTTACTTTTCTACACCAAATAAGTATCAAATTTCTAAAAATTTCTTATATTCGACATTAAAAGGTCTTCATAACCTTTACCATTTAGTATCAATAAATCAAGTTTTTGACGCGCTTTAGTTTGGTATAAAATGCATGTGTGATATCATTGATACTCTTGAGTTGTAGAGGGAGAGGCAAAGGTTATGTAACACCCTGTAGATCTGGAAACTGGTCTACTTTTTGATATACTGATCCAGCTGGTAATAGGCCAGCGAATGCTCACGCTTGCTCAGCTCAGAATAGTGCGATTATTGGTATATCTCTTTTACAAAAATGATTTCTACACGATGAAACTTCATAACCACGGCAGTCATTTATTAACACATTGTAAAAGGTTTATTATCAAAGCTATCATAAGTTGAATATGATTGAACAATTTTATACTTGAAAAAACAACACAAGATATAAGCCGATATACTAATTCAATCGAAAGATCAAGATATGTTGGTAGGCACTTCAATATCTTGAAGCCTATTACTTATTAATATGAGCTGTGGTGAGTAAAATTTCTGCTGCTCAATTTGAAACAGTCACATCTACAGTTGATAGTGCACTAGGCCTTGTATGTGGATGAATAATGTCATTGAACCGAATAAATACTCTGCTTTTATTTATTGACTAAATGAAACTTGGAAAACGTTCGCATAATAAAGATGTCTGTTGGTCACCAATTGCGAAGAGAAAAATCCATGTAATAAATTTCGATAAAAAATCAAAATAAAATCGATTAACATCACGTCTTTTGTTTTATTATGTGGAAAATCTTTCTTGGGAAAAAGAATAAACTTCGAAATGTGCGTCTCGATTGCAGTTTAGGCCTAGTCAGCTTGATTGAAAAAGTCTCGCTGGATTGAACCATGCGATCTATGTTTAACCCTACTTAATACCTATAATTGCGATTGATGATTAACACTCAATTCATTTTTTGATGCAAAACAATAACTCAAGTGATAATTTAAGCAGTTTGAATTCTTATAGTGCCTATAGTCCGAAAAATTAAAAGTTCGTCTTAAAATTTGATTTTCTTTTTTAATTTTTTAATTTCATGATGATGTGTTCTCGTGTTTTTTATATAGTATAGACTGATATGAATGGGTCATATATTAATCATTATAATGCTCTAGTGGTCCTCCATCTATACTGTATATCTTAGGCTTTTATCGTTTGGTATGTATGTATAGAGTTAACTTGTTGGTATAGTGACTATGGCTTCTATACCAACAAGTGAACTCTATCTGTCATAATACAAGAAAGGAAGCATAATATAAAAAGTTATCCCGGAATATGTTAGTACATGGTATCCTGTATACGTGCCATATTATAAATATGTTAAACAAATATTGAATGTACAAATGAAAATCAAACTTGTAATTGTATGTGAAAATGACTACACTTGAAATTATATATTCACATATACCAAACGATAAACGCCTAAGATATACAGTATAGATAGAGGATCATTAAAGCATTATAATGATTAATACATGACCCATTCGTATCAGTCTATACTATATAAAAAACAAGAGAACACATCATCATGTGACAAACGACATCTTACTGTATATTTAAAAAGCAAAGATAGCTTTACAAATAGGTTAGTTAGTATTGAAATATTTATTATATAGGATGAGAAAAGTTGTTTGGTTGATCCATTACTGTCAAACATTTCTGAATTCACAAGTGAAATTTGTTGACTACTATTTCTCGAAACCATTGAACAATTTACTTGTTGTGGTAGTGTGTATCACAAGGTTTTTCTTGAATTCATTCCATCCTTGCCTCTGTTTCCCTAGATTAATTTCTTTGGCAAAAACGTACGTGCCATTAACAGTGCAAAATATCGGCTTTCCTATTATTTAGGAAAAAGAAACATTTTTTTTCTAGAGACAATTCTTTTGTGTTAATTAGATCTTTCGTGGCAAAAAGTTCCCCGCTATGTCTTTCAAGGATATTTAAAAAAATAATACTAATATCTGCTAATCGTTAAGAAGCAAACAGATAAGAGAACATCTTTTTATTTATGCATTTCTGATCCTATGTTAATAGCCACTTATTGACGTTCAAATAAATATATCTTTATCAGTTTTCTTTTCCTTTTTTCTTCTCGTAAACAAAATTTTGTCATATTAAAAATGGTGAATTCTCGTTTCGTTGAAAGCTTAATTGATTTTTTTGTTTCGTCGAAAAGTAAAATTGAAAGAAAAAGAAGAAGAATATAAGTATCTTTTTGTAATTGTTTTGAGTCTATTGAATAGACTAATTTTCATCAAAGAAATCAATTAAACTATACTGATCATTCAGTCAGCCATCCAATACCACCACAGAAAACTTATTTTTAAATCGAAATCTTCTATAAAAATATTTAGTTACTGGTTATAAACAACAAACTTCAATTGTGGAAAAATAAGCATGTGGATTAGCGTGAAGGTGGGGGTACGAGCTAGGGCGTGAGAGTACTTTGGTATATATGAGGATGTGGGCGTCCGTTTTCTCGTTGCTTACCCATACACTCAACACCCTTACCATCTCAACTTTTTTACATTTCGATGTTTGTAAACTTCAACATTGTTGCCTCTCGACATTGGTAAGGTGAATTCATTTGGTCTATGTGTAAATCCTTATAAGGTTATCAATAATTTTTTTTTCTCAGATCCACTCAGAATCATCCTTTCGAACTAGTCTGTTAAAGAAAACGAAATGTGTGTGAATCAGCTAATTACACTCGTCATCTTCTTATTCGAATTTTAATTTTCGGCGAAACAAGAACACGAGGAGTAAATTTTTCGACGAAACAAGAGAATCAATTAAGCTTTCGACGAAACGAAAACTAACCGTCGTGAACTCCTTTATCAGATAATGAGAAGACGTCATTAATAAGAAAGAAGAATTTTTTGCACTTGTGTTGTAGAATAAGATGAAATCGTAAAATCTCAATTTTGTAGCAATTTTACTATATATAAAACTTACGGAAAATAGAAATTTATCTATAACGTAAAGATGTCATTTTCGATCAGACTCATTCACATTATCAAAACTCATATTAATATTTCAAAATTTAGACTTTAAAGAGAAGATTACTCAACTAAAAAATTTACTAATGAACTTCACAAAATACATTCTATCGATGAACGTCATATGATTGTTTTCTTCATTTTGTACTGTAAAATACAATACATTATCATTCAGCCATTCGGTTTTGCAAGACACTGGACGGGCTATCAAAAATGATGCCCTTACATGACAATCTTTTCATTGCATTTTTGATAAGGAAAAAGAGCTTCTCTGTATATGAACTAAAATGTCGAACATGCTAGATACACCATTTATGCAAGAATCATTGATAAAATAATTATCTTAATAAAACTTATCACAGGTTTTTCAGTAGAAATGAAATGAATAATACAAAACATATTTGACATCCATTGAGTGAACAAAATAACAATAAAACAAGCATAACGATATAGGATTCAAAATGATTTCCATATATAAATAGATCGGCAACGATAAGAAATCAGTTTTCTTTTTTAATATATTTTCTTGAGATTTCTTCTATGAACGCGTTAATAACATGTTATCAATTTAGCTTGGTGATAAACGGCTTTGTCTTTGATTAAATACCAATTCAATTGAATTAAATAATTTTTTCACCGAAATACCAGTCGTTCGCACGGTATTTACTCTTAAAGCTACTACTCATATTTATGGAAAATCAAGACAAGTTTCACTACTAGGTGTGAACTTCATTAAATGATTTAGGTGTCCTGCGAGTCTTGCATCTGAAAAAGAAGATTGTCCTGTTTCTGCATGTACAGAAAAGTGCACGACAAAATAGATTGTCTACCAGGCAAAGCTTGTATCCGATGACACTCTCTGCTCTCTATTATTTAACTAACTATCAAATCAAACAAGATGTTTCTATTTTCTTTTTATCATTTAAAAAGTATTGATGGATATAATACTTTTCAAGACTTGTTTTGTTTTATAGAAATATGACACAAAAAAAAAGTTTAAAAAGAAAAAAAATGAGAAGTTCTTCTTGATTCGGCACAAAACTTTTTTTTTTTGAGTACTATGACAATATTGACGAATGATTATTAGTATTTACAAATTGTGATATGTCAATCAAATGTCAAATAATCTGAATATCAACTAAAAAAATAAATCAACTTGGACTGCTTCTATATGCTAAACAAAAACAAATTTTAATTATCATTTGTTTTTATTAAATTAAATTTGTCAAAAGAAATTGACGAATAGAAGAAGATATCATTTGGATAAAAGATAAAATTTCACAGAATGTGTGTCGTTAAAATAGCATGTTATTCATTGCTATATTTTATTTTTCAAATGAACGTGATCTTCTATTTATCTTCATCATCAACTTTTTGTTTATGCATACGAGTACGAAAATGTTCATGTGACATATGTGGATACAGAGAATGTCGTAATAGTTCTTCAATAGCATGTTCTCGTGCCTTGGTATTACGTTTAAAAAAATCATTGCCAGATAATGAATCCAAACTCTATGAATATTAAAAACAAGATGTTATCATTTTTCTTTAGTTATATGTCTCATACCTTTTTGAAAAAATCGTTTCCATTCAATGAATCCAAACTCTATAAATAGAATATTATTTGAATAAAAAACTTTAAAATTCTTTTTTAGTACCTTCTTGAAAAAATCATTGCCATTCAAAGAATCCAAACTCTAGATAATAAAGGTTTTAGAAGAAACTTATGATATGACTTTCGTAAAATGAATACCTTTTTGAAGAAATCATTGCCAGACAATGAATCTAAGCTCTAAAAAATGTGATAGAGAGAACATGGAAATTCGCAAAAAGAAAAAGTAAAATATCAAAAACAAGCAAACCTTTTTAAAGAAATCAGAGCCTGAAAGTGAATCTAATGTACGTTTCTATTATAAGAAAAAAATTGAAATTTAAATAATTAATCTAAAAATAAAATATTTACTTCTTCGTCACGTTTAAAAAAATCATTGCCAGACAGGGAATCAAGACTCTATAAACAGTACAAAAAAAATTCCTATAATTATTTTCATTTTATAAGATTGTTTTTAAGTACTTTTTTGAAGAAATCCGAGCCGGAGAGAGAATCAAGTGTTCGTTTCTACACAAAATAAAAAACAATCAAATTAAGAAGAAAACAATCATACTCTTTACTTCATCGTCACGTTTGAAAAAATCATTGCCTGAAAGACTATCAAGACTCTAGAAAATTGAAAAATAACCTGTATTAGAAATATGCATTAATGCGAATAAAATCACTTTTTTGAAAAAATCCGAACCAGATAATGAATCAAGTGTGCGTTTCTAAAAAGTAATACAAATATATTATATATTTATAAGTTTAACTATTCTCAAACGAATATATTTATCATTAATAGGTCATTGGAGAAGAAAATAAGAACATCATATATGGCAAAAAATCTTTGAAACAATGTTCCTAGAGAAACGATTTTTAAATAAAAAATTCAAGTGTTTTATCCTTGTGATAGATATCCTTGAAAACAATTGCTTTTAATTATTTGTTTATTCCAAAAACAAATGCACGATAAAGGTTCTCTTAATTAATTTGATTTAATATTCAACTTAAATTGAAGAATACAATTTATTTATCTGCTGCATAATTAACAGTAAAACTATGTAAAAAAGTTACCTATGATATAAACAAGGATGTTTTTTTGTAATATTGTCGAATCCAATTAGACTATGTTAAATGAGAATGCAACGCCTTGGGTGATCATTTCCTGTCTGTATTTTTCAACATTTAATAAAAGAACGAAACTAAGTTCTATTTGTAAGCAGTCAGCCTCAAAAATTACGTTTAATATTGACAATGAAAGAAATATTAACTTGCATGAAGATGAGTACTCACCTTTTCCTCTTCGCTGTTGGCACTCAATAGGCACATTGTAGTTATAACTAAAGCGACAATCATCATTGACATATTGGTAGTAGTCATTATAGTGATTTGGGACAAAAAAAACTTGTTGTATGTGATGCAATCGTTAGTCGGTATCGTCGCTCAATTTATATATCGTGAATCTTAGTCTCTGAACTTTTTTTCTCTTTTTTTCTCTATTTTTCCGATCGGATTCGAGATTGACAAAAAAAGAGAAGGAGGAGAGAGAAAAAGGAAATAAAGGAAGTTTCTCTCTATCTATATTGTACTGCAAGATCGTATTATTTCGATTTTTTTCTCTTGTTTCTATTCTTGTGAAGATCAATGCACACGATAAAAAAAGCGACAAACCAGAAAAAATAGAATGAGAAGTACTTTCAACGTCAATGATATAAAAACACTTGTTTACTGTTTTTACTTGAACACTTATTGATGCGAGATCGAAAGAAACTAAAAGCATATCATCTTTTTTTTTGTTTTCTTCTAATTGGATAAATATTCTTGTGAGACGATGTTAAAAGTGACTGAAACTTATATTTACTAAAAGAAAATGGAATTAGTTAAAGGAAATACACTCGTACATATTTTTCCTTCTAATAATATCTCCGGAAAATCGATCCAAATCTAACAAACAATCATTGTTCGTCACGGACATTCCAAAAACATCGGTTCGTATTGTTCTATTTGCAAATCGTGTATTTCTAAATCTTTCTCACCGAACCGATCAATTAATGTTAATAAAAAAAAAAGAAAAAAAAAGGATCTAATCTGTTTTTCTTTTGAATATTTTTCACACACACTTGCAATTATCGTTTTAAAACATTAGAAAAACAACATTCACATATACATATATACATGAATGTTTTTGTAATGACATGAAGGTTAATGCTTTTCATTTCAGCAGGAAATGCGCAAAAACATTAATGCAATCTATAAGTACTTTATTGTTACAAAGGAATACATGAACATGATATTGCTTAGGTTAATTAAGTATATGATCGATGAGAATCTGTGAAAAACTATGATTACAATCAAATGTAAAATCAAAACAAAGAAACGTGTGATAATGACTTTTATCATTTGACAGGATTTGATTAGCGGAAAAAACAAAGAAACAAATTACATATTAAATTGAAACGAGAACTACAAATAATAATACTTGAATAGATTAGAATGGAATTTCTCTATTAAGGCAATATTCTAATTCTCTAGAGTTGTCAAATCGATGACATGCTCGTTGATCGAGTAGTTGCCAATGAAAGAAAAATTATTTTAAGAAATAGAACAAATTTTATTTGTGTATAAATTAATCGATAAAAGTTTCAAGAATAGAATCGCAATAATTAGATAACATTAAATCAAAATAGAAAAAGAGAAATTCTATCATATTGTTGCAAAGCAATCATTTGAAAAATGATGATGAATCATTAGAAATTGATTTGGATTCAGTAGCAAATCTAGAAGGGAAGAGGTAGAACGCTCCCCTCCTCCCCCTCCTCCCTCCCCTAGCGAGATTTTTCAAAGATATATTTTTTTCTTCAACAATCATGCCAGGAGAGAGGTCTCAAGATCCGTAGGAGAACTGAGTTCCTTCCCCCCTAGTCGAAAATCTTGACTTCACTACTGTTTAGATTCGGTGAATAAGTTTCTATAATAGTGAATAGATGGACTTTTAATAATAAACATGTAATGGGTCGACGAAATCTACTACCAATGAATATATAATACAAGTACTGAAATCGAAAAAACCTATATAGTTAATAGAGAAAAATAAGTTTTTGAACGAGAAAATTCTTTTGTTAAATCTAATAAAATTCTATATTAATTAAATGTTCATATTAAATAAGCTTTAGAAACACATCCTTGTGTAACACAAACAAAAATCACTTGAATAAAAAGTATTACAAATATTTGATAATCGTTATTTTGATTAAATAATGATGATGATGACGATGATCATTTTCGTAGTCTATTTGGATTAACTTATTAACAAGTTCTTTTTACAGTCTTCATTATAATTTAATCAAAACTAAACATCAATATTAATAGAATTCTCGAAAAAAAATATGCGCAATATTATATTATTATTTATGCGACAAATTATATTTGGATAATATCAATTTACTACACTATATAAAAGACAAAGAATCCATATTGTAGATATATTACCGTACATTGCTCTATATATATATATACGACTAAATGAACTTACACGAACATTTAGATTGGATAATATCCAATGATAAATATTGGTAAAATAAGCTCTTACCGATAATGATTTATAAGTTCAATAAGAATGAAATTAACAAATAATTGTATTCCATACAATTGGACCATGATTATAATATGAATGTTATCATGCAACAAGAACACACTAGAAACAAATTAGATTAACCATTGTTAATGAAAAAAAAGATTTCAATAACCAGAAATTAGTTTGAAGTAATTCTTGCGTTAAAATAGATCTATTGGTTGTATTACCAATTGTGCTAAATATTAATAAAGGTATAGATATTGAAAGATTTTAATAAGACGCTATATGAATTAAATATATGACAAACAGATATTGTTTTTGATTTTTATTTAGGAAAGCAATGATTTTCAATCAATGATCAAAGAATGAATATTACAAATAATTCTTTTATAAAAGTGATAAATTAAAGAAAAACAATCTCATGGTGCAATCAAATAATTGAATACATAGATAAAGACTTATAATATTATGAAGATAAATCTATAGATATTCCAAATTATTTCATGAAATTATATATTTTAAAACATTTAATAAATAAATTTTTATTTTTTTATAAATAGAAGTGAAAACTTTTCATTCGAATTCATTTATACAAACGACTGTGATTTTTACATATAAATATAAAGTGTTAAGAATATATCTTAAATGACTTGATCTATTTTTTTCTCATAAAAAATTTCTTCTAAAATATCTATCGAACCATATACATATGACTCATGTCTATGATAATTGGATGTTTCTACAAAAATTGAACTTTACTAAAAATAGATATGTAAAACGCAAATCTAGATAACACGCGAATTCATTCTTACTTCATAATGATATAGGAAAACGTTCCAGAGGTATTATTACGAGTAATTCGGATAAAGTGGATATTTTTCTGACTGTCTATTGTAATGAAAAAAACAGAGACAATCTTTATTTGATCTTAACTATGGAGTTCATCTACATAGATACATACAAATTCAATTAGTCATTATATACTGTACTTTATTGAATAATTAGGCTTTCAAATAGAATTTTACTATAATTTAAGATTGGAAAATTGTAAATACTAAAATATCATCGATTCTATTCAATACTAAGAGAACGACTTTAGTAGTTTTTGATACAATTGTACGAAAACAATGAACTATTTCAATATTAATAAGTTATTATTTTATCGACATGTCATTAAACTACTCTCATCACTTATGTGTAACTAAAAATATTATTAAGATAGTATAATATTTTGATGATAAACTTAATTAAAAAGTTCAGAAAATCGTAAAAAATTTGAACTGACATTATTTCCTGTCTTCTTAGTTATTATGTCGTTTTGCTCAGCCTTTAAATAACTATTCCACATTAGTGTCTTGACTCGTCTACATTCGGATACGCCTCACTCCATTAATAATGAAAATATGAAAAATTTTAAAGAAAATCGAATGAGATCGATATGCTTCAATGAACGTAAATTAATCAAAAACTAACATTTTGCTTTTTTTGATGCAAATTAAACAAAGCAGAAAAATTTTTCATAGATTTCTTTCTTCATTAATCAAGTGAATTTTGAGTAAGATTTTTTTTCTTATTATTAGACTATGTTCCTCATTTGAGAACATGTCATAATTTAAAGTCGTCATTTAAACATTATCATTTTTTTCTTGTCATCATCATTAAAACGTGAAGGTGGTGCTAAATAATATTAATAATATTGGATACTTTTATTCAAAAGTTAATGCTCTGTATTTATTAGATAAAAAGCTATAAATATGTTTTCAACGTATTCTAAGTCTAATTGAACTAAACTTGAGAAAACTATCGAAAGAAATATCAAGTCAAACAACCTGGAATTCCATTTATGTAATTTACAATTATATGAGTATCGCAAGAGAAGAAAAGGTTCTATCTCTTTTTTTCTTAGAGAAATTCAACTGTCTATGAATTAAAAGGTTGTTAATATTATTTCTCGTATTCATTTTTATTTAGTTTTTTACAGATATTTATTGTTAATCAGTGTATTGCTTTCGACGCTTATAAATGAAAATAAACTGATTCTTTTTTAGATGACATTTCTGCTCAATTGAGAGAATAGCGTTGGTTTATGGAAACTAGTTAATAGTATAAAAGTGGCTAGCTCCTTTGCTTATCATAAATCATTATCATGAAAGAATTCATTTTAAGTATGCATCTACATATACATGCAATCATACGTATACATTATTAGACTTTCTTCTTCTTATTTGTTTATAATATATGTTTTGCATACAATAAAATAGGAGAAACTTTTCAAAATACATGAGATAAACTGATGAATATGTGCAATGTGTTATGTATAAACATATCTTTGCTATTATTACTTATTTTCTTCATTTTCAATGTCACAAGTAATATGAAGTATTTTATGTAGACTAGAATTTTAATAAAATTCAATTAAGATATTCTTTATAAGTAATTTATCTGAATAATCACACACCAAATCAAAATAAAAAGTAATCCGAAAGCAAATCTTCAATAACTTGTCATAAGTGTTGTTCCTTCAAGTACTATAAAATTTTTCCATAAATAATAAAATAAGTTTCTATAAAAACCTCGGGTACACTCCGTGTCCGATAAAACTAATTCTCAACTGAGATTAAGGATAAAGCGACTATTTAATACGCAGAATGAGAAAAGATGTGTATGATTTCGTTTTGATGTGGTCATGGTCTAAAAATTTGATTGATTATTATTAAAAAAAAAGATAGCAGTTTGGATGCATCTATTCTTGTTAATTAAATGTAATAGAAAGACGTAATGTTTTCTTTTTTATATTTTGCCAAATGAAGCGTAAAAGAGTAAAGGTGTTTATGCTCTAATTCTTTTGCCTGACCTTGTTCTAATAGAAATAATGTCTTATTTGACATTTATAGAAAATTTATTTATCATTTTCTAATACTGATGACAAATCTTACTGTAATAATTTATTTAACGAATGTCAACATTTAGTTGATGTTCATCATTAATCAATATATGTATCGCCAATGTTTAGTTATTTATGTGTCAAAGTAGTTCAACATACATCATTTTACATCGAATCATTAAAAATGAATACTAACTGTGTTTGTAATCCTATTGGTTATAGTCTTGCATAAGATATCTTCTTCAATTTGAATTCATTATATCTACAAGTAGTATATCTATTTATTAGCTATTTGAAAACAAAAAAAACAAATACACCAGATTGTGACAATGATTATCTTTAATCAAATCTTTCGTTTATATTCTAAATCGAAAATATTTTATACTCATTTTAGGTCACTTCAAGTCATCTGTTTCAATTCATATCTGTTAATTGTCTATTAGATTATGATTTTGCAACATATGTAGGTACTCATTCTAGCCACATATTCGCTGATAACATCAACATACTCATATATTCACCAATATGCCGAAGAAACAAACAATGACTAAATTTTTAGAAGATAGAACAAAAGTATATAACAAAATAGTCAATTAACTCTTTCAACACATAGAAAGAAAAGACTCAGTTAATTTGTCTAAAATAGTAGTGCAGTTTTCCTATTTATTAGTACAGGATCCAGTAATTGATGTCTATATGGCGAGTAAAAAACTAGAAATACTGAAAGGACTCAAGTATTTATGTTTTACATCGACAAATAAGATGTCTGTAAAACCAACGATTTATAAAATGAAACATCGTAAAACTCTCTCAAAAGATGTTTTGCAAAGACATTTTTTGTTGACAGTTTTCCAAAGTTCGCCTGGATATTTTCGCTATATTCATGCCTACCGAAAACCTAAAAAGCATTACTCCTAAGAACACTAAGAAACGGATCAAGTATGTTTTATCGTTGATCTTTTGCTGGAGCAATAAATCTTCTTCGAATAATAAATCAAGAGTCATAAGAAGAGTACACAAAAAGATATATAAACAAACGATTAAAACAAATAGAAAAATCAGTTTCATGTCGCTCTCCCTTTTTATCAAAATATATTTTACCCGAGTACATTCTATATGAGTAAAGATGATAATCTCGAACATTCTTTTTGAATGAAACAAGTCAGATAAATGCATACAAGACATCAATCACGCACGGTTCAATGCCTTGAATTTCTATCCAAGTAAAGTACACTATGTTATTGTTTGAATGTGATTCTCTTTCTCTTTTTTTTCTGTACTCATCTCGCCATTCATATATCCTTTTCTTTTTCGTCTTATTATTTTTTCTCTTTTTTCATCATATTTTTTTTTGTCAAACACACTATCTTGTAAATCTTTTGTGCTTTCTTGTATACTTACATCGCTCATACTCCTGTAAGTCAAAAGTTGTGAATGCTTATAGTATGCCTTGTAAGCACATTCAAGTGTCACAACAAAGAGAACGAAATTAAGATAAATATGAATATTGCATTTTTATTGTTTTATGGCAATTATTGAAACGTCGTCAATACTGATTCAGCATTGCTAAATATTAATATAAATCTTTTCTAACTAGCCAAGGAATTTTAGTCATAAATGAAAAAACAGACACATTAAACTACTTTGATACAATAAATAGATAAAGTGGTAAGAGTATATGAAAATCGACATAGTTTAATTAATTCGACATTTCGATCTTCTATGAGATCAGTATATCGGTTATTTCAAAACTTTTGCCAATTTATGTATTGTCTTAATATTTTTGCCTTTCATATTATATTTAATTCAAGAAATTATTTCTCGTGATATTTCTGGGCTCCAACGATTTTTCTAGGTTATGAGTACTATTCGTACAAGTTCGTGTAATTCTGGAAAATGATCTCAT
This sequence comes from Rotaria sp. Silwood1, assembly GCA_905250075.1. NCBI lineage: Eukaryota > Metazoa > Rotifera > Eurotatoria > Philodinida > Philodinidae > Rotaria > Rotaria sp. Silwood1. The sequence continues at coordinate 456,867 of CAJNOP010000035.1, read as the reverse complement.
AGAAGATCGAAACGTCGAATTAATTAAATTATGTCGATTTTCATATACTCTTGCCACTTTATCTATTTATTGTATTAATATTTTTGCCTTTTATATTATATTATATTTACTTTGAGTACTAGTCAATAGATATTGATGGTTCATTGTATGATTTCTCTCACGAAATTCATTGATGAGAAAGTATAGTAAAGGATATAGAAATCCAGAATTTTAGCTTTCCATGAGGCAATTTTCAATAGATACACAAGTAGCATTGAAAATATACTCAACGAGTTCTAATATATATGTCATAGTAAAAACAGTTTAACTACATTAAATTAAATAATACTTTAAAATTAAAATAAAAGCTTTCTCTGCAACATTGAATATTTATAAGTGTTGTCTGGCAATACTCTTTCTTCTATCGATAGAGAAAACACAACGTAAAGAGTAGGGGAGCGAGAAAAGCGCTGGAAAGATGAGTTAAGAATGGTTGATGAATAATACGCGAATAGAGGTGTTGATATATGCACGCGAAAGAGAGAGAAAAAGAAAAGCAAAAAGGATACAATGACGATACAGAGAGCGGTTGTTTGTAACGATGAAAATATGATTCCTGAATTCGTCGCCATATTTAAGTTTTGTTTTTTTTTGAGTAATTTTTAACATTTTTATGAAGAGTTAACATCTGAAAGGAGGACGGCAAAACATTGAAGACGCAAAGTGTCAAATGGATAAGAACTGGAAAATCAGAAATATCGAATGTAGAAAATCTCAAAGAGCATGAATGGAAAAATTCAAAAAACAGAAAAATGTTGGATAATGATTTGGATTGTTGGAAATTTTTCAATTTTCTATCAATTTGCTTTTGTTAAGTAGAAGAATATTTAGATCGATTTATTCTTGATGAATGAAATAATAAAACGAATACATGAAAAATTTATTATATTTTCAATTCACATACATTGACAGACTTTCGAAGTAGAAATAAACTAAGAAATTTGTGTTTTGTGACCCAAAAAAGACAGTTCTTGTGAATACTCTTGATTATCGATTTCGGCATACTTTTTCAATTTTGCTTTACTTGTGGATAACATGTAGAGTGTAAGTACGGGTTTAGATGTGGTCATGCAGATGTGGATGTTGGTACACTTATAAGAAAACAGACAATATGCACTCAAATCTAGCCAAAAAAGTTTAGGCTTGGTCAATTCGACATAGAAGAGATTAATATGTCGCTTGAAAAATCGTAGTAAGAAGACAACTTCAACTTTGTCTTGAAAGCATCGAGTGCATTATAACATTGCATGACCATGGAAGTGTATAGAGAAATGAAGTATCATCCTTAAACTCATTATATGCTAATAAATATAAGGAAGCAAGAGTGTGAAGTGGGTATTAGCGAATAAATGATATTACTATTTTGCATACATAAAATAATATGTTGTATTGTTTGAGATAATCTTAATAAATGTCAAGAGATGTAACAAATTGTATGCATGAAAAACTAAAAAATAAAGAAAGTTATTATTCATTTTAAAAAAGAAAATTATGAGAAATGCCACTGAAACGTTTTGAGTTCAAAGGAAAACTGAAGCGGTTACTTCATGCTTAAATTGAGTATGAATCTATGTTTGTAATAGATGAAATAGTATGATTGTCAATGAGGATGCGGGCTTTCTGTTCGTTGAACACTGATGCACGTATTACAAAAGAGATATGACATAGTTATGTCATATAAATATATGTTTTTATGGTATGTCGTTAGTATTTTCATAATGTGTTCTTTATCTTTATGCAATAATACTTACTTCTGTTCTCATGAATATTTGTATAAACAGGTTTGATTTGTCTCATGATTGTTTTTGAATAGAGAAAGACAAGAGAAAAAATTCGTATAACATTCATTGGTATATGACATGCACTATAAATATAAGATTTTAATTTAAGATATGAATATATTTTATATGACAAATTATTTTGTCGAAAAAGTTACAGGAGAAGAAAACAGTCATCGATATTGTTTTATTCATTCATTGTTAAGAATGTCACATAGAAAATTATCTCATTTTACTTTATTAGCTCTTCTAAGCATTGAACTGTATGAATTATCTATAGTTGTGATCGAATGCTTATTAAGAAAGACTTAACTAGAAAAATATAAGCAATCAAATAGTATAGATTTCTGTTGAAAGCAATATAAATTAATCTCAATTTTCCAGATCAATAATAATAATTAGAAGTATGTTACAGTCTTCTTCTTTATTTTCGCCCTTCATTCTTCTTTTTACAAAATCGCCTGGAAATAATCCCCTTTCTCAAACACTAACACTGGTTTAAATAGAACAGATACGAGAAGAAGAATGGGATGATTGTAAACGTGATAGAATGAAACCGAAAGGAAAAGAAGAGAGAACATACTTATGGCACGACAGATATCTCCTGCCATAACAAAGTAAAATGAATAGTTTTCATGTGGACTGATATTTTAATATCTATCAATCGTTCAAAAGCTAATATTAACGAGTTTTGAACACGTTCTTGAGAGATATTGAAAAGATGGGTGTGGGTGTAGGCATAGTATTCATGTCATCTTCACCCACCCACCCACACCCCACACCCTCTTGCCACTTTATCTATTTTATGTTGATATTGTTACTATGTTGAAAAATTAAAACTGTCATACAGAAATCTGTTCTATTATGTAGTTGTAACAACGACTAATTGTTTTGTTACTATTTACTAAGGTTGATTCATCAGAAAGAGATGAAGCCTATTATATTTTCTTATTCAAATTTTAATATTTGATTGCATTGACAAATATATTCCAAAGATTGATATCAAATCGAATGAACGAAAAACTCTATACGACACAAATAAACTCAGACGAGCTGACTTGATTCAAATCTGAATGAAAATTGTCTTATTCATCTCAATCTCTGATATAATTCATTGACCTTCCAGCAAGCTTTATATTTATCTTGGGTGTTTTTACTCACTTACCTTTTTGGTGGTGAGAGTTCTCGTACGGAAATATTTGTACTCATCATTTATCAATCAACAATTTTTTCTGGTATTCAAAATAAATAGAATGTGCAACTAGCCGGTGTTTATCACATTAGCAAATTTTAATAAGCTCATATTGAGAAGAACTATAAATTAACTATAGTCGAATAGTCTGATTTAATTATTTATAAAATAAATCAATATCTGTTTTATTTTCATAGGATATAGATGTCGATTTTGTTATTAATCAACCCACTTGATTCAAACATTTAACACTAGGCTATGAAAATCTGTGAAGTTCTAAAATTTCTTCGAACGTTTTCTATATAGTCTCCGATCATTTACTTGCAGTATAGTTCTTTCTAAAGAACTAAAAATCAAACGACTCCTAGAAATTTCTTGCATGCCTTCCTTTGTTGATCATGGTTAATAGAGTTGCCTTCATTTTTGTTAGAAATGACTACGTCGATCGAGATCAATATTCTATCTAATATTTAAAGTTTTACATTCATCAGTCGTACAGATAAGAATACTTCATAGACAAAAAGTTTTGTCTCTCACTTAATCGACAATTGATCTTCGTATGCTGGTTTGTATTGTTTATACAGTCAAATGAGTACCTTCATTTGATGACATTCATCGAAATCCTGATATGAATGATGAAAGCTGAAAAAGGAACATGTCCGATGCGGGCTAACTGTCCACTGACTTACAATCATTCGATGAGTCAATTGGCATTGCATTTTGCCTTATTTATCATTATTGTTATAACAAATCGCATGGCGACAGATAAACAGTCCATTAATATCATAGCGATTGAGTAAGACTAAATGATTTCGACGCACATATATAAATAGAAAACTGAAAAGACATCTATTTTTCAACATTCAAAACACATGCATAAGATGGAATTAGAATTTTTCAATCAAAATCATTAGCATATTAACAGACAGAGGATTGAACTCTATGATACATTGTAAACATGACTAGCTATCAGAAATCAATGTAGTACCCAGCTGCACAGTACTACTTGCAACACAAGTTGCTGATAGTTCGATACACTGATACGTAATAAAAATTTGTAGGCGGCGATTCAGATGGATGCAATATGAATATTTATTCTAATTCGCACTGTCAATTGTTGTTATTTCTATAATGAAATAACTTTGTCTAGATGTTATCCGAGACTTTTGTGCAGTCAAGATTGTTTTAGCTCATGATTAATAACTGTAATATGTAGTATAAATATTATACCAGATAGACGAGTTGTGTTTAAACAGCAATGAATCAGACTTTTGATTCGTTTGTATAAATCACTTATTTATATACATCTCTATGTCTTAGTATCACAATCTATGAACTTCAGCTTCAAAACCTAACTAATCATATTAAAAAAGAAGAATCTTTTTAATAAAGCTAAAAGAATTTAAGAATATAACCAATAAATCTAGTTTTTTTAATTTTACCTCAAGATACATTTTACACTGAACATAAAGAAATACCTAAAAAAAATTCAAAATATTAAATAATAATTCTTTCGAATGATTTTTCTACCAATTCACCAGTAAAACTAATAGCTACAACAATTAATTTAGTCCAAAATGATCGTTCTAAAAAAACAATCATCATCTTAAAATCTTTTAAATAAACTTACGAAGTTTTCCAGCTTTAACTTCTTCTCGTGCTTTTTCAATTAAAACATAAAGTGACCAAAGAACACATGTAACAGCAATTAAATTAAATGCAATAGAACACATTATTTTTCGTCTTTCAATAACATTCATTTCTAATTTTTGCCGCTAAACAAAAAAACAAAACTTTTTCAATCAACAAATACAAAAAAACTAATATTATTTTAAAAACCTGTTTAATTGGTTTTAGTTCAGAATGCATTATAAATTCAAATTTACATAATTCACATGATTTAACACTGGCACTTTTCATCCAACGTTGTAAACATGATTGATGTAAATATTGCATTGTACCCAAACATAATCATGGAGATATTAATGGTTCATCATTAGTACCTTCACAATGACATATTCGATATATATCCGGATAATTACTAATTTTTGAATTTGTTGATGATACTGATATTCTACGTGTTGAGGTTGCATTATTTGATATTAATGATTTTGTAAGAATTGTTTCTTCATTTCATTTGAGTACTGTTGCTTCTTCTTCTTCATCAGTATTTATTGAAGATTTATCAATTAAAAATTTCATTTTCGCTTGAGTTTATTTGATTATCGATATGAGATTGATCGGAAGCCATTACTGTTCGCTATTTAATAAGACATAAATACTTAGGGTTAACCAAAGGTTCTGATCACGGTGTTTAAAATTTTATAAAGTAGTTAATATCGAAAGTTTGTTGCATGAATATATAGTAGAATGCCTCCTCTATAATAATGTATTCGGGAGTGACCAAAAGCTTCGAAAACAAGAAATAAAAATATAAAAAGAAATAATGCCTCATTCACCATATTCACCAGATCTTGCACCATGAGAGTTTTGGCTAAATGGTTATATCAAGAGCAATTTGCCTGATCAAGCAAAGGAAGAATCGCTAGTTCAGGAGATTTTCAAAGTAGGGAAAAATATTGCAGAAAAAGAGTTTTAAAAACTTTCTAGAAACGGTTAGAGAGGATGGAACTTTGTGTAAATAATAATGTTGACTATTTTGAACATTTAATAAAATAAAACTGAAAGCATTTCTTTCTTTTTATATTTTTATTTGATGTTATCGGAACTGTTGATCAGTCCTCAACACGCTGTTGTAGACGAGGCACTCTACTATGTATTCATACAATAAACCTGTCGATATTTTTAGAAAATTTTAAACATCGTGATCCGAACTTATGGTTAACCCTAAATAAGATTTTATCAAAATAGGTTATTTATTTACTTGAAAATATCACTAAATAGCTCTTATGAATCAGTTAAATAGTAAATAAATGACGAGTTAATGTGACTCGACTCCACTATTCTTGATTGTTACGACTAAGAGGATAAAAAATATTCGAAGTGTATTTTTTCACGTAGGATTGGGCTTTATGACGCCATTTTAATAAACAATACACCCTCTCGTCAATGATTATGACAGATATCACTAATCAAATAGGAAATTAACGACATTTGTAGAAATAGCATAACAAACTTAATAAAAATAATTTTTTTATTTTTCATAGCGTGAGAAATAACCGCTATTTAACTTTCAATCCTCATCATCGTCAAGGTAAAGACGATCTAAGGAACGATATACACATGTTTCTGATCTTAGTTAGGCAGGTGGATGAATGCTCCAGGCTACAATATAGTACTAACTAGTTTCCAATCTTCATTTTCATTAACAATAACAGTGATTTATAGATGGAACTATAATCCAGAAAATTTGTTCGATTAAAACATGTCTATTGCAAATTAACTGATGGTAGAATGGAATTCGATATCAACTTATTTTCTTTTCTCTTCTTCGCATCATCTATCACTCAACTTTTCTATCTTGACAAACGCTCATTTCGTGAAAGCAACCAACACAACATGAATCTTCAATCTTTTTTTTACACACAATTCAAATACTATACATATCTAATTTGTTCATAAATGACTAGGATAACATAATCAACCGCTCGTTTTCGTTTCAATTTCATGCTGTGTAACTGAAAATCTATTTAGTTTTCTATGCATAAATACAAATAAACAACAATGTAGAACAACTTAATGTATCACTTAAACAAGAGAAAAGAAAAGAATTATGTTTTGAACCATTTTTTTTGTGAAGAAAATAAATCGAATGATAATGGACGGTTTTTAAGACTTAGATCAAGTGGAATATTTGATGAATATGCTGAAAGCAGTTTTCCTGATCAACGATTTCGTGATTTTTTGGTAATGGTGGACATATTTCACCAAATTGTGATGTTATTTCGTCAAATATTGATTGATCATTTAGATTATTTTCATTTAAATATGATGATGACGAATGTGATAATGGTGGAGTTAGAAGATTAACTATTGAAATTGAATTTGATAATTCACTTGAATATGATGATAATGATAAACAAGGTAAAATAACTGATGATGATGATGGTGGAATTAATGAACAAGTTGAAAGTATTTGATCAATTGTTTCACGTTTAATTATAGTTGAAGATGATAAATATGATAAAGTTTTTTGTTGTATTGATGATGATGATGAACATAAACAATGATCAAGTGATGTGATTCGATTAAATAATGTAAAACGAATTGGAATATAAAATAATGATGTTGAAGTTTTTAATGTACTCAGAAGATCTGAATCTTTCAATAATCGATCATTTGAATCATAAAGTGGAACCTAAAGAAAGGGATGATGATGGTGAAAAATGGAATGGAATGTTTACTCGTATCATAGAAGAATGTGGTAAAATTTATTGTATATATGATCGAAGAATAGCAATAGGCATTGAACTTTGACATTGAAGATAACGATGAGAAAACTAAAAAGAGAAATGAAAAGAAATGAAGAAATGAAAGAAGAGTAATATGATGGAATAGATACATCATTATTTGGTTTTGATTATGAACCACTGAAGAAAAATGTTTTTATATAAAACAACAAGAAATAGTCGACACGATATACCTGTATTTTGTATCTAATTCAATATAGTCATTCCCATCATTCTGTCGTTTTGTTTCCGTTACTGACATGGATCCTTCCATGTTTTGCTCTAGAGGAAAAAATATATGAAATGATCATGCTAATGTTAATCGATTTCTTGGTTGTTTTTTTATATACTTATTATCAGTAAAAACATTTCGGATCAGATGACTGCATATATTTGTGTATAACTTGTCGACGACGTTCAGCTTCATTTTGTTTGTTTAATATTAATTCTAAATGATATAATAAACAATTAAGATCAACAGGAAGAATATTTACTGTTATTATTGTTCATAAATCTTTTTCATCTTCCATTCATCGAGAACTAAAATCCCAACTCGTTTCAGCAGCTGCTCGAAGATAAACATAAATATTTGTATTATTCTTTTTAGTTGTTGTTTCTATAGCTTCAACATATGCTTCTGGTCCTGGTCGATCATATAATTCATCATAATATCGATATAAAGTGTTCCATCATTAAGTGTAATACTTCTTTTTGTCATTCAAAATTGTTATTCTTTTATTCTAATTCATTCTTATATTTGTCTGTTTTATTAACTAAATCAGTCATTAATGAAAACAATGGTGGTTGAGATCGATCTTCATAATAATATTGATTACCATTTGGAATAAATCCAATTTTCGAATTAAATCAGTAAAATTATCTAACATATTATTTATTAATTGTGTTTCATTTGATCAAAGTAAATCTAACATAATAAAATAAGTATCCCAATAATAAAATTCTCTAAAATGTTCACCAGATACAACAAATGGATGTTGAACATCAATAAATGATGAAAAATTTTCATGTTTTGTTGTTGATGTTAATAATGGTCATAAACGATGGCAATGTTCTTCAATTATCCATTTATCAGGTACAACTGTTGTTGATTTGATAGAATAAAATTCTTGGAAATAAATGAAGTTAAATTAAATGTTGGTTTAGTCAATTCTTGTTGATGTAAATCAAGAATATCATTTGCACTAAGATTATGTGGAATAGCATCACAAAATGTTTTTGGATCAGAAAATATACATTGCATTTGTACGGCTTCGAATAATTCATAATAAAATTGATCGGATATGCTAAAACAAAACTAACAAACATAAATACATTATAACTGAAATAAACAAACATATACATACCTCTATTTACAACAGGATAAAAAATTTATTGTTTTAAGACTGGCATTTCTTGTTGTTCAGCATCAATATTTTCATCATTGTTCATTCCATTATCATATTCGATATTAAATTCAATTGTTCTTTCACCAACATAAAGATCATCTGCATCGTTTGTGTTATAACCTATTTCTATTTCTAAATAATAATGACCAGTGATTTTCATATTTTCTTCTTCATTATCTGTTGTTATTTCCATTAATTTTATTGTAAATGTTTTTGATTCATTTGGTTTTATAATAACATAATCAGGTAATAAATATGGTGTTGCACGACAACGTTCTCGTAAACCACTACATGTCCAATCATAATCATTTATAGGTAAATCAACACTGAACATTTCACCATCATCTTCAAGATATTTGTATAAATATGCACGTAAAGCACCGCAATTTTGAGGAAGATCTGGATAAATAATATCATCATTGGTATCATTTTCGAGTGTTATTTCAGCAAAAATTGGATGGATTGGTGTTAAGCGATATGTTTGATATGGTTCTGATCTTGTTTTCTTCGATTTTTGTGTACCATTTAAATCAAGATATAAACGTTCAATTTTCTTTCTTGATCTTTTAATAGAAACACCTGATTGTAATTGTTGTTTTTCTTTTCTGGAATAAGCATTAGAATTTTCATCATCATAATTTACTTTGTCCAATAAAAACGCACATAAATCATCTTCAAGATCAATTTTTTCACCATTGTTCGTAATAAATGAATAAATAGTTTTATTGATCTTAACCACACGACCACCAATAACGTGCTTTTCCCAATAAAAACCAGATTCTACTAGTTCTGGTGGAGTTTTTTCATTTTTTGCTTTTGACCATTTATCATTTAGTAAATATTTGTGTATTTTATGATGTATAAATTCATGACAAATAGATATTACTAAACGTAATTTTGCTTTGTTTAATACCATTGGTTGATTGAAGGCATTGATACAATCTTCAAATAATTCTTTATTAATTTGTAATATATAAGTATCATCTGATGATTTATAAGATATACCATCAATTGAACAATACTTCAATCTTTTCTCATCAACAGTAATTTCAATCACTTGCATTCGTTCAATAATATGTTGTATAATGTCATTTTTAGTATCATTAGCTTTATCACATTTTTTTAAAATTTGTAATGAGCGTTCACTTAATAAAATATACGGCACAAGTTGTAAAGATTGGTTAATTAAGTCATTATTTCGATATACTTGATCAACCGTTGGTGCCAAACGTGGAGGAACAATATGTGTTGAGAATATGTTTTGTAATAAACTAGTTGAAGTTAATGGTAAATTTATATTTGCAGTCTAAAATAAAAATAAAGTATAACAGATTATTTAGATTTAGATTTAGATAAAGAAGTGGTCTCAAAATAATTGCACAAGATAATGTATTGTGCAAACATATAATTAACTATATGCTACGATCTCAATATTCAATCTAAGAAAACAAAAACTAACTTGAATTTGTTGTAAAATGAGCATCATACGTTGACCAATAACTGAATTAACTTCAATCGATGATTTAGCAAATGCATCAGTAAATAAATTAATCACATTACATATATTTGAATTATTTTGTCCAATAATAATCGGATTATTTCTAAAATAAAATCTTCATAAAAATACTTTAAAATTTCTCACACATACGATTCAATTAAATCACATAAATAATCATAAACATATGGTATTTCTTCTGTATCTTCATGAATTGGAAGCCAAGAAAACCAAACTTGATGAAGCTATCGTAAAAAAAAGGAAATAAATTGCGCTTTTTTTAAACAAAAAAATATTTCTTTTACTTTATCAAGATTATCAACATATGAATTATTATATTTAAATATTTTTGTAACTGCACTAATTGCATTTTCAGTTGCTGTATTATTTTCTGTTGAACGACTATCTGATACACTAATAAGAGTAAATAAAAGAGGTAATGCTTCAGCACATGCATGTGCATAAACAGGACCACCATTCCTTCCCATTACACCAAATCCATATGCAGCAGCTTGACGAATCTATAAAGAAGATATATAATAATAATAATAATAATAAAGAAATAAAAATTTACTTCAGGTGATGAATCAGCAAGACTTTCGGCCATACGTGCAAGAAAAAATTGCGAATAGCGATGTGAATATGCACCAGTAAATTGAATTACATCATCAAATATACATAACGCACATTGACGATCAGATATTGAACGTGTTGGTTGTATAAGAGCATTAAAATGTGGTACTAATGTATCAAAATAAACCAAATATGAATCTTTATATGTTATTAAAAGTGAATGAATTATATTCGATAAACGAGTTAATATATATGCATCACAAGCATCTTCTTCAACCATTTCTTCTTCGGTTTCTTCATCATAATCTTCATCATGTCGTTTTTCAGCACGTTCATTTGACCGTTCAAAATGTTTTTTAAGATGATTATCAAGAATGATTGTTAATTCTTTTAATTCATTTCCTGTTAAACTTAATACACCTAATATTTCAATACACTAAATTCAAAAGACAAATATCGAATAAAGAAATTTATTTATTTTTTCTTTTACTTTGCTTAATGATAAAAATAATTCACCAAGTACTTCATGATCAGATTCAATTTCAATTGCTTTAAATAATTCTTTATTCATATATTGCCATAATTGACAAGCATAATCATTATCACGTAATTTAACACAATCAAGTAAATATGGTAAAGATTCAGCAGCCACAGTACGAATACCTTCAAAGATTATAAATCTTGTTTTTTTAATTTTATCTATTGAAATAAAAACCTTTTACCTTTATGAAAATTAAATCTAAGAAGTGGAATCATTAATTTTGTTGTTTCTTCAACATAATTAACAAAACCTTCTTTTAATTCTTTAGCACAACAAACAAGCATTGAACAAGCACTTGCTTTTTCTTCAAGACCTGTTGTCTTTAATAAAAGAACAAAAAATTTCTAATCAAATTTAAAAATTAAATATTCATACTTGATCATCAACATTAAGTTCTTCCCAATTATCATCTTCTTCAACATCAGTGTCGTTGTCAGCAAGTACTGTTAATTCAGGTTGAAATGTAGCTACTTTAAGAACAGGTCCCATAACAATTGGTAGATATTGTTCAAAATCTTTGCCTAATATTTGACATATACGTGTCCAAGCACCAATGAAATATGATATTTGTGGATCATTATATCCTAAATTTTCAAAATCAACTTGAGTTTTAACGAATTCTTGCATTATTTCATTACAATCATTAATACACTACAACAAAAAAAAAGTATTTTATTGAGATAAACAGAACATAAACACAAACTTTTTCTTTGCCAACAGCTAAACCAATTAAACTAATACATTCTATTGTTTTACCGCGTAATATTCGATAATCAGGTGTAATTACATTTTCAAATAAATATTTCAATTGTGGCATAAATCTTAAATATAAAACTCAATTTGTTTATTTTTCAAGAGAAGAAAACAAAATAAGCTAACCGATCGTAATAAGGTGAAAAATCTTGTGCAACTGTATCAGCAATAGCTGCAAGTGTTGTTACCATTTGTTCAAGAACTAATTTACGATTATGTTGAACCAGCTATTTAACAAAAAAGAATTTATTAAAAAAGAAAATAGATAAAAATAAATTACTTCTTCATATTTTCGATTTAAAACTTGCTCTAATTTTTCAATAATTTGTGGTAAATGTTCAACAAGTAAATGTGATGGACAACCTTCAGCAAAATTAACTAATGCAGCACCACCATGAGCTTGCGTTCGAGGATTTTCATAATCATCAAGTATTGATAATAAACTAGGAATTATTTTTGAATGAAATTTTTCTTGAAATTTTCCTTGAAAATCTGTTGACATTTGTCCTAATACATTACAAGCTGCATATCGAACACGTGGATGCTAAAAGATGTTTTAAATGAAAATATATCAGAATAAACTTAAAAAATAATAATACCGAATCTTTGAGAAAAACCAAAACGCCATCAACAAGATTATCAAGTAATACTGATATTTCTTTATGAAAACCTTCAGAAATAGTTGATATTGCCATTAAACCAGCATAACGATAGCGCCAATCAGCTATATAATTAATTCATTTTAGTTTTTTTTTCATCTTTATCCAATAAATTACTCACGATTTTGAAGCATTGTTCGAACAGTTTTTAATATATAATTAAATATTGTTTTTCCACCAAGTGCACAAGCAAGTCGATCCAATGATCTTTCACCAATAAAAGCATTGCTGAATATAAATGAATATTTAGAATATTCGATATGAGAAATTAATTTACCGATTGTCTTCTTCATCTTCAATTGTATCTTTTATTGACCATTTCAAATCATCATTCAAATCGACCATCATGTCAAGCAATTGAGAAACTTAATTATTTAAAAAATAAAAAATAAAATTTTATTTTATTTTTACCAAGTTCATCTAAATATTGTTTTTTAACTTTTCGAACCATTCCACTTGCTGTTTCTGATAAAGTAATAAGTACTTCAAGAGCTAAATGACGACGTGATTCTTCAAATTCACCTTTTTTTTTGATAGTCTATCAAATAAAATTATTAAAACAAAAATACAAAAACATCCCATCAAACTAACTTCAAGACATAACTTAAAAATATTATCAATAGCAGGTCGAAGATATTTTGCAGTATTTTCAGCAATATTAATCAATGCTTTAAGAACTGTATCATCATTTGAATCAGTCAAACTTTGTGTTATTGTCTAAATAAAAAAAAACTTCAATTGAAATCAAATAAATTCTTTTTTCTTTTTTGAATTTCTAGCACTTGGTTCGAAAATTTCTTCTATCCAATTAACAAAATAATCCTTTGAGAAAAAGAAAGAAAAATATCTAAATATACCGAAATAAGACATGGTAAACAATCTCGATAGATATTAAGTAGTTGTGTATTTTCACAATTATGTTTAAGATAAGCAGCAAATGATGTTGCAGCTGTATAACGAACTTTTGTATCTTGATCATTTAAACAATTGAAAAATATTTGGTGAATTATTTGTGTTAATTGTTCAGCTTGATTACTAAATATTTCTGGAAAAACTCTAAAGGATATTCAATGGGAAAAAAAGAATTTTTTTGATTTCTAAATAAATTAAATTTACTCAAAAATAATTAAAGCAGATTCTTTTAATTTATTAAGTGATGAATTAGCAGATTGAACAAGAAATTCAATAATTTCTGGCCATTGTAATTGATTATTTTCATCTTTAATTAAAAATAAAAATTCAATAAAAAGATCAAATTGTTTTGTTATTTTTTTTATACCTATTGAATTTCTAGCTAATTCAGCAGCAATAAAACAAACGTTTTTTCGAACAACTTCATCATCATCTATTTGTATTATTCGATCGAGTAACTGTCTTTTTAATGTCATTTGTTGATCAGGAGAATATTTTGGCCAAAAGTTTCCAAATTGTCTTCGAAATAAACGTCGAAGCATGACAGCAGCAAATGATCGAATCTTAATTAAAGAAGAACTGTTTTTTTTTTTATATAAATTATTTATCTTACTTGTCCACTTAGTGCTATGTTACACAATGTAGACATAAGTAGAATAGCTTTTTTTTCATCAGGTATATTTTGATAAATTGCCTAATTAAAAAAGAAGAGAAACTTAGAGATTATTAATGTAAATGTATAGATTAACCTCGGCAGCTGTTCGTTTTTCATTATCATTTTGTAAACATTTTTCAAGTGTAGCAATAAATACTTGTTCTTCTGACGAACTTGTATTTGGTGTTATTATCATTTTGATAATGAACAATTAAGTAAAACGAGTAATAGAAGAAAGAGATACTAGTGTAGTTTAGACATATGAGAGAACAGACAGAAAACATATTGGTCGAAAAAAACAACCAACGATAAAAATTAATGGAAAAGTAACGAAAAGAACGATAAAATATATAGATGACAGTGACGTGCAATGAAATAGTTCATAAATTATGTGATTTTTTTTATTGAAAAAAACTCTAATAACTTTACAAAAAAGTTATTAGACAGGATAAAGTTGAGTAATTTGGTCTACAAGATGTTTCAAAGGGAACTCTCCAAATTTTTGACGTCACATACATTCTTGAAGATAAGATTTTAACATAACTCGATGAATACCAAATGATTTTTTTGTTTGCACTTCACTCGCATCCAACTATTTTCAATATTTTGTGTATGTACTTCCCAGTGAAAAATATTTCTAAAAATAACGGAAGAGAACTCATTCATAAAAATGTAGAGACTTGTCTTTTACATGAAGAATGTGTTCTACAGCTTAGCAAACGTTTTCACAAACAAAAAGAAAAGTTCTGAGTCTAAAGGAACTCATTTTTTACTGTTTCACACTAGTACGGAATGCTTTCTTCTCAGTTCAAAAATCGTTCTCTACTTAAATAGAAAGCGTTCTGAACCGTTCCATGAGCCAATAGAACGTGTCTCTGCCCATTCTATTTCGAGACAGTCGAGATAGGATTCCATCGAAATGAGACCGCTTCTTTTAACATTCTCTTCAGAAACAACTTGGAATGGATTCTTTTGACTGATGAACGCTTTCATCTGAATTTAACGTCACTTTTGATTCAAAAATGACAGCTCTGAAGTACGATACCCTGAAACTGGTGCCAAAAATGGTGAAACCTTCAATTAGTCATACTTTACAACTGGCAGTTCTGATTCCAAAAATTTTTTTTGTTTAATAACAGTTTGAGCTGCGAAAAATTAGAACACTCCATTGGATAGAGCTTGTCGAGTTGCACCAGAGTCGATCTTTCAAAAAATTATGTCTGAACTTCTCTTCGAGAACTCTTATAGTGAATCTAAATTCAGGCAATAACGATCAATAATGCGTTCCAAAAAGAGTTAGCTTTTTTGAGAAAAGAAAACGTTCCAAAAAAGCTGAAACAGTTAAGAACGCATTCCAAAAACCATGGAATGTGTTCTTAATGGTTCGATTTTGGAACGCTTTCCACTTTTGTTGGAACGTCTTCTTTTCTTAAAAAAAGGGCTTTAAATTTTACGGAACGCGTTCTTTCCCGTTCTTTGAAGCAAATATTTTTCACTAGATTTTGTTCTTGGATTCACGACGTGAAGAGAATGATTTACAGTTAAATGAATGTACTCGGGATCATCAGCAAGTCTTTTATAACCTTTCCATTCATCAGAATGTATGGTGGTGCCTATAATAATTAGGTTTTGTAAATTATTATTACAATAAGTGGTCCCTCACCAGGTAATATATATTGTTGAATAATTGGTATCAATATTCTACCTGGTTGGGGTGTGGATGAGTGGGTGTGCGTGTGGTTACTGTCGGAGGGAAGAACTACAAACTCACGCCCACATACACACCCACACCTTTTTCAAAATATAATGATTGAAATTACACTTACCGTGTTATCTATTTTTGATATTGTATAGAAAATCCTTTTCCCATGAATAACTAATGTCGATAAATAGTTTCAACATCCATCAAAGAGAGTAAAGACAATCATCAAAAGTTTCGAAATTGATTTTGAACTTAGATGAAGTCAAATAATTGCAACTTGTTAATGGAAACATAAACATACAAACCTGCAACTTCCGATCATGAAACAATTGACAAAAATTCAAATTAATTAATTGTTTGCATAAAGATAAAATCGATACAAATACATTTGACGGTGTTTCAGAGAATTCTGATGTTGTTGTCTGCTTCTCAATGTCTATTTCAAGATGTGTGATTTGTTTAATGAGAAGATCATGAAGAATTGAATCACCTTTGATTCGAGAAAAAAAAAGACAATTATTAATTTACGTCAAACAAATTCATTTTTTTGTTAGGTAAAATGAAGAAAACAAATAGTATACCTGTTAAATATTGAAAAAGCATTTCTTCTTTAAAATTAACACGTGATAACAAGTGAAGTTGAGGATAATTGACAGCAAGAAGAATAAGTTTCATTGAATGTGGTTCCAGAATGAGTTTATTTATTTGTTGATGAATTCGAGGTAAGATTTTTTCACAAATTCTATTAAGAACCTCATTGTCTATTCAGAAGGTACGATCAAAACACGATACCGTAGTCATATCAAGATGATGTATATAAAAAGGATCGAGTAACAAGGGATCAAATCGTTTATTAACATCCACAAGTGAATAGAGAACATCAGCAGTATTCAGTTTGTTCGAAATGTTGAGTAATATTTCATTCGGTAAATCCAGTATATTGAGATGATTGTTATTTGCAGTGTCCGTGTCTGATACGAATTGTCTTGTTCATGTCAATTTATATGTCTGCATTTTCTCATTACTGTCTATGAGAACGATGAAAGAAAACATTCATATCTTAGTATTAGGTCATGATGAATGGCTGATGGCATTTTTCTTGTCTTCTAACTTTTTTCATTGTTCACTCGTAGTCCACATGTCAGGCCACGGTATGGATGTTGGATGTCCGTACCCACACCCACACCCACAAGTACTTTTCAATAGCGACTAATTTTGTTAGAGCTAATAACACTACTCAAAAGGTAAAGACTGTTGATGTGGCAAGTCATGCCTTTTGATATCATTTTGATGCAATCATTCAATTCTCTCTATTAGCAAAATTTATTATAACAAGATGCTCAACTTAGACGAGTGAACTGTAAGTGAATGAAGAACAATGTCTATTTTGAGAAGAATATTCAACATTCTACATAGTATTTCAATGTGTATCCCTTTAATATTTTTTATAAAACGTTTTCAGATTTCGCTAATCCACATTGATTTTTGCCTTCAGTGTGGATGATCCACAATCTATCAAAGATGTTACTGAAAAACGAATACTAGAAAAACAACATTGTAGTGGGCAATTTTCCGTAATATTAATAACTTGTAGGACAAATTCTGAACTAATTTTGATCGTAAGGCAAAGGAACATGAAATTAGTGTCAAGTAAAGTTGAGCGAAAGTAACATCAAAACTTCTGGTGAAAGTACACAAGAATCATTTGTTCATACTACCCATGTATCATGAAACATATTGACAAATATATTCTCCAATGATTATAGTGTGTGAGTGTTAGTTTTCTTTACTCGTATATTTTCATTCAATAAAACAAGAAAATATTTTTTTTATACATTGGAATTCTTCGGTAACTTTTCAATATGTTCTAAACAAACGACCTCTTTTTACTTTTAATCATCAGTGTCAAAAATGCCGCCAATAAAAAAGTATTGATTGTTTTGGCACAAATGCAACGCAGTGAAATCCTACTTCTATTTTGATGTTTATCTTCCTTTATGTGCCCTTAGTTGATGAATAGCCATATCATTGATGTCCATGGTGGCGCTGCCGCTACCGCTACCGCGATGGCGGGAGCGGCAAAAAACTTTTAATAAGGCGACGTGGTAGATTTTTTTAAATACTATAATGGCAGCAGTTGAACTTTTGGAACATTTTTTCCATTTTTTTCTGAAGGAATCCATAGTACTTGAGATTATTATTCTAATGTAATTTGAACCAAGGAGAATTTTTTTCAGCCTACGCAGTTCAATGTTTCTGTCATCAAACATAAACAAACTCTGTACTACCACACGACTGAATGATGATGATATTTCAGAGCGTGTTAATAAATGTTGCTGAACACATATTTGATTTGATTTTACTTGACATACGTACCGATAGTTAATTTCAGATACCCCTATAGTAATTTTATCATTGTTATGATTTTCTACTGATAAATGCTGACCTATTCTTACTCTAAAGGTTCGTTTACCTCATGTGCACTATAAGCAACATTGATACACTTCTTTGTAAACTTTTAAACTGCAAATGTAACAATATGTTTATTTTTATTGATCATACTTTTTTCATGTTAGACCAACGTGTGTTTCTTCTAATTACGTCAACGTTAATGAGTTTTTCTAGTCACAAGTGTATTAGGGTTTGTATTTAACGCATGCATTAAATCGTGAAGTTCTTTAAGCCCCACTATTCGACGAGTTTTACGATTATTAGAATTTCTTTGCTTGATTTATAAATTTTACTGTGATATACTACTTAAAACATTATACATATAGATAATGTGTATGCATATTAACAAACTTATTACAGTTGGAGCAAATAAACTGTACGTATACTTTCTATGTTTTCTCATTAAATTACTAGCAAAACAATCGAATTCAGAAAACACGATTATTATTGTTGGCTTCATAATTGAAGATGAAAAATGATCAGAAAATATCAAGTTTTATTAAACTTTGTAACAAGTACGACACTTATGCATAATATCATGTGTCGGCTAGATTTTCTTGAAAGCTAAGTATCATTCTATGAAGTTTTATAATAACAGGAATAAAAGATGTTCAGAAGTTCTGGTAATAGCTAGAAATTAGCAATTTCTATTTTTGCACATTTGAGTGACTACATGAAAGAGAATGTTCAAAGGAATATGTAGTTTTTGTTTTAGCATACACGATTGAAAAGAGGTTATCGTGAATCTCATTAGCACGATATGAATGCATCGTTTTATTTTGTATCTAAAACCCTACTCTACATTATCTCACCCATTTGACATCATAGTCTCTGCCAATTATAAACTTCTACCACTCTTATTTTATCCTGGTCTAAAATATCAGTTGAACAAATCGGATGAGACTACCTGATTTGAGCGATATATCTCTTTCAATATAATCTAAGATCCCATCTTCTTGTATGTCTTTTGACTACTAACTGCATGTTTTCAATACAACCAACGATTTAGTAGATTCATTTTTATCACCCATTTTCTTTCATGAAAAATTAATAATATTTTTGTTTCTTACTTGGGGGAACAGGTTATGGTTTCGAATACGTTTTTAATACCTCCGCGGCAGCGGCGCAGTAGCTTTTCCCTTTCATACCATCGCGGTGCGATAACCGGGCGGTATCAGCTTTTGAAAAACGATCACGGTACGGCAGCGGTGGACTTTCAACCGCAATGGACATCTATGCGAGAAATTCATCTGCATCAGTCTTTCGGCAAAGTAGTTATGTTCTATGATAGACTATATTTATCATCTTAGTTAGTTATTTTCCATCGTCTAAATGAGATACTTATACAGTAAATTATTGGATTACTGATCAATGGCAGACGATATAAATCATCCTCATCTTCTTCATAAAGACACACTTCGAATGTACAAATGGTAACTTGCAAATCAGAAATATTTGGTATAGTTAGAATTTCTTATTACCTATAATTTTTATTCGATTAGTTTATTGATTAAGTTTCTCGACCTTTGAAAATGACAAAGTCGTAGTGGTCTTTCATCTTTCAATAGTTCATAATCTCTATTCTTCAATTAAAAATTATTTCACAGAATATATCAGTAACCATATTTTTGCCATAATTTTTTGTCTCGAAAACAATACTTGCTACAACATGATGGTTATAACAAAGTGTGTATCATACAATTCTAATCTTTATTTTGCAAAACTTGATAAAAAGTAAAAGAAAAAAAACCATTATTAGTCATTGTCTTTGACAATATGCTTTTAACTTCTTTTATTTTGACGAAATATCAATAACATTACTATTCGATTCATCTAGAAAAAGAGTACGAAATATATCATCCATAAATGTTGGATAATATGAACACGCTCGTTCAATATCAGGCATAAAATTCATTTCTAATAAATATGGTTGACCACTTTCATCAAGCATCAAATCAATAGCGTACATTGCACGTGATCGATGACATGGTAACATACCACATGGTGGTTTTTTCAATATGGCACGTTCAAATATTTGACGAATCATTGAAAATATTTTTTCCTGCAAAATATTCAACAAAAAAGAAAACGAACTTCAACTAATCATTCTCTATTTTTATACTTGAACATTAGCCCAGGTAAGATGTTGTTGTTGTTTATCAAATAAAGGTATAAATTCTTCACACGTAATCTTTTTCAAATTTTGTGCATATCGGTAATTCATAACCGCTGAAAAAAAATTTTGTCGATGAAAAATTTAATTTTAACGGATGGCTCATAAACAACGGGACCATATGGTTTTCCATTTTTGAAGAACGGGAACACTGTTCAAAGGCACCATTCTAAACTCATTCAATAGAAAAGATTTCTCTCTACAAAAATATAGATTTCGTTTTTCTAAATAAGTTTTTCTTGTTGACGAAAAATTGGAAAGATTGATATGTGATTCACTGTCCAACTACAATCTTTCGCTATTTTCTGTACATATTTAACGATTTGTGCAAGTTTGTGTTCGTCAAATCCGATGCTAAATGTAAATCATGAGATACAGAATGTTTTGTTCTACGCTTCCAAGACCTTCTCAAAGCTTCTAATTATATCTTTCAGTTAGAAAAAAGCTTGGACCTAACATCTGGTAGTATGTTGTTTTCAATGCGTTTTCAATAGATACCATACTCTATGAATGATTTATCATCGGATGGAAAATTCGATTCTGAAGAGAATGATGTGACTTTTAAAACGAATAACGAAAATCTTGAGATTGTCTTCAATGACAAAGATATGTATGAAAGAATCTATTGCGTCATTCTTTTTAATTTTGGCTTAACAAACTGTTCTTCCAATGATGTTTTTCTAAAGTTATGAAACATTGGCAAGATGCAGTATTTCATGGTGTAGTTTGCAGCACATTTTTGAATTTTGGTGAAACTGTTATTTAATCATTTTTTTAATAATTGTTTTGTTTCCTGAGAATATCAGTTTAATGATAGTGACTGTCGATTTTTTACAATTTTTTCTATGTGAGGAGAAGAACAAACTCGATGGTTTTGTGGTGCGAAAAATTCTCTATCGAATCAGCTTAGAATGGTGTCTTGAAACTATGTTTCATTCTTCAAAAACAAAAATCTCAAAATATACCATTCCTTATAAACCACCCGTTAATTACTTACTGAAATGAACTTGATAATCATCATAATTATTATCTAATGAATAGGGTCTAAAATGAATTAAATAAATATTCAGTAGAAATCGTCTTTATTCTTTACTTATTTGCAAAACGAAGCCAAAATTTTTCATAAACATAAACTTTTAATGGTTCTAACGAACGTAATAAAACAATATAACGGATGTCAAATTTAACTAAACCACTATCTTCACGATCAAATAATAAAGGCTTATTGATATATTTGCAAACAATCTAATGTAAAAATAAATAAATTTCTCTCTTCGGTTTTCGATTTGAAATAAATTTAATATTTTACTTTTGGGCCTGATTCAGCTAATCGAATAATAGAATTGAGATTTTTCGTTACATGTGTATCGATTGATCGTGCTAAATTAAATGGTTTAACAATCCAATGATTATCTAAATTTCTATTATTAAATTCAAAACAATATTTTAATTGAAAAACTCTTGTAAAGACATAAAAACAAGAAATTCCTTACTTTTGTTCTCGATGTTGAAAATATGAAATAAATTTTGGTAATTCATATGTTAAATTAAATGTTGTTGGCAACCATAATGGATATGATTGAAGTGTTTCATTATCAATTGATAGTGATGTTCGACGACAAATAACAGCTAAAAGATCTTTTATATTAATTACATTTTCAAATGGATATTGATTTATTAATTGTTGAGTATTTTCACATAAATTTCTAAGAAAATAATCAATTGACAAAATAATCAAATATTGTTTCTTGTGTTTTAATATTTACTTGAAATCTTTAAAATGTTTTCTTGTAAAAATAATATCAGCTTGAGATGAATCTTCGACTAATTGAAAACGTTTATCAATCAAATGATTCTGAACAAGTTCAATGTCAGTAAAAACATTAATTGTTCGATTGAGTTTAGTTAAATCAACTATACGATAATTATCAGATGATGGAAGACTTTCATTTTCTCGCCCTGTCTAGGTAATATTAAAAAGAATCAAGTATAATATGGTTCAATAAATGAAAAATACTTATAAAGAATACATTAAAATATTGTTCATTGGGTTCTGTTTGTTGATAATCAATATCATCTGACAAATCATCATCAGTCCAAGGTACAAGTTTAGCACGTCGAGTTACTTCATCATGCACTCCATAGGCATAGTCAACAGTGATCGATTCTAAAAATATTATGTTAAAATTTGATTTGTATTCTATATAGTTTTATAGGAAAATAAAACAATAAACAATAAATGGCCTGAGATTTTCTGGACTAAATATTTGATTATTTTTCGTATATTTAAATGCATTGAAAAATAATACGCAATTTTCTATTAGTATCAAATTTTTGTGTTCTTTCAGAATTTATGCTAAGAATTTTTCTATGAATTGATTTTTGAGCTATAGCTAAATTTTGAGAGCACTCAAAAAGAATTTTCTGAAGAGGCAAAAATTTTTTTTTTTGAAGACGAGTCTCAATCAAATGAGTTTTGTGAATATTTAGTACTTAAGGGAGATTTGTACTGTACAAAATGATGTGAGAATGGAGAGTTTTAGTTGATCCGTTAAAGATGGCAGAGTAATGACGGAGGGTTATTTTGAGTAAAAAAAAAGCAAAAACTAATAAAATAGGCATTTTTTTGGCGATAGACTATATAAAAACCTTTACTACATCTCAATAGTGTACAAAAATTTTTATTCAAATATACTGTTTGGTAGAGAATTATTTTTCATATCTTTCATGATATTCGATAAAATTTTGTAGCATGTTTGGAACAAGTTCTATTTAAGGTATTTTCATTTAGAAACAAAGTTTTGAATGTTTTCAAGATTTACTTATAGCTCAATAGTCAAAAGACACAGAACAAATCTAAGCATATATTCTGAAAGAGTACAACATTTTAATTATAATACTCTTCATTTTTTTTGCAATGCATTTGAATGCGCAAAAAATAGGCAAATATTTTCTATAGAAAATTTCGGCACATCCTTTATTTCTCTGAGACTTGGAGGTGTATATATATAGTTTTTCTCTCTTAATTATTCTACCGAAAAAATATTCTTATTTAATACATACCATTACATGCAACATCTTCAATAAGCCATAATAATGTATACATTTGTCCATCAATCATTGAAAGAAAAGGTACCATTCGAACATTTGCTTGATCAGAATGTTCAATAGCCGAACCAAATTCATCTCGAATATACCAATAAGGTTCACGGTCTTCAGCATTACCTCCATCCATGGCTAATGTATATGTATGATTAAATTTCCACATATGTTCAATAATAGCATTAATTTTGTTGTCTTCATCGGGTGTTATCAACATCAATCGAGAAAGTCGTTCGACTAATTCTGGTAATTGTTCAAGTTCATTTCGAATATTATTTATTCGATAAGTATATGCATGATCAATAAGAAAGATCCTTCAATAAAAACAAAAAATAACAAAAAATAAAACATTTCAACAATAGATGGTGTTTTAACTAACATTGTAGGATCATCCTTGAGTAGATTATGTTCACTAGTTACACGTACTTTACGTTGAATAGTTTCACCTTCATCATTTTCTACTTCAATTATACCAAAATATTCACCAGCATCAAAAATCTATTTTCATATAAATTAGATTTAGTCATACATGTTTTTCTTATTATTTATTGACCTGCTTTTGAAGTTTATCAAATAGAATAGGATAGAATAATGGAGGCACACCAGATAATTCAAGTTGTGATCTATGTAGATCAACGAAACTATTTAGTAAAGTTCCACTAAATAGTACGTTGCCATGTTCTACATGATTATATGCCATATCCATCTGAAACAAATACGACATAGATCAAAGAAACATTTGCATACAAAACAAAAGTACTTATCTTCTATTTACTCCTGTTTACTATCAAACTTTTAAAAGATCAGTAACTACTACATAGATGTAATAACTTTTTTAATTCATGAATCAACATGAAAACTATGTTAAATATGAGGTGACAGTTATTGACAGTGAAAATATAACCTATTTATTGATTAATTCTTTTGCATAGAATATATGATAAATAATTTCTATTAGTCAATAGAATACGTTCAATTTTCTAGAAGTACATTTTATAGCAGAAAAAAAGAAGTCAATATTTTCTAGAGTGGATTGCATGTGCCAATAATAACTTTGACAAGACAATATTCTTTAGCGATGGTTTTTTGGTAAAAGAATAACACTCATTAAAAATGCTATTGTAAAACCCATTCCATAATAAATATGTCCATCGATGTGTCTTTTTATATCACTCCATAACCACTCTAATTCTTGATTTAAATCATCACGTGGTTCACGCAATTCTCTTTGTATATTTCGTTGTAAATCATTAAATCTTGCTCTAATATCTCTTCGAGGTATTATTTGATCGTAAGTCAAATGTGTTATATGTGCTTTTGAATAATTCATATGATATGCAATATCAAGTAAACCAATGGAAGTAAATGCTATACATGAAAGAACACGTTGACCTTTACTTATAAATATGCCAATAGCACCACCGGTTAATATTCCAGAACATAATTGTTTGATAACTGATTCAGTTGAACCTTGAGATGACATTGAAAATCTAGAAATTTAAAGTAGTAACATTCTTGTTTTTTTATTTTCTCACCAATAAGAATATGTTAGTTTGACAGACAAAAGTCTGAATGAAAAAAGAAAATAGACAAAAACACAAACGAGATAATGAAACATATTGTGACAAAATTTTAGATTAAATACAAAAGAAATATTACATAAATATAAAAAAATGTTATGTCGTTGATGTGGTAGGTAAAACACCACCATCCCAAACTGTTTGTTGTTCTTCTTTGTCACGAATTTTTTGTTCTATAACAACAAAAAGATTAACATATAAAGGCTTTTTGGAAAAGAGAAACCAAAATAATTTGTTAATTTACTTCTAGCTGTTTCAATTTTTTGTCGTTCAGTTTTAGTTTTATCACTACTCATCGGATTTTTCAGACCTAATGCAGCACATATGCGACGATTAGCTGTTAACGATGATGTTTGTGGTCGAGTTTTATACGGTTGAAGAAATTCTGTATCATCAGAAGAAAAATTATATTAATTAAAAGAGAAGCAAAATAATATATGATATACCAAGTGAATTTTTTGCTTTTTTCTTTGATGCAGATGATGCTTGAGACATCGAACAAACTTTTAACATAGGATATTCCATTTGAAGCGCATCCAAAGCTAAATTATCATTACTATTTATTCAGAAATACAGTAGTAGAGAACAACCTTCATTTCCACTGATCTCAACCACTGTATGTACTGAAAGTCTGAAACTTTGGCTATATGCACTTCATCAAGAATGTAGGTCATTTGCATTACAGTGCTGTTATTGCTTAATTGCAAAAGGAGTTATGATAGATGATGACTATTCTTATTGTCACCATTACAACTTTGAAAAGGAAAAGTATTTTTTGTCAGTCAGTTCCTCAATATGTAATGTTATGTACCTGCTATCTGCATCACTAATTTTATTGAAGTTCATCAATCCTTTTAAAGACAATGCTCATTGTTATGGAGAGAAAACATCTACTGCCTTTTGGATGTAAATAAATCAATGATAGTTCAATCAAACGAATTTAACATTTTTGAGAAACTTACTCTACAGTTAGGCATTATTGTATACAAGTTTCAGAAGCGAATCTTGTACTAAGGATAAATGGAACATAGATAATAACTTTACCGGTTTCAATGATTTAGAAATATGAAGATTTGAGTAAATAAACTTATCTTTTGACTAAGCAAGACCGCAGACGGTATTTCAACTGCATGTAAAAATATCAGGAATTAGTCATATTTTTAGTAAGAAACATCGCGAAATGTTGTAGGTAGTCTTCTATTTTAGGTTCTAATGCTCAAATCAAAAGAATTCGATGTCGTACATCATAACACTCCTTGTAACTAAGCAATAACGATATTACAATGCCAATGATCTATATTGTTGGTGAAGAACGTATATATAATGTTTCAGACTTCCAGTACAAACAGTAATCAAAATCGGTCGGAACGGAAACTATTATCCATTTATGTAAATGAAACACTTAGGTCTTTATTTACCCATATTAGCATCTGGAAAAACGATCAAAGCATGCGTTTCATCGACCCATTTTATATCGAATGTACTTCGACTATTTTAATTATAAATGAAATAAGATATATATTTCAATTATAGTATATAATAATTCATACGTCAGCGTTTTGAATGCATTTGAAAGATCTTCAGTACGAAATGTTGATGGAAAATTTGATACTTCAACTACATGTGCTAAATCAGCTTCTTTTATTTGTATATCATCGATTGACCATTGAGAATAGTCATTCGTTGGTTTTTTTATCTGAACATTTTCTTTGAATTTTGTTTGAATCTTAAAAACAAAACAAAACAAAACAAAACATTTTTTTTTAAATTAAAGGAAAAGAATGTATTGAAGTTTTACTTCTTCAACAAGGTCATTATATTGAGGATTTTCATTACTATCTAATATTTTCTCCCATTCCTCTTCTTCTTCCATCTCACCATCTTCTTTTTTGTTTTCAGTAGTAAATGTTACAGACAAAGATGAAGGTGGAGGCGGTTCTTTGGTCACCGGTTGACTGCGTCTGGACGGCGGAACATATGGTTCAGCTGATGGCCGAGCGGTTTTACTTTTCGTCGATTTAGGTGTACTATTGTTTTGTTGAACTTCTTCGAGTGATGTCGTCGTCGATGGTGGTGGTGTGGGTGTAGATGTAGAACTAGAAACCTCAGAATTTTTACTTCGACGTGGTGGCTTATATAAAGCTTGATCTGGACGACGTCTAGAATAATAGAAAACTTTTTATTATTCAAACCTAAGACAAACACATACTTGGTCGTAGATTCATCGTTCGAATTGACCAAGATTGTGGGTGATGCTGTTCTGAAACAATGAAAAAAAATAATATTACTGATGAATGGAAGATGTTTAAAAAATCTTTGGCGCAAAATACATTCAAATTCTCTTTCCTTAGAAGCAATGTGAACTAGAAATACTTTTTTGCCTAAAATATAGCATACTATATCAAAACATATTCATGTTTTAATACCGAGTTTAAAGAATTCGAAATATCTTTTCCAAACTTAATTCCATCACACGGATGTATTTACCTAATTACAGTATTCAGGAGAATATAAATAAAAAAGATGATTGGATCAAATAGATGGTTTACTTTTTTGTACGATCATCTATATTATCTCGAACGAAGCGTTTTTATCACAAGACACAAAATTACAGAATAAATCATTTCCCTAATTTATTGACTTATGAAGGCATATTTACAGCTGAAACCTCAATAGCTAAAGAAGATCAAACAATTGAGAATTGCCAATCGATCAACTTTTTAATTCAGGAATTATCTTTTAAAATAAATGAAAGTGAAAACTTTCAAAACTCGAAATTTATACTTAACAGATTGATTTCTGACAAAAGATAAACATACATAGAAAAAGGGTAGTTATACACCACCCACGTCTGCTTTCTTTAGCGCATAAGTTTAGCAACAGGTCGTAACAAAATAGTTATGTAGAAAACTCGTGTTGCTTGACGTTGACATTTACTCGAATACATATAATAAGCATACGCTGTAAGTGATTCCGGCAGTTTCAAGCAATGATTAAGCTCATGACGCATAAATACTTCGTCGATAACCAAAGTGTTAACTTATTTTTTTTATTTTGCCTGTGATGAAATACACAGTTCAAAATGATTGCAGTACGCAATAGTCTGAGAAAAAATCTACAATGCATAATCTAATTTCTCATTCCATATATTCATAAGTATGTTCTTTCTTCACTTAGGTCTCTTCATTATTGCAAAGTTCAGGATGCAACTTCGCATTCTTCCTACTTAAAGAGTTAATTATGTATATATTTAATTACAATATTTAAAATATAAGTTGAAAATTCAAAAGATTCGTACTGGTCTATTTTAAATTCTTAAATTTAAAGACTGACTGATATCACTAAAGTCAATTTTCTTCTTCGCAGAATTAAACAACTATTTAAACATTCTTACACATTCGTTTCATCCATAACTTGTGATTTCAAACAAATTATTGTTCGACGAGCAGCTTTTTCGTCGCCGACAGAGAAACTGAATAGATTAGAATAATTTTTATCACGAAGACGATGTAATAATAATCGATGTCGTGATGATAAAGGTGGAAAAAGAAGAATACTGCAAAAAGAAATAAACAATAATTAAATTTTAATAATCTAATTAAATAATATCAAAAGTAAAAATGAAGAACACACACAAGGAAGAATCATTCGATAGATTGTATTTGTCTAATTCATCTGTAATTAAATCAAGATATTTGTCATCATCAGATGTCAAAAAACAACCATACATTTTTCGTGTCTTCTATAATTAATATCTAAAAAATTGAGATTTATTTATTTTATTTTTTGTTTATTTCATAAGAATTGATTTGTATTTTATTCTTACATAAAAACAAAAAGATAAACCTAGCAATACATAAAACTATGTTTTTTTTTTGTTTACAAAAGCATCTCGCCACAATTCATCAATGCACAATATAAAAACAAAGTAAAAGTAAAAGATCTTGTTTTCTAATAAGAGAAAAAGAAAACGAGCTCGAATAGTTCTTTTTTTGATTTTCATTTCATTTAACTGTTCATCTTACAATCTGACTTGCATACACAGACGAAAAATCAAAAAAAACGCAAAAGTTTAGTTTTTCTTACTGCCTATTCATTTTCTTCGTTTAGCTAAGCAAAATTAATGAAGAAAATTTGAATTCTAAGCAGAAAATTAAAAAGAGGTTATCATAACCTGAGAATAGGATAAAAAATAGATGAGAAGATATCTACAGAAAAAAATAGGACGCTATTGTTGGTTGTTTAGAACAAGAAAAAAAAAACAGAAATATTGAAATTGAGATAAATTATAAGACGGAGATAAGATATCGATCCTAAAATAAAAATATATAAATATAATACTGATTAAGAAAAAAGAAAAACAAACAGGATTATTTTTGTTCAATAAAATAAGATCATCATCACTGTAGAATGCACTTGTTACTCATTGTCATTCTGATGTATCTGTTATCCTAAATAAAGGAAACACATATGATCATTTCTGTTGAAAAATATAAATTTGATAACCATCAAAATGAATTGATGACTTAAAATTGCACAGAAGATTAAATAGAAGACGAGATAGATGGAACAAATGACAAGTATGTACTCATAATCGAAGGTTGATCTTCAAGATTTTACTTAAAATATATGTTTCTTTGATAGAATAAAGTCAATGACATAAATAAGTATGCAACTTGCTTCATTATCTTTACAATTGTTTTATCAAAAATTTTTTGTTGTGTTCTGTTGTGGTAACATTTATACCTGCATTCTCTTACTGAGTTCCTGTCTTGAGAAACATAAAATTTAAATTACCAATAGTTTTCCTATTCTATATTATCGATGCTAAACCTTTGATTTGTAAATAAACGAAAACGAATAGCTATCTGTTTTCAGTTTTAAATTCTTCAATAAGATGTCATGCAAAAGAATACTTGCATTTATCTTTTTTTATTACTGCAAAAGTCGTATCAATATGCAATGGGATGAGATTGAATCGGTCAGTTACTGATAGTGACTTTCAGTAAAATGCTGGTCAAATTACAATTTTATTGATTTCTATCAATAAAATTCAAGCCATCGCCTATTTTCTATTTCCAATTAATAATCAGAAAAGATTTTTTCATAGAAATTTTTCGTTTTACAAATGTCTTTCAGATTAACATATTGCTTCGATATTTTCATGATAATGACAATGTTTACATGGGAAAGTACTTACATTGATTGTTTAGAATATTTTCCAGTATTTGTTGTTGTATCTTTACGTGTAGAAAATCGCCGAGCTAATTGATTAAATTTTTCCATTGAATCTTTATAAAAAATAGTCAAGATTTTTTAAACATGATTTCCTATATAATTTATTACTTTTTCCCATATTTTTTAATCGATCAATAAATTCTTCATTACTTTCGAGTCGTAATGGATCAAATTCACTAACAAATGGTGCAGGTGGAAGTGGTATTCGTTCAAGATTATCTTAAAAAAATAATTAAAAAAAATAATTTGTTGATTTTATTCAAATACCTTTTCCATAAGAATAGCTTTCATTTTGAGTAATAGATTCTTCTGGAACCATTGATGCTAATATTAGATAATAAAATAATTTGATTAATTAAGATATTATTTTCTATTTTACTTTTCATGGTTTGTCCTTGTTCAATTTGTGTAAGAACATTTTGTAGCATTCTTGCACGAACTTTTGGTGTTTTAAGTGTTTCAACAGTTGGAGGTGTTGGTAATGGTAAAGGTTTTGTACTTAAATAATTAAATGATCGTCGTTGTTGAGATGATGATGTTGATCGAATCGATTGATCTACATATTCATTTTAGCTTTTATAAAATTACTTAATATAAAATCACACCTGAATGAAGGGCTGTTAAAAACTCTTTATTATGTCGAAGTTCATTTAAGAATTCTTCATTGTGAAAAAGTTCGTTAAAACGTTCATCTTCAATATATCGTGATGTTTTGCCATTTTCTTCAGAAAAATTGTTCTTTTTTTTTTCAATGAAAAGTATTAAAATATAAAGGAAAATTACTAAAAATAACTTTCATACCTTTAATTGATTTGTATTCGTAAATTTTGATAATAATTTTACTCGAAGAAAATCATCTGGTAAATCTCCAATATAACAAATACGATATTGATCATAAGCTGTTTTCCATCTTCGCATTTGAAGATCTTGCTGAGAATTTATACTACGAAAAACAGCGTAGTATATAAAGATAAATTTAAAAAAAAAACAAAAGAATGAAAGTTTGTTATATACTCTTTTGAAAAATGCATATTGTTTGATTGATTATAACTGATTGATGATTGAGCATTAGATGACGAACGTTGTGGAAGAGAAGGCATGGTTGTTGTTATTGAATGATGATTAGTCATTGGATCATGGCCAGGATCTAGATCGAACAATAAACTTGGTCATATCAGTAAAAAAAAAAAAAGAATTTATTTACAAGGTGGTGGATCATCATCGTATATATTAGGAACAGCTGGTAATTGTCGAAGTGGTGTTGTTGGTGTTACCTAAAATATTTATATGTATAATTAGATTTGATAGAATTAATTTTCAAATTTTTTTTACTTGTTGAATATTATTTTCATTTTCAGTGTCAATCGACATTGTAAGTAAATGATCAATTGTAATATCAACTTGACCATTATTAGCTGCTAAAACACTTTCAATTACAGTTGAATCTAGGTTGGAAAACATGCGACGTAATTCGGCTACAGTTGCTGATCTTGATGATGCGGCCATATTTTATAATAGTATATGTTCCTTCAATCAATTCAAAAGAAATCTTTACTATAAATTTTCTTGATTTAATTTTCGACAGGCGTTTTTCGTCACATTTATCGAGTACGACACAGGTTTATTGACCTTCAAAGGAGTTGGCTAAAAATATAAACCAATCTGAATAAGTTCATATACCATTAAGAGATTAGCGCTACTTGGAAATGAACATTTCTATGACTATTAGCGACATTATGTTTAAATAGTACGAGGTCCTAGGAGAATCGATCGATCATGTCAAATGGTTCTTCTGCCTATTATTTAGCTTGTTTTTTTTTCTATTGTTGAGTTTTTTTGTTCGGGAAAGGTTATCAATAAATAATCTTTTCTTTTTAATACGTTTTCTTACAAATATTTAATTCTTATCTTTTGTAGATCAAATGGCAACTCGTGCAGCTGCATGTAAAGATATATATATATCACGAAAATAATTAGACTTCTTAAACTTATGTTTATTTTATTTAGTTTCATCAAAAATTCGAACTCTTAATGATTATTATAATAATATAGTTAGTGGTGTAACACCAGTACCAACTACAAATGATATTGTATCTGTTCTTGATCATTTTTCTAAAACTCTTCTTAGGTAAATATTAAAAAAAAAATGACTATAATTACATAAAATTCTTCTTCTTCTAGTGTATTAAAAGAAATGACAATTGATCAAAATCCAGAACAAACAAGTGGTAAACATTCATATCGTATTAGTAAATATCCAACATTAAATTATTCATCACTTTATCATTCGTTAATTAATCTTATTGATGCTGTACCATTATTGCAAGCGGGTGATACTGAAGTAGCAGAATCAATTATCAGTACACTTGGTTGTTTAGCACCATTTTTACCTTATGAATTACTTGATGCATTACCATATACATTTGCAACAACATTAACTATATTTCCATCTGCTGTTAAAAAGAAAATCCTTGATACATTATGTAATACACTTTTACCTATAAATATGGGTAAGGAAGCAGACTTTTAAAATTGTTTTTATACTGTAATATTAATAAATTTTTTAGCTTATACGGAATATCCAGAACATTCAATGACATTAAATTCAATAGCATCAATTCTTTTTATTGTTTTTGAGAATAGTGAAGGAGATAGTAAGTAAAAATTCTGTTTTATTAACAAAAAATAAGATTGAAAAAAAAAACAACAAGAAAAGCAATAAGTTGGAGAGACAAAATAAAAAAATAATTATTAATTTGCAGATTATCCTGCTCAAATAATGGAATGTTTATTGAGTTTAAAAGCAGATTTAATTTACGTGAGTTTGTCATAATAAATGTTTGAACTGTTGTTTTTTTTGTTGTATTCGTATCGCATGATGCTATTGTGTGTGTATTTATGGACTTTTGATGGAGTGGAAGAAAAATAAGGAAATTAAGCATGATTACAACTGAAAAAAAAGATTCGAATTTTGTGTAGTTAAAAAAAATAAAGAAAACAAATGGTCTTGATTATCAGTTTCGTATGTAACTAAACATTCAGAATCTTTTAAGATTTTCAGTTTTTTACATGGATGCCATCTGTTTTGTCGAAACCTCTATAGTCTACCATGAACAAAAAAAAGTTCCTTTTTCCCTTTTCCTAGAACCAATATATGTATATTTGCCTGTACATGCTATACTTTATTTGCATTTTATTTTGTATTTATTTCAAACTGATGAGTTCTGATGTTATTGCGAGAGCATACACAATAATGCAAAGAGGAACGATATATTCTATTTAACCGCTTTCAGTTTAATAGTGAAGTTATGTCTAAATGTGTCTTGTCTAAAAACTGATTATTTTCTGTAACTAATGAGCTTCACAAATGGTCATCTAACTCTATCACCAATAATCGATGAGGGTGCAGCTTTGAACATGGATGGTAATATCATTCAAAATTCTTATCATCCAATTATTCGAATGCTGCATGCACACAATTCGAGCTCTGTTATCATCATATACAATAATGCCACGCACGATAGATGTGTGTCTAATATTATGTATATGAATAGCTTGAGCAATCAAGCGAGAACTTTAAGTAAAATTGTTGTCTTGGTTCAGAGTGCTGTCATCATCGATTATTGGTAATAGAATGGGTGATCATTTGTGAAACTTGTCTACTGTAAAAAAAAAACAATCGACTGTCCAATAAACCACATTTAGGTATGACTTGATTCTAAAAAGTGAAAAAAAAGTATAAAATGACTTGTAAATAAAATATAATTGTACAAGAAGAAGCAGAAAATGAACTAGAGTTTTTTTTTTCTGTAGGAGAATACAGTTTAAAGATATTAATAAACTTATTGAATATTGGAAATGAAGTTTTCTATTTCTTCAATATCATATTCCTATATTCATGAATTATCTGTATATGTATAAAAAGAAGTTAAAAACTTCTCTAGGATATGTCTTAAATGATGTAAATAAAACTCGATCAAGGTAATTATTTTCAACTTGCAGAGTTATTTATTGATATCATCAAATAAATATTTTCTATTTAATGCATGTTGATTGTAATACTATGAATTATTAAAAAAAAAAATAAACTATTTAAAATCAAAGTCTTAATATAATCAATAGGATGTTCTCTTTGTTATTGCACATGGATCTGCATCAGCAAGAGCTGTTGCATCAAATTTACTTTTTTTCTATTGGCCTATGCTTAATCAGACTGGAATTGATCGACGTTCAATACATTTTAAATTTCTTCGTAAGCATTTTTTTTTTCTTTTATTTTTCATATTTTAACAAAGCTAATGGAATCAATTTAGCACGAAAACCAATAATATGTCAAGCAGAACGATGTGTACATAGACAAAATATTGCATCAAAAGTTTGTGTTGATATTCTTTTATCAAAACATGGTGACTCTACTCCACCACCATATTATATGTGTACTGATTGTTATAAAAGTTGTCAGAAAGATATTCAACAACATTGTCGTAATATTCTTTGTCCTGTATCAGAAATTGCTTTACATTGTCAAAATAAAGTAAAAATTTTAAGACAAAAAAAAAGGCAACAATAATTTTTTTTTTCTATCTTTATTTTCTTTAGTTATGTATATCAGAAAAAAAAGTAACTCATGCTGTTTGTTATTCTATTGAATGTTGTTTATCAAATGGTAATCATCCAATAAGTTTATGTCGTCAATGTCACGAAAGACGACATATTGATTCAAATCATGTTTATCAAGAAACATTAATTGATATGTGGCGTTTATCAGCTGATGTACAAAATCATTGTGTTGAAGCTATAATTAGTCTTTTACGTGAAACAGATAATAATGAAGAAAAACGTATTGTTGATTCAATGAGTGATGAAAAAAAATCTATCTTAGTAGAAAATATTGATAATACAGCAAATATGTTTTTAAGTTTGGATATTGATGTTGGAAGAAAACTATTAAGTCGATATGGAATTTATTTAATTTTGGGTCTTATTGAACCAACATCATATGGACCACCTGTATGAGATAATTTTTTTTTCTTTTGATTAAAGAAAAAAATTGTTGTTTTTTATTCTCGTGTTATTTAGGAAATATTTGGACGTATTTTAAGTATGTTATTTCTATGGTTTCATTCAACTGTTCGTTTACCAGGAAATGAAATTGGAAGTGTTTTAGGCAAATTAAAATCTGAAGTAAGATGAAAACAAAAGAATTGATATCATGTTTGATTTATTTATTTCATTAGTATGTTATACCATGGCTTAAATCAGTTGTTAAAGAACATCATGAATTAGTCATTGCTTTACTTCTTCCACATCCAGTTGAATATGCCAAAGTTGGTGGTGTTTGGTAAGGAAAAAGAAACAATCATTTTATAAAAACATTTTTGAAAACTACTAAATATATATACTTTTAGGGAAACAATGGCAAATCGTACAACACAAGTTATTGAATGTCTTAATAAATTATATGATTTAATGCCAGATGGAATAATCACATATGAAGTAAGTTTAATAATTTTCTTCGAATTAACACTGTATCTTACGAATGAAAGTCATCCAATAGATAGATTATTTTTATACCGAGACTACGTAGTTTACATGGAACACATGAACCATAAACCATGAATATCCTGAAAACAGTTCAAAACCTTGAGTTATTACTGTTGAGATATTGTACTTTTACAGTAATTTTTCAATTAATATTGTGATCTCGCTCAGGAGTGTCACTAAAATTGATTTGCAAATTTTGACTTGAAATTTTGCACAGAGACAGACGTTAACGAATATATTGTATTGTGAATTTTTTAGGTCCTTTCTTTGTTCCTATCTCAAGATACGGCTATGGTAAATGCGTGTCTTTTAATGAGCTATTCTCGTTAAGATCTGGCTCTGTACAAAGTTTCAATTTGTAAATTTGAAAATTTGTTTTCGATGTATCCTTAAAGGGAACTATAGCATTTATTTAAAAACTATAGTAAATTTACAGTATCTAAGCAGTAATAATTTAAGGACCCGACCTCTTTTATTCATATTCTAAATTCATTTATGTCTACATGATGTACGTAGTCTCGACTCAAAAGCGATCAACCCATCGTCTAACGACATAAGACTGATAAAAGACTCTTTAGAAAGTAATTATAGCTGTTTAATTTTAATTCAATTTTACAGATTTAGACCAGATAATATTGAATATTCTCTAGGGTATATACGTAGGTTGTACAGTATTTTTGCAAACATAACATCTTTGAGAAGTCTAGCCACTTCCATTTGAAAGGATTAGAGACGGGAAATGTCTAGTTGTCAATCACAATGGATAAGCACTGAATAGTCCGTCAATATAAGACCTCTTGGAGATCTACACTGCAATAAAATCTTGATAAAAAAGAAAAGAGAAGAAAAGATAACCCTATGTGTAATGAACTGACTATTCCATATGCATACTTCTTTTTAAAGGCACGTTTCTAGAACATACTATTATGAAATGATAGTATCACAAGCTTTAGATGCCTGATGGTTATTTCTATACGAACAAATCTAAAAAATATGCATTACCATTAATTATATTAGTTTTAGACACAATGATAAAGTTTATGACGCATATATGTGTTGATGGTAGCCAAAGGGTTAATCAATTGGTTGACTTTCCTGGTTAGATATTAAGATGATAGTAAAATAAAAGATATCTTATCGATTGATCAAAAAATTCTAAGTTCTCATAAATACGCTAAATAATATATTTTACAAAATAAATTTATGAAAAAGTTTTTGCTACATTCATCAGTAGTGAAATATTAGATCGATGTGAACCTTGATTTCTTTTATCACAAAGAAAACATCGAAAAAAAATTTAAGTTATTATAACTGAAACAATAATTTGTAATCAGCAATTGATAGAAACTAAACAATAAATGTTTCGATTTAATCGTCGATTCGTTAAAATATTGAAGTTTAGTAATGAATTTCTTTCTCTATAGATTTGGGATTACATAATGCCTTATTGGATGGAAGCAATTCGATTGGAAGTACCAGAAGGTGATTTAGCTGATTTAAATTTACTCTTTCGGTAATTATCATTCTTTTTTTTTTTGATTTTAAAAATTTTTATAAAATATTCTTTCAAAATAGAAAAATGTTTGATCCAGATCCTGATATGTCTCCATCATCATTGACTCGTGATCAATTATATCATTTTATAACTGATCGTTTTCAATCTCCTGCACCAGCTAGTGTTCAAGAACAAGCTTTACAATGGTTACAAATATTATGTTTAATCGATATTTATATTCCAGTTCCATTACTTGTTCAAATATTTATTACTGGTACAAATTCTTTACAAAAACTTGAATCACGTGCTCAACGTCGTGAACATTATACAATGACTGGTTCATCATCAAATGAACAATCAGTTGATAATGGTCTAAATTTAATGATGTTATCACAAGATGATGGAAATATTCCAAATCCAACAAGTGGGATTGCTGGTTTAACAACAATGTCAGCATCATCATCAACAAATAAATTTCTTGTTTTTGATACATATGAAACATATCGTGCACATCGTCATCAATTAATGTTACAACAAATGACTGGACAAGAAATGGTTTCAATTATAAAAGAAGAAGAAGAAGAATTTATTATTAATGAAAGTGAAATCAATTCAACATGTTGTATTATGATGATTGATATGTGTCTAAAACAAGTAAAGTTTTTGTTTTCTATTAATTTATTATTAATTTTTTTTTTTCTATCGATTGTCTATTTATTTTATTTTTATTAGATGGAACTTCAACAAACACCACAGCATCAAGGAATGTATAATCCATTATCAAAAGAAATCTTATCATTAATGACTAAACAATTAATATTACCATGGACACGTCGTCATCGTTGTCGTACATCATCAAGTCAATGTTCATTTTGTGAAGAATATATTTTATGGTTTTCAATAGCACAAGATATACTTAAATACATTTCACCACGTGATGAAATTAAATTACCTGAACTTGAACTACCAAATCTTAATGAACTTAAACAACAACAACTTAAACAGCAACAACAATTACAACAACAAACAGCAATTCAATCAACTAAGTCAACAAACAGACCAAAATTCAGTAAGAGAAATCAAACGATATACATGACTCATAAACACATCGTTCCAAGTGATTCATTTTTTGTTAAGTTTAGACTCTGTACATAAAAAGATTCTAATGAATTATAAAAAAACTTTAGAAAAAATAAATATCTTTAGACGTTCACTGTAGAGTTATAGTTATTTTATTGGAATTTCAATGTATGATGACATGAAATATATCAACAAATCAAATGATGGTTATTTGATCTGAAATTTTGATGATCATTAAGTATTCTCGTAATTAAAAAATGTCCAGAAAAAAATTTAGCTCAGAAGAATATTTTGCTCCTACGATACTAAACTTTCAATATATATATGAGATTTTTGGGGTTTCGGAATTTCGTCAATGGGAGCTTCGTCATTGATTAATATCTTAGAATATTTTTTTTAACTAAAAATTGTAAGATATTCCACTGACAAATAGGCTTATTACCCATCAAAATTCCATCATTCGATATGTTAGTGTATACCGTACCTTACGTTGAAGCTTTAATAAAATGATGATAGGTCAAAAAAAATAGTATAAGAGCATTTATACGTTTGTAACTATTCATACATTCTTGAAATCTACTTTATACAGAGAGTACGACTGAAAAATGATGAAACACTAAAAATAGTTTCCTCAATCGTATTGTTACTAGAGTATTTTAATTCTCCTTTTTCGATTATTTATATATGAGAAACTAAAATATTTCTTTCTAGGTATTGAAATGTCGTCTGGTAATGATAATCAAAGTACATCATCATCATCAATATCATTAAATAATGATGGAGAAGCTACGGGTAATGCTAATACAACAACAGCACCAACAACAACAGCATCTGAACTTAAAATTGAAAATAATCCTGACGGTGGAATATGGATAACATCACAGGGTGTTTTCTATTTTAAACTTAATACACTTCATATTCATTTACAATTCTTTTATTCTGTTCTCAAAGTAAAAAAAAGAAAAGAAACAAAATTTTATAAATGTAAAACCTTTTTTGTTTTTTACTTCTTAATTTTTAGGAACTAGATCGCGTGATTGATATTGATGCACTTTATTATTTATTAAGTTGTTTAAAATTATTAATTTTAAATGATGAATGTTTAGAAACAGCTGCAAAAGATAATCGAGGTTTTCTTTGGTATTGTCTTGAAAAATTACTTGTTCCACAGTACGCTAATTTACTTTGTTTTTCTGATGTTATAAAATATTGTTTTTTTTTTAATTTAGTATTTGGAAAATTCTTGCATTAGGCCATGGTCATTTAAATGAATGTTGTATACCATTACTTCTTCATGCACTTAATTATGAACCTGGAAAAACTGCTTTATGGAATATACTTGAACGAGATTTTTCAAGTACACATTGGAAAGTTCGTTCATCAGCTGGTAAGTTTACATGTTCTTACATATGTTAAAAGATTCTTTCATAAGAATAAGTAAAACGAAAAAAAAAAAAACAACTTTTCTACTCTGTTTTTAGGCACACGTATCATTGCACTTTATTCACTTCTTAAACCAAAATTGATCAAAAATAATTATAATGTTCTTTCTGTGCTTGCATATGCTTTTCTTAATTTAATAACATCAATTGAAGATGTTGAACCTACAGTCAGTCAAAAAGCTATGTGTTCATTAGAAACATTAGGTGATGCATCATTCAAAAGTGTCATGTGTGCACTTGAATTTCAATTTGATACTGTTATAAATGATCGTTCAATAATATTACATCGTTTATCAAAACTTTATACAATATTATTACGAAATAATTCAACAATAAAAATGTTAAGTTGGGAATATTTTCTCAATCGTTTTGATACACTATCAATTGAATCTCAAATAAATATGGAAGAATCAGGTGAATTAATAAGTCCACAAAGTATTGGTGGTTTTAATACTGAAAGTGAACATTTTATTCGAAAATTAAATCAAATACGTTTTGCTATGGCAAGAACAGATTCAGTTAGACCAATATCATCATCATTACGTCTTGTTTCGCATCAACGACGAGCAACATATGCAAACCCACGACAATCAACTATTGTCAGTGAAAAAGTTGAAACAGATTCTATAACAAGTTTTATGTCACCTGATATTGAAAATAGTGATAAATCAACATTACAATTATTGGTTAATTTACTTATGAAAGTAAATTGTTTTTTTTTTTTAAATTAAAATTTTAAACAAAGAAATTACTTTTTGTTGTTTTAGTTTATGATGAAAGATGATCAAAGTCAAGTTAGTGAAGATCGAATTATGCTTAAACAACAGGTAAACAAAAAAAGAGAATCATTGTAGTACCTCATTCAAATAAAAATTTTTATTTTTCTTAGAATGTTGTTATTCGACATATATGTTCTTTACTTGGTTATAATCAAACAAGTCGAACATTTGTTACATTACCAAGCAAAATTCGGTTTGCTTGTTTTTTTTTTTCATAAAATGTAAATGATTATATTAAATTATTTTCTATTTTGATTTAGACGAAGTCCAGTTTTTCATGCATTTTTATCTAATTTACCAAAAGTTCTTGATTATAATTTTAATTTTGGAACTATTCTTTTACAATTTTTTCTATCATTTCTTCAATTTTCCACATGTTCAAATGCAACAATGCAATTCTATGATCATATATCAGCATTAAATACACTCGGACGAATTGATCCTAGTTTACGTGATTCATGGTTAATGACTCTTATTATTATCTTATATAAAGTAAAAAGCTTTTTGATTCTTTTTTATTAAAAAAAAATGAAAATAATTGTTTTCAAAAACAAAATTTAGTATCAATATACAGCATATACTCTAACAATTCAACATTTAACTCGTGTTGCAATGAATACAATTCTTTCTCATTATCATCAATGTGAAACACCACCATTTGGTGCAGCTGGAGGTGGTCTTAGTGGAAGACTTACACCGAAAGTAGCCGGGTCAAGAAGAGGTGATAGTTTTTTTTTTGTTTGACAAATTAATTTAGAAAAAAGACCTTTTTGTCTTTCTTTTTCAATATAATTTTAGGATCATCACGACCATTTGATGATATACGTGAAGTAGAATTAAATGAATTAGGTGCTCGATATGATTTAGAAGCTGATACACAATCAGAATCAGCAAGTATTGCTGAACATAAACGTTTTAGATTATTGTCACCACCAAAAAAAGTTAAACCAAAGTAAAACATCAAAATTTAGACATTAAAATGTAGAAAAAAAAAACTTAATTTAAAATAGATTATATAAACCTGAAATAGAATGTTTTGATGAACCATTAACAATTCGACAAACTGATGATCAAATTACTTCAGGTGGTCGATCATATACAGAGTTTTTAAAAAGTCTTTTTACTAGTAGTGGCACAGCAAGTACAACTAGTGCTAATCCAAATGCATCAGCTGGAATAACAACATCATTATCATCAATGGCTCCAACAGAAAAATTAACTGAACTTGATGTAAAAGGTATTAGAGGTAAGAATTATTTCTATGAAATTAGAAAAAATTAATTTGACGAAAATAAATATTTCATAGGAGTCAAAGAACTTTCACGTGTTATTTATTCAGCTGAACGTGGTAAACTTGAAACTGTTTTACTTAAACCTGGTACTGGTGGAATTAAAGGTTGGTTTTGAATTCATAAAAATATCAAGTCATAAATTGTTTATTGATTTCTTTTCTTTATAGAAGAAAGTCCTCCAAAAACTCCTAAAGTAACATCATTATCATCATCAACATTAGCTAGTCTAGGTGGTACAGCAACTGGTGGAAAATTAAAACCAAGTTATCATGGTAAAAAAATGAAACATAAAGATGAGTCACATGTCCGATCACCAACACTAAGGTTAATATAATTCCTTTTTTGTTTTTGCTGATTTATATTATTTGTATTTTTTTAAATATCTATTCAGTCGTCCAACACGTACATCATCATCACAAGGTCAATTAAAAACTGGTGGCATAGCATCATCAACTGCTAAACGATCAGCAACAGCAACAAATGATGAATTAGATAATCCATATGCTGATACAGATTTACATAATCAATCAATAGCTGCACCTAAATGTGATAAATGTGGACAACCTATTGAATATTATAATGAAGAATGTATTGGCTATTGTATAATTGTCTGTGGAACACTTGTTCATCGTGAACCAGCTATAGCAGCACCATTACTTATGGATATGATTGAAACAATTGGACGAGTTGCTGAATCTCATATATATACATGGCAAGAAAATTCAACTGTTGTTGCACCAGCTAATTCAAGAAGTATTGCACAACAATTTATCCGTTGTACATTTCAACAATTAGCTGCAAATAATATTTCTTATCAATTTTTTCAACAAAATTTTCGAGGTTTGTTTTCGATATAGAAATCAAATCTGAGACGAGAAAACATTATATTTCTTTTATTTTTTAGATGATAAATTGTTACATACAATAGCATTATCATTGAATGATTTTCCGGAGTTTAATTCCATTATTGCACTAAAATGGCTTCTTAATGTAATTTTTTTTTTGTTTTCGAAAATTGTCTATCACATATATAGAAGATCAAGAATATGAAAGATAAGATCCTTTCTTACATCTGTATCTTCTAGATATGTGAACATAGACATGTTCTAAGTTTGCCAGGATTGGACAGGAAGGAGAAAAGCTGTGCACTTTTTTTTGACAGTTGATGGGCAAAAAATGAATAAAACGATGCGAAGGAGGCTGACCTCTGACCTCGAATCTGTTGTATCCAAACTTTTTCGAATGCGGATCTAAATTTGATCGAACCGTTTTTTCTGTATTCAGTGTCTAGTGCTCAGACTCGAACCTGATGGACTATACTTTCTCCGCTCAAAACATTCCTGTGTGAATATATTGGTTAGAAAAGAAATTCAAATATATATTTTTTTCTTATCTTTCAATAGGATATGAATAAACAAAAAAGTCTTTCTCTTGATATATGTACAACATTACTTAGTAATATAGCACAATTTATGGAATATATTCCAATTGATTCACCAATTCAATTATGGACAAGTGTATTTCTTGAATTTGATTTTTTATTTGATAAACTAACACGTGTTTATACAACAATTAAATCAAGTACACCAGTTAATTATGATTTAACACCAATACTTCGTATTATGATGAATATACTTAAAGTACCATATATAGCAAATGTTCGACTTGTTCTTGATCCATTTTCAAAATTATTAACATTTATTTTACAAAATGGAACATTTCAATTAGAACATATTATTGAATTATGTTCATTAAGTAATCGAACATTTACACGAGTAAAAAAAAATATAAAAACATCTTGTTTTCTTTAAATAATTTTAAATTTTCTTTTCTAATAGGATCGAGAAAAATTTTTATTACCAAGATGTATTGTAAATGTTCTTGTTGAAGCTAT
Organism: Rotaria sp. Silwood1; assembly: GCA_905250075.1. Lineage (NCBI taxonomy): Eukaryota > Metazoa > Rotifera > Eurotatoria > Philodinida > Philodinidae > Rotaria > Rotaria sp. Silwood1. The sequence goes on along the minus strand of CAJNOP010000035.1, from coordinate 412,683 downwards.
GCTTCATCGATATCCATGTCCAGATAGAAATTTACTTCTAATGATTCAAGTAAACATTAATTTCTTGTGTTTATTCTTTTCTTTCAAAAATAACTTTTCAAAAAATATTCATTTAGTTAATTTTACTTGATGCTGGTGGTACAATTCATGCATCGGCAATTGTCAGCGATGACGTTCGTGCATATGATCCTCATAATGTTGTGCGTTTGTGATCTTAGTGCTGTGATGTTCTTTTTTTTCTTCTTTAAACTAAATAGAATTATTCTACACAAAACTTTTCTTTTCGTTTATATATTAGGTAACAACAAATGGAGCTGAATGTATGAAACATTATCTCAATGAAACAGTTGCATTTATTGCAGATATTCACACAATAACAAAAATTAAAGTTAGAAGAAAAAAAAAAAGTTTATAAAAAAAAAAAAGACCATTAATTCTTGCTTTGTTGTCTAAATAGAGTACAATGAAAGAAAAAAGTGAAAAACAACAATTATCAAATTTAACAGAAGATACATTAGGTGGACAATTAAAAGCTGGTCTTGCACAATATCTTGCTTTAGAATTTACAAAAGGTGGACAAAGAGATTCCAAAGCTATTGTACGTTTTCTTCCATGGCTTTATAATCCACCTACTTCTGTGCAACAAGGGTTTGTATTTTTATTATTATTATTATTATTATAGATATAGAAAAAATAATTTTTGTTGTTTAGAGCAAAAGATTTTGTTGATTGTATTGATCGTATACGATTTCTATCATGGTTAATGATCGGTTCATTAACGCATGCAGCTATAACACGAAATGAAGGAACAATAATATGTCATCCAATACCTGTTGATGCAAGTCAATCAATAGCTGATTATATTTTATATATTTTAACTGGTTTTGCTGATCAATCAAAAACATCCGTTATTCATATGTCATCACTTTTTCACTCATTTATACTTTGTCAAGTAAGAATATTAAATTAATTTGTTTTGTTTTTTTTTTTAATCATCTTTATATATTTTAAGTTATGGACAATGTATTGTGAACAAGTTAATCGAGGACATGATCCTGAAGCACTTGTAGCAATTATGGATTTTTGGGCTCGTATTACACCGGGTATACTTCATTTATTGTCACATTCAAAAGTGGTATGTATAGATTTATTCTTCTTTTTTTTCTTAATAATGATGAAAAAAAAGAAAAGAATTTAATAAGAAAAAATTTGAAAAATGTAAAATCAATAATAATTTTCAGGATAAAGAAAGTCCTAACAAACATCGTGAGGTATTATTGATGTCATAAATTTACACCTGTGCTAATCTATGAAGCTTTATTTATATTCACTGTCATTTGTTTTGTTTTCATTTTAAGACATTGTTTTTTTTGTTTTTATTTATTTATTTTTAGCTTGCAGAAATGGTTAATTTACATTTTTTAAGTTTAATTGAGGCATTACAAGAAATAAATTCAATTGTATTAGCTAATGTATGGTTTTTTTTAAAATAATTAACAAAATAATTTCGTTTGTTTTTCCTCTTCTTATTTCAATAGTTATTTGCTATGTGGGTACCTGTTTTATATACACATCAAAGTCAGTTACCAGCTCATGTTCAAGTTCGTCTTCAAACATGTTTAAATCATCAACCATCATCCGAAACACAAGGTGATTTACGATTTATGTATGGTATGTATAAGAAAAAAATTGTTTAGTTTTTATTACAAATGATTTCTATATATTGAAATTTTTTTTCTAGCTATTTTACTCAAATGGCTTAATCGTTTACAATTTAAAATTGGACAAATCGAAACACAGTCAAGTCATGCTGCACAATTTTACAGTTTATAATATTGTATATGTATTTGTGTATTTTTATTAATAAATATTGATCGAGTAGTTTATTTGTGTAAGTTTGATTGTTCGTTTGCTTTTTTAAATGTAGATATGCGTGTAGCCATCATTGGTTCGGGCCTTATCGGCCGTTGTTGGAGTGTAATTTTTGCTCGAGCAAAATATGAAGTTTATCTATTTGATACCATTCCATCTGCACTTGGCTTAGCTCTTTTTGAAATTCGTCAACAGCTTGAACAACTTGGTCACTTTAATTTATTATTTAATCAAACACCAGATGATATTTTAAAACGTGTTCAAACAATTGGAACTATAGAAAAGTTAAACGAATTATTTCGACAAGGTATTGATCATGTTCAAGAATGTATACCTGAAGATGTTGAAATTAAAACAAAGCTTTTTTTACAATTTGATGAAATTATTCCATTAAATGCTTTATTTGCAAGTTCATCATCATGTATAATGCCATCAAAATTTACTGAACAAATGAAAACAAGAAATCGTTGTATCGTTGCGTAAGTTAGTTAATGATATTCTTTCAAAAATTTTTATTCATTGATATTTTATTTAGACATCCAATAAATCCACCAACAACAATTCCACTTGTTGAAATCGTTGGTGCACCATGGACAGATAAAGACTTTGTTGATTTAGCTGTTGAACGATATCGTTCAATTGGTATGGAACCAATTCGACTTAAGAAAGAAGTTGATGGTTTTGTTGTTAATCGTCTTCAATATGCTATTCTTTCATCAGCTCTTCAATTAGTTCAAGATGGAATAGCTGAACCTGAAGATGTTGATCGAGCAATTACACATGGATTAGCATGTCGATGGTCATTTATGGGACCATTTCAAACAATTGATTTGAATGCACCAAAAGGAGTTAGTGACTGTAAAGTATCTTTTCTGTTTTTTATTTAATTCGAAAAACAAAAAAAGATATGGATACATTTTCTCTTTCTAAATAAATAGATTTTAATCGATATGGTTCATCAATGCAACGTGTTTTAACTGATATGAATTTTCCATCCGATTGGACACAAGAAACTATCGAAAAAGTTGATAAGTATTTTCGGTCACAATATCCAGTTGGTGAAAATGGAGTTGGTTTAAATGATAAAAAATTATGGCGTGATCAACGTTTATTAGATTTAGCTAAACATAAACTAACATATGCTGATCGTGATTATCGTATTGTACGTTATCCATTATTCATACCAACAGATCAAGGACAATCAATGATTCAGGCAATAGAAAATGAATTAAAACAAGTTTATAAACATGTTAAAATAAGATTAATACCAAAAGATGAAGCAAACACAATGAATCTTTCTGCTGAACCATGGAATTTAGCAGGAGCAAATCTTGGAACAAATGGAATTTTTTGTCAATTAGGTAAGTTTTTATATTTGAGATACAGTATTAGCTCTGTATGGTGAACACTTTTCGAATTTTTCAAAAGTGTTGATTTCAAAGAAGCTAGGTCTTCTCTAAAAATAGCTTTTTTTTTTATTATCAGGAACAAACTCATTTTTTAGGTATCGAAAGGATATTAATAAATTTGAGAAACTAGCTATTGCTGATGTGATTTGTCTTTTCATGCATATTTTCTCTTCGAAAATTAACAATTGTTAAAATTTAGTAAAACTTTCCTGTCGTGAACACCCTTAAAACTTTTAAACAGAATTCACAATAGAACTATATGACTATGTCTACTATGCAAAGGTTTTACTGTATATAAATTGATATAATAATTATATATATATATATAGGTAGCGCACAGAATGTTGAATTTAAACAAGGTCATTCAATACGTTTTGATATTTCAAGTGTACTTGATCAATTACATATTAAAAATGAACAAACACTTGTTATTGGACCTGGTGCTGGTGATGGAACTTATCTTAGTTGTAATGGTGAACTTATATTCAATATGACTCTTGATCAATATAATAAAGTCATCACTCAACGTTCATATAGTTCAATAGTAACAAAAGAAGAACAACCATATCAAAATTTATATCAAGTAAAAACATGTGGTCCATTTCAACATATAATGATATCATCAGTTGATCATACTAAATCAACGATTTTATTTGAAATAGATGTTCAAGAACGTTTATCTGATGAAAACGAAGAAGAAAATAATTTTATTTCAATTATAAGACGTAGTTTAAAACAATATTCTAGAGAACCGATGGGTCTTGGAGGAATATTTCGTGTTGAAAACGGTACAATTAAAGCTCATGTTATGCCAGAGTTTGTTAATGAAGATTTAATAGGAAAAGAAAAAGTTGATCAATGGTTAAAATTTTATGATATGCATGCACCATTGAATTGTTTATCTGTTTTATTAACTGAAAATATCAATAATGCTGGTTTCCGTTTAGAACATTCACATTTTTTTAGTGATCATGGACAAGCAGGACATTATCATTTTGATATAACACCTAAAGAAATACATTATCATGGTTATTTTATTCTATGTAATGAAGCCATTATTGTTGATTCTGTCGTATAATTTCATATTTAATTCGTATTTTTTCAATGATTCGCACTACATAAAATGGTAGAAATTTTTTTTGTAATTTTATTATTTTTGATCTTTTACACGCTATGATTATTATAAATAAAAAATTCATTTAATTGTTCGACAGTAATTCATTCGACTACCTTTCGAGTTGATTGCATATCAAGAGTACATATCAATACCATGTAAAATATGACGTAGTTTTGGCTCGCTGAAATAGGCGAGACAAATTATGTGTATTTATGTAAGCCGTTCTTTTTTCTCTATTGAGTACAACAAAAAAAAACATGAATAAAATTATTCTGCAATTCCCGGCTGCAAATATACTATGCAAATATAAGAACGAGACATAAAATACATATGTTTATATAGACTGTAACATGATATGTCATACTGCACTACTTGCCATAAGTCCCTGGATGTGTGATAATTCCTCATAACTTCAATAATTTTCCACGAAATTTTTACCAGAGATAGAGCTTAAAAAACTGTGATCGCAAGCACCAACCAGAGCTCTATCGACGGATATAGTATGGAGTTATGATTCAAACATTAGTTTCATCTCTGTTTACTTGTAAATCAATATTCACAGTTTTTATGGAAAAACAATCGCGATACTGGAAGACTTGTTTAATCTTTAGGTTGTTTCGTAAGTTGTTACAGGAATACGCAGTGGGCATTTATTGCTCAATAAAGGCATCTCTGGAGAATAGTAGACTAATATTAACGAGCTAAGAAACAACTTATAGATTAAACAAGTCTTCCAGTATCGCGATTGTTTTTCCATAAAAACTGTGAATATTGATTTACAAGTAAATAGAGGTGAAACTGATGTTTGAATCATAACTCCATACTATATCCGTCGATAGAGCTCTGGTTGGTGCTTGCGATCACAGTTTTTTAAGCTCTATCTCTGGTAAAAATTTCGTGGAAAATTATTGAAGTTATGAGAAAGTATCACACATCCAGGAACTTATGGCCAGTAGTGTATAAGACGAATCCATTACCTGAATTAGACAATAACATGATAATATGTTGAATGCTTTCAAGAAAGCCTTACAACAAATGGTTATCTATCTGAATCATCTGCAAAATCTTTTCATAGATTTTTATAAAAATCATGCATGCATAAATCCTCTTATATCTATCTATTCAATTCAAGAAATACAGACGGATTCTGGTGGAAAAGTGGGAGGAACGTGAAAGTAGAAATTCGTTGGCCAGCTTTGTTCGGTTATAATCAGTTCCAACCAGAACTAGAAAACTCCAGCTACTGAATCGAGTTACCACATTCGTTATGCTAAACACCAAACATTTTTCTAAGTTTCATGACCGAAAAAGGCATCTTTTCGACACGTTTCCATCAGAAATCTATGGAGTCAGGCGTCGAAAACCTTCATCTGCGTAAGTGTTCAATGATGATAACTTAAAATAACTAAATAAAAACAAAATGTTTTAGATCATGAATTGTGATCTGATAATTAAAGTTTTGGGTTTGTATAACTTCTACTAGCAGAAACTTAGCATTTTTCATTCTTCAATCATTGTACATAAAATTTAAAAAGTAATTATCAATGACTTAGCATATATTTATTAACGTCTTTTAAAGATCTACAATAGAACATTTTATTACAAATTTCTTTGTTTTACAGCAAATCGATTTAATAGTACGTATGTAAGTTTATTGCTGAGATAAATCCAAAAAACTAAAAATTATTTCAATGAGACCGTCCTAAATAACCACTTGAAATATCTTTTTGATTCACTCGTGTTGATTTTGATTCACGTAATTCAATTTCCACATCAAAACTATTTTTCATTTTAATACGTACTACTTTAAATATTCGTTTATTCATAATTAATATTTCTTTCTCACTTGGAAATTCTGATAAATATTCGATATCTAATGCTGTATTAAATTGACGAATTTCAAATGAAATAATAACTGCATATTTTTTTTCTGCATGACGATCAGAAACATATTTTTCAGCAAATTGTCGATCTTTGGTTGCTGAAATAAATGTTCGATTTATTAATTTTGTACCAACTCGATAAATATTAAGATCATTATCAGACTTTATTTTCATACTACGATAACATATTCCTTGAAATTGATATTGTTCATGTAATTGACGATTAAAAAAAATTGTATCAATAAATTCTGACATAACATTTGTTTGAGTACTAGTATCATTTGTAGTTTCTTCATTTTGTGTTATTAAATAATTATTTACTTGATTACAAAAATCTGTATCCGTCGTATAAGCTTGAATTAAACGAGTACAATCTTTTTCATTGATAGCCCGACGAAAAAGACGTCGAATAACATCAATTTTAGGCATATTATTACCTAATTGTTGAAGAATTTTATCACCATGAAATACTTTATATTCTAAACGATTACCATTATAGGTATCTAATGTACGATCATGAATAACATTTTGTTCATTTCCATCGATAACAATCCATGTGAGTTTTTCTCGTTCATATGATACATCTCCTCCAAATCGATTCGATGTTTTAGGGCGTGTAAATAATTGTCGAATTTCTTCACTTTCACATTCATCAAATGGCGTATAATTATATTTATTTATAACACGTCGAGTAAAACCTCTATCAAGTAATAATTTAACAATATCAATATTCTTATAAAAACAAGCAGCATGTAAAGCAGTACTTCCATTAGGCTCCATTTTATCTAAATCTTCTAATGGATATTCATCTAACAAACGACGTACCGTTTCCATATCATTATTACGACAAGCAAAATAGAATTGACTTGTACTTTCATTTTGAATGAGGTTTTCTCCCATTAGATATATCAGTCATACAAAATGGATGTTTGAATAATAAAAAGTTCTTTTCCTTTCAGGATTATTTTATTCGAAGAAATGGCGACGACGGTAGCAACAACAATATCGTGTAGATTCCGGTGTAAATACAACTATTTTGTTTTTTTTCTCTCTTTTTCTATTAGTGCACACAGAATAAAAAGAAAGGATAAAAAAATTTTATGACACGTCGTCTCGTGCATTAAATCATTCTCAGTACAAAGAAAGGTTATGATAGAGTAATACATATTTCTAATCAATGTAATCGTAATAGTGAATATATGACTAAAATAAGGATATTGATGTGTGGTAACGAGCAAAATCACACATTAGTGTTTTTTTTAAGTGATATTCATCTAACATTGGCAACTGAATCAATTCTGTTGCATTTCGTATATGACTTCAAGATCTAAGACAAAATGGTATACTGATGTTGATACCGATTGAGTTGTTTTGGTAATATTCTGCTTTCATTTTTCAAATTTAAAATATATGCAATCGTATACTTTAATTGCATGTTAACAACAAAAATTTCTTCTTTCAACATTTAGAAAAAAATGAAATAAAATATACTCTGTAAATATCAAGCTTTCTGATTTGCTTGTAGTGATTCGTTTCATTTCGATGAATATTTTTTTTATTAGAATTAATATACTGGTTACTAAAATTTCAAAATAACATCTATCGGCGAACTAATGTTTTTCTCGATCATATCTATATTACTAATCATTGTTTGAATTCACCAGCATAATACAGGCATCCTTAAAAAAGGCCTCCCCCCATCAAAAATGAAATTTTTTTCGAGCTCCAATCTTGTTAAAGCTTCCAGTAGAGATGTACCATAAGCTAGCCACCTCACATTGAAAATTTCAGCTCGATACATTGAGTCTATGAAAAGTCAGCTTAAAATTACGGGACAAAATTTAGGTTTCTGTGAGTGTCAAATTTTTCCGCCATTTCAAATGCTAGAAAGTTCGGGCTGATTTTAAAATGTAGCCAAGATGTCCTGCTACAACTTAACTGAGCCGAATTTTTACATTTGTTCCTAGGTTAAGTTTTTAGAAGACTCCTTGAATGAAATATAAAAAAATGAAAGAAGTGTAGGTTCAGAATAGCTAGTTTCTTATAAATATTGATGCGAAAATTGAAAAACCCGTCTCTGTTAAGTTACTGAGCTAATTTTTGCCTTCATTTTGACACCAATCTCAACTTTCTAGCATTTAAAATGGCGAAGAAATCTGGAACGCACAGAAACGTAATAATCAACAACCTTGTTTTGAGAAAAAACGATATTTTCTTCTATGGGAGGTTCAGAAATACCTATGTATTGTCCTTAAATCTCATCAGCACATCAATAAATTATAGTGCATTCGAAAGTGCCACTTTGCTCTATCTAACGAGCTATAAATCACAAAATGGATAAATGTGGCCAAATTTCATTTTTTGGAAGAGAACCTAAATACCACTCATTCAATATCAATATTCCTACAATATTAATAAATAGGGACACCATATTATAATCACTTCCTTGCAAAAGAGCGCAAAGAAGCATTTTTGGTGTGAGAAAATCGATGAAGAAGCAGCAGACTTCACGAACCTTTTAGACTGAAGTCTCTGCTATTTTTCTCTCGAATAGAATATTTTGATCGGTACTTTCTAGGTTGATCATATTAACAGTTGCGAAGTAAATAATTTTATTTGACTATTAAATATCGATCTATCGTTTATTTACATATACATTATTTGCTTAGATTCAATGTTTAATACTGATCGAGCTTAACATTAAGATAATATTTTTTTTATCGCGACGCATTGATTCTCTTTCTTACATTATTAATTTTTCTATACCATGAAAAATAACTACTTAATGATATAAAAATGATTAGTCGATATTTCGATATCAACATGAAGAACAACGAACAATTAATCTACAACAAGAAGTAAATGATTAATGTTGAAATAAAGTTATCCGTGAAATAGGATAAGAATGCTGATATTAAACAAATTATCAAAGAAGCGGATAAACAAACAGCAAAAAAGTGATTGATTTTTCAAGTTTTGGATTATCCAACGTTGACTTCACTACAGCAAAAGAAAATAAAGGTATCTTTTTACTTAGGTTTTATTACATGACCATGACTTTTTGTTTTGTATATTAGCTGTTCGAAATTACATGTTATTGATTAGCCGAGAATTTTTTCTTTCATATAATCGAAAAAGTACCACTCATCTTATCAATAAGTTTTTCATCGTTCTTCAAATCTTGTAGTATATTTTGTCTCATCTAGTCGTTTTTAAGTTAATATGTTTGCTATGATGTACATATAGACATTTTCATCTATAAACAAGCATCTTATCAAAAATAAAATTGTTCGGGAAAAGAACATGATCATTCTCTCTCTTAAACGATTCTTCACAAACAAACTGCCTTGTTTTTTTTCAAGTAACTTTAGTGTGTATGCATTGTAGCATGCGTTGTATATTTATTTCTTTATGCTGGCTATGAAGAGATCTTGTAAAAACAAAGAAACATGATAATTAATCAAATCCATTCTTTCATTCTTATCAATGGACTGATGTTAAATGCTTGTGAAAACATAATGGATAAATAATAGATTATTAATAAAAATGAGCAAATGTTTTAAATTTTATTAGTGAAATGAAACTTTTCTGATTGTTTTGACGTTTCAGAGAATCAATTATTTTATGATTCATTCTATCTGACCTTTAGAGAGAAGATGAGTTGTATTCCGATTTGCATAAATAGAATTTTCCATAAAGATAGAGATAAAGGGCAAAGTAATAAGATCATATTTTAATACATAGGTAAATAGTATTAGTTTCTGAATTAATTAATAATTATTGAGCGTGTCCTTTAAGTATTGTTGACTTATTTATTTGAATATGACGTAGTAAATTTATAAATAAAATAAGATCGGATACGCAGCTGAAACAATTAAAGCAGCGATGTGATAGACTAAGTTTTCGCGACTGCCGTTAAAGAGTACTTTTGAGAATATTTAACGTCACACTGACATATAAATGTTGAATGCCAATTGGTGAATTCAATAGTAGAAAAACCAAGACCTAAATAAATATTTGATTACACATATTATATCAATTCAAGAAGTAGTCTAGTAAGTTTTACATCAGAACTAATAAAAATATTGCTACTTTCTTCTTGTTTTAGTTGCATAGAGATGCGTTTTAGTCACATATTCTTTATTAAATTTCCTACGAAACTATATCATGCATTCAATTTTACAGAGATGATTATGTGCAAGATTCTTTTTCTTCATCATAAATTTGAGACAATACAATAATAGTTGCTTACAATAATGTCATCTGAAATTTCTTCAAAGCACATTTTTAGCTGTACAGCACTTAAAATTCTCTATTTACACTTCTCTGACTAACAGACTAATAATATTTTACGTGAGATCTACAAGCCTAATGAAAGGAAAGTCCTTGACGGAAAACTTGAAATATCGTAAAACTAAGAATATACTTTCAAGAAATTATCAACGATAGTATTCTAAATAACTGTTATTGTATGTTTCCACATGTATGATGAAGACCAAGAATCCTGAATATTACCAGCCCTTATACAAAAGGAGTTATTGGTCACACAACCACATTTATTAATCGACACATAAAATCAATTTTAAATATCAGTATACATCTTGATATATTAATTTATACATGACATCATTTCAGGGACGACTTTGATCGTAACAATACCACGCGTGATAATTTCTTACAAGATAAAATCTCATGTACAAGACAATTTATTATTGATTATGTTAATACATTGAAAAAAAAAGCAGAAGAACACGGCGAAACTTAGCAGTATAATAACGAGATGCGAGAAACATGGGAAAAATTTTGACTCATGATTGTACATGATATGACCAAATATGGCTTAATAAACCATAAACATGAAGGAACTGCTACTGATGTTGAACAAACAGTAGAAATAATATGGTCTACAGATAAAGCAAATAGTGACTATCATAAGAATATGGATAGTGCCGATGTGTTTTTATGCTTAAAAAATTATTTTCTACATTTCAATTTCTCTTCTCCTTCAAGAAAATGATCTTAATCTTAGTATTGATAATACTTTTGATGACTATTATCTAAGTGAATCAAATTATATTTATACTTCTAAAATAAATAAACTCGAAATGATTGAAAAATTATTAATCATACAGTTTTCACAATATCGAAACTTAAATAACAAAAAAAAACATTTTGAATTTCATAGGCATACGTTCATATATACGTCTCTACGTATACTCCTAGTTCAATCGACAGAATTGATATAGGCCTATGTGAAGCAATATGTAGAAAATGAATGTAAGCTGGGTCGTTCAAGAAAGATGAGGCAAAAATTTCGATCATGACGACTATCACTTTGAGATGGTCAGAAAAATAGGCATGCTCACTCATAGGTGCTTTGACAGTTTATTAATGATAATTTGTTGTCAAAGAAACCTATCCATCATATTAAAAATACAAAAAAGGTACTGAGTAGTCAACAAAAACAAAGAAGATGAAGATGAAGAAATTGATATCAATACAGAAGCAGACAATAACAGTAAGTATCTTTCATAATACACAAATATTGAGAGAAGCACTTTTAGCCTCAATTGTTAGAGTGTTTGATACACATTAAAAATGTTATCTTCTATATAAAGTCATTGTTATCTATGGGAAACATATAAATTTGAAAAGTCTATCGAATAATATAGAATTCAAAGTGAAGCACAGCTCCCACAGCTGAAATGGGAGAAGAATTGAGTCATAGCCGTCCTCATAGTGTATATACAAATGAACAACGTCATCTAAATAGAAAAGCAAAAGAACAATATTTTGTCATACTTCTATATATTGTTCTCTAGAGAAAAGAAAGAGCTTTCATTTAATATGATATATACTTCAAATTAAAAGAGTTGAAGACGAGAAAAAAAACTTTTCATGGAGCAATTCTGTAGCATGAAGTTTTTAAGGACATATAACATCAGTTTTGAGTCAGTCGTGTACAGCTAGAATGCAGTCAAACTGTCTGATTCGAATGGCAACCGATCCGTGACATTTGAATTAACTATTAGAAAAATAAGAAACTGAATTTCATCAGGATCCAGAAGTCTATTTCATCGTGCAACGACTCTTCTCCTTAACTGGCGGCTAATGAATATTTGTAGCTCTATTACAACAGAAACTAACTGAAGACTTTTAAAACATTTGTGAAATTTTAAGTATTCATTTCTGACTTTTGTTGTCATTCATAAAATTTCCTACTCATTTTTTTGATTATTATCTAACCATGACAGACTAACTTGTTGTTCTAACTACTACTTTTATAGTATGAATCAATCAAGAATTTGTAAAAAGTCTATTTTTCAATTTATGAAAACAATGAACTTCATATTTAAACGTGGATTGTAAAACACTCATAGGAATATCATGAATAACTCATTCGAAATAACTTATCATATATGATATAAATATGAATCCATTGAACATGATTAATATAGTTTATGTTTTGATACGATTTAGACAAAGCTTGAACAATTAAATAAACATTTCAAAAACAAAGACAAGTTTTTATTTCATTTAATCTACTAATTCATAATTATTCTTTATTTTAAAAGACTATCTTGTCTAATGTTAAAGTGGCATTCTTTGTATTTGTACTGGATGTCACTGCATGAGTTTTTCGAATATGTTGTAGTAAATGATTAAGTTCAGAAAACTGTTCGTGACAAAAAATGCACGATGATTGTAATCGACGAAAATCAAATGATGATGGAATTGACATAGGTAAAGATCGATGATGTCGAAAAATCAATGGTGATTTCATATGTGAAGTTGTGAATGGTTGAAATGATGGAGGTACCATCCATTGTGAACTTTCATTGTACAGAGTTCGAAAAACTTGCTCAGGATTTTTTTTATGTGTTCCATTTAAGACAAAAGAATCTTTTTTTCGTGTATCCATATTTGATGATGATGCGGAGAGAGATGCATAGTCATGAACAGTGTCTGAAACTATTGATGAAGAAGTATTTGTTGAACGAGAATCAGAACGAGATGAACATCGTGGATGTTTATTTGTGGTTGATTTTTGAGTTGATGATGATGTTGTTGTTTGTTTTACTGATTCATTCGATGATAATGATATTTGTGGTTTGTGCCATCGACGATGTGAAGCCAAATTGGCAGGACAATTAAATGTTTTGTCACATTCAGGACAGCTAGAATGGGATGAAAAAATTTAGTTTTGTACTTTAAAACATGTCTTCATAATACTACGCACCGAAATTCAATATGCACAACTCGTGGACATTTATGCATAGCAAGTGCAAAAGCATTTTCATATTTAACTTTACATAATTGACAAATATAATCACCAATAATATTTTTTATTTTGCGTAATTCTTCAATTGCTTCTGGTGTTATTTCAACATAATTCATTGTTGGTTCAATATCACCACGTATTTCTTTCCATTTTTCATATTCTTCCCATTCAGTAATTCGTGTACCAGCAATAGGAGATTCAGTTATATTTAATGATGATGATGATGATGATGATATTTTTTTCTTCTTTGTAGTATAATTCATCAAATTTGAATTATGATTATCATCACTAATTGGTGCTGATCGTTTCTTGTTACTAGTTTCCATGAATGTATATGTGTTTGATTTGAAAAGATTGCAAAATTATTTTACACATCAACGAACGAGCAAAAAAAAAGGGGAGAAAAAATGCGAGTCAAATTTATTTTATGATTGGTTAAAATTTTCTTTTTTTTTTGAAACATTTTAGAAAAGAGGAAAAATAGAAAGAGAAAAAAAGAATGTCTGATGAGTGTGCATGATTGACCAATGAATAAAATAGCGGAACACATGCTTATTGGTCTCGATTTAATCAGTAAAGGTGTGTGACAGATGTGATCAATTGAATACAATCTCGTGGACGATTGTTACTTTGATTTGTCTATAGAATACAAAAGAGCTATGAAATGATATACATCCATCTATTGATAATGTGTATACAGGCGATTGTCCGACACTTGTTTACCTGTCTGTATGACAGAAGTGTGCCGCCTATAACACGCTCATCATCATCGTTCTTCATTTCTATTGTTATCTGTCTCTCATCACTTTCGTTTATCACCTATCACGCGAGAAAATGAGACAAATTGCTGTGTTATTTCGAATAATCAGGTCATCAATACCGAAAAATAGAATAAATATCCAAATTAGATACATGTTACCTTGATGAAACTAGAACCAAGTTTATGTTTCATCATTGTTCGTGTTTTTGTTTTAAATTAGATGCAAATGAATGAAAAGATTTGTTATTATATTTATTAAGACAGTCCACGTATTCATAACATTGCACTTTCTCATATAAAATGTTGATAACTAAATTTGTTTTTTGATTTAAAGATGAACAAAAAAAAATCTTTTTATATTAACTTGTCTTCGACACAATTATATGATTCTTTCAATCGATTATATTAATTCGTCTACATTGAAAATCTATGTTTTTAGTAAACCAATATAGAATTCTTATTGGACGTTTATTCTATTAAAAAGTTATGAAATTCTCATTGTACCATTGTTTTGTTTACATATCAGATCAGATTGATGAACAATCTTTAGTAGATATACACGTGCCGGCACTTTTTTTTTCAAAATTTCACACTATCAATCGATTATGTTTACTAGTTGATGATTATTCTATCAAACATATACAACACACATATATACACTCTCACTCAAATAAGATCACAGAATAGAAGTCACTTTCTTCTCTCCTTAACAGTTTAATGTTGTCTCGTTTGATCATTCTCTTTCATCAAGTAGTTGAGGCATACTTGAACGAGCATAGAAGTTGTAGACACATGCACATATTGTTCGAATATGTATTGCTACCGCTGCTAAAAAGTAATTATGCAAGAAAGAAAGTTGTCGCGGGACACTACGATAGATATGTGTGTGTGTTGACTTAAGTCTTTTTCGTTTATTGAATGATACTTGACGATATGGTCGAATTGAGTAACAAGAGGTAGCGGCAAACATTTGTCATTAATAAAGAAAATCAACCGCTTCTCTTTCTTTTATTTGATTGATATGATGTAACAGTAGACCATGATAAATCCCATCTCTGATTTTACTCTGACAAATATTAGAATAAGGAAAAAAAGAACATAATGGATCGATACAAGCCAACTGTTAGTCTATTGTTATCGAGAGTGTTTAGAATAAATCAGGCGAACAGCTTTGATGAGCTCCCTACCGTGTATGATACGTGTTTGTCAACACATGCACACACACACACACACAGGTAGAAAATATCGAATGTTCGCTCATTAAAATAGTCAGATAGGTGATCTACTGCTATTAGATCAGGTGTCATCTACTTGATCTTGTTGTTCGTATCCATAATCTAACTATGAAAAGAAGCAATTAGTGTCGTCTGATTGTGTCACTGCTAACAGAGAGAAAGACATGGATAGTCAATACTGAGAGACTGTCCTTCATTATTTCTTTTTTTTTTTTTATTTTTATATTCTCATTTATGCTTGCTCATTTGAAAACGACATAGGAGAAAATTAATGAGTACCACCCACTCAGCAGGAAAGATCGGGTGTGTTGAGAACATTAGTATAGGAAAAAACATATGTCCGTTCAATTTTTTCCTTTAACGACAAATAAGTAAAAAAAAGAAAAGAAGACGATCAACCACTTGAGAGCAACAACCAATTTCATTTCAATAAAAAAAGAAATGAGGAAAAAAGTAATGAAACTCTTGTTCATATATATCTCGTTTCTCTTTTACTTATTCTGAAAAGCATCACTTAAAAAATATATGGAACAAAATTTTTTTCTTACTTTACAGACATTGTATTGAATTGTAAAATAAACAAGTCCAAAAAAGAACTTCAAGGTCAATTTATCTATGTAGACAAATAGCCTTTATTTTATTTCGTATATGTATATATCTGTCATGTGTGATCGATTTTCAGAAAAAGGAGTTGTCTTTAGTTTCTTATGAGTTTCACTTTAGTCTTTAATACTTTTAAGATTTTATAAAAAGCTTTAAGCTTTGATTATTCCTCAAGACAACACTATCTAAAAGAAAGATATATGCTATTTATATTTTTTTTTTCAAAATATCTTTTCATTATTGATATGGGAATGACGAGAAAGAAAAAATTGAATTTTTTCGGATATATATTGCCAATTTCAATTGATTTCATTTATTTTGATGCTTTGAATACAGATAAAACGGATCAAAAACTAAAAAATATCTTAAAAAAAGTGACGAAAATAGTTTTGCGTAAAAACTTTCATTGGCTGAAAAGTTTGATTAATCAACTGTATTTTTTTTGCAACACATTGAATTAGTTCACTTATTGTTGTTGATCAATAAAAAAAGTTCGTAGATGATGAATGACAACTTCAAATATTGTTCAAAACAATAAGTATTGATGTGTCACAAAGATTGTAGAAATTTTATATCTGCTTTGAGTCTGATAATACTTATTATTTGTATCAATTCGAAGGCATTGCTTTAATTATGTCGATCTCAACAGAGCATGACATTTGAATAATACTTTCTTATGCTAAAAAAAAAAGTATCTTCATTAAAGATTTGTACATGCAAAATTCATTTAATATGAATTTAACAATGATGATCAATTTTAAACTAAAAATATCTAAACTAAAAGATTTTTTTTTAAAGAATTGGTTTCATTGCTATTAATAAAGAGTCATATTTTTATTGATATGAGTTTTTTTATGAGTTTTACGT
This sequence comes from Rotaria sp. Silwood1, assembly GCA_905250075.1. Classification (NCBI taxonomy): domain Eukaryota; kingdom Metazoa; phylum Rotifera; class Eurotatoria; order Philodinida; family Philodinidae; genus Rotaria; species Rotaria sp. Silwood1. Next base: position 395,655 of record CAJNOP010000035.1, on the reverse strand, counting down.
GATGATGCAGAACAATACCATATTTAAATATTTGTCTAATTAATTCTTAGAAACCTGTGACAAAAGATATTGTTTTAGATTTATATCTTGATAATATTTCACAGAAAACAATTGAGTTAAATAAAGTTTTGATTTTGTTTTTCAAAGATGTTTAGTTAATTTTTGTACAATAATCAAATAAAAATATGCTCTTAACTTATTCTAATCGATTTTAAGAGGATTTCTTTAGTTTTTCATTCTTCTAAATTCCATGGTCTTCTCGACTTGACTAACTGATGGTGTTCGACCACTTTGGTAATATCCTTGTACTCAGTAATAAACTTTTGTAGAATGAGCTTGATCTTAATGATAAGCTTCCATTTCTGAAGCGTTTATTTCACTTTTGCAGTAGCAAAACACAACATTTCACTCGTACATGTGTCCGGTCAATTCTTTTGATATCGATTAGAATAATGCTATTTTCAAACACTTTGTGACATCTCAAAATAAGAGCTTCTTATGAGATTTTTGTAACTTAGAAATAAAATCTAATTAATACTGTAAAATTAGTGCAATGAGAAAAAATGTAATACCATATAAATGATTATTTATCAGTAAAACAAAACAGAATCGAAAGGATAATCTTCAATTGTCTCACATTCGAGTTTGGAAATATGTTGTATATTAATTTTTGCATAAGCAATATATATATATGTGTTTCAATCGAAATCAATTTAGGAAATGAATTCATTAATATAATATTTATACAATTCAACAGATCTAATGTCTTATGCATATAAATTATGGTTAATAAATCCAATATTATCATTAGTCAACTTACTTTTTCCATGACCAGTAAAATTTTTTTATTCTTATTTTCTATCCTCTAGTTGCGAAAATATTCTCTTTTTTTTTGTCTTTAGTCAGAATCAGTGATTGATAAAAAATTTTTATTAATGTCAATTGAAAAAAAACGTGTTAATGATTTGCTATCAATAAATCCTTTATTATTCGATTATTATTTGAATGAAAATCTTTCTCATAAAGAAAAATGCGAAGTTCTAAATCAATTTGAAAATAATGAAGAATTTCTTGTAAAAATTGCTCAGTTATTTATTTATAACGAAGATTACTCATCATTTATGTCATTTGGTTTAATTATTGATACTTTACAGAAATAGTTTTTAAATAAATAAACAGTTTTCCCCCTTTTCCATTGTTTCAGATAAAGATTTCTCATAGACATAAATAAACAAAAAAAAATGGTTAATGGTAAATTTAAAGAAAAGAAAATTTCTTTCAGTTAATTAAAAACAATCTGTTTTTGTTACTATGTTTAGCTTATTCATTTGATGGAATAATTGTTTTAGTTTTATTAACAATATGTACATGTGGTTATATGCGTCGTGTATCAAAATTACGCGAATGGTTTTTATCGGAAAAGAAAGGATTTGCTAGCATTTTTTTTATAAAGGTTTGTTTTTTTTCCTTTTATGTATTCCAATTAATCGTTCGTATGTTTTTATTTTAGCGTCAATTATTGGTACTTGTCTTTCTCTTGTTGTTGCGATCTCATGTGTTACTATGACTTTTTGGCTTGCGTTTTTACGATGAAAACTTTTTTTTTTTGTGATTAAATAAAATATTCATGTTTACATGAAATCATTGTTTGAGATCAAGAATAAAATTTCTGTTCTATATTTTATATAGAGATAGAAATTGGACATTTTTCTGAAGCTCGCACATTTTTTTTGGGAACAATAAATAAATAACGACACGAAAATCTCAGATAGGATTCTATTGCTATCACTCTCACAGTAAGCACTAGAAAGAAGAACTCTTGTATTTAATGACTAAAACTTCTTACAAATTTTAACAGAATAATTGTTATCGTGTTAATATTTAACAACAAAGTAAAGAAAAGAGATCGATCATTTCTGTAGTGAATAATATTAGCTGAAAAATAAGTGGCAATCACAGGTATGATCATGTCATGGTATTATGATTCATACTCAAGACTTAGCAACTGGTATGTCACGTCGTTTTAAGTAACGAATAATAGATCTGTAAGGTAAACAAAAGATGAAGAATGGTTTAAAGAGCTTGAAGTAGCTATTGAACAATGATGAAAACAAATTAAAAATATTGATGAAAAGAAAACCAACATCTACACCCACTCTAATTATAGCGATCGATAAGGTGCAGAATGCTCTGCAACTGCATGTTTTGAATTTCACTTGATTGCTAATGAAAAATTGAAGCACTTGATATAAAAGCAAGCTATTACAAAAGTAAATATTTATTTTGTAGTGCGCGTGAAATCCTTTATAATCTTGGACGTTTGTTAGTGTTAACTTTCATTTATTTGACGACAAATATTTCGAATATGGGTAATATATTCTCATTCTGATACTGTCACCCTCGACTACTCCATATAACTCATACAGCAGCAAATAAAAGATTATTTAGTAATCTAACAATACGTGGGGATAATTAACCATCTGTCAAATCTCATATTAATGTTATTCAGAATTTTTGTCTTAACAAAACGACTGTACACCAAGACATCGCCCTAACTCTTTACAATACTTGACGGAGGAAAGTGATACGTGAAGATATTAACAGTATTCCAAATATTTGTTATCAAATAATTGAAAGTCAAGACTATCAAATCTACAAGATGATAAGAATTTCACACGTTCTCAGAATATATATCTGCTTTCATAGTAGTTTGTTCCTATACCATAATCAATTTTTAAAAAATGAATGGAAAAAGACTTCAAAAAATGCCCTTCCGGAAAGCCTGACGATGAAGGTGTTTTCGCTGTGTTCCAATTGTATTTAAAAAACAAGTACCATTCAAAACATACATATACAATTGTAGAATTGAATGCCAATGAAAAAAAAAGAGCCACATTCATATCCTGGTTCTTGTAGGAAGAACTAGAAAATGATGATTCTGATTCAATTCTTGGCTTTAGTTCTTTCGAAACCACTGGAGTCTATAGGTAAGTAATAGGAGATTAACATTGAAATGATTAACCAATTTATTATATCTGTAGACTATTGATTGCTCATCAAAATTCAAATAAAGTACCCTTTTCATTCGAGCCATTTTGTTTGGCACTGAAGTAAATTTTAAATTTTTAAAATTGTAAATAAAAAGAATTCTTCTAATCAGAATTAGTTGTTGCAGCTCTAAACCAATTATTCTTACCCGTCGTAACTAATGTAGTTGATCCTTATTGTGCAATTGGTTTCATTATTGGTCGATACATATCCTTGTCGGGTGTTGCCATTGACACAAAAAATGTGTGTATTCATTTAATAAAAAAAGAAAGAAACAGTGAATCCATCAAACCACCATTGAATGGACTTATTCTATCTGGTGATACTTATCAGAGTATTTTGGACCTTGGGCCCATATGAGTAAATATATATTAACTGGTAAAATAATACTATGTGTTTTTCTTCAGACAGGTTTACTTTCTTCTAAATAATAAATAACAATTAAAGAAAAAACATATGACATACCTACAAGGAGCAAAGGTATGTAATAATTAGCTTCAACTCATTATCTTGTACAAGATATAAATGCAGAAGCTTGATGGATAAAACAGATTATATGATGAAATCGTCACTATTCGAATCCAAACAATTATTCTGTATTTTCTAAATAATGATAATCTTCATTTTTTTTCTTTGGACTCAGTATGGTTGGAAACCAAGTAAACAGATAGTAGACATCATATAGAACCTTTGTCATTTTTTTTCATATATGCTTCATAAAAAAATTTTATTTCAATTTATATGATTAAAAGAATACCATCTAGTGCTTGCCCAGGATATCCTATTTTTGTATGTTCAAGGTTGGCTATCTTTTTGTCATATAACAATGAACAGTGACAGCATTTGCGATTTGATCTCAGAAAATCAAATATATCTATTTCATGAAATAAACAAAGAACGATTACCTGATTTTCTCGACTTTATAGTTATTTGACAAACGTTCGATTCTAAAATTGGAGAAGAAAGTGTTTAAGTAGAGAACTCTAATTGATGGTTTCATTTTTTTCTATTTCTGCTGGCTGCTTTTGCTTCAGTGATGTTTATTTCTTGTTGTGAAACAAAACCTGTTGTTGATGAAATATATATGTCATTTGATTGTAAACGTTATTGTGTTCATCGTCTTAATGGTACACATGAAACTAATTGTCAATAAGCCATGAGAGGCAATTCTCGACGCATATGAATGATTGATAATGACAAAAATTTTCATTCGTATCTTACAGATAGCTCAAAAATTAATTCATCGAATTCATCTATTATTTTACTTCATATGAGATTATTTCATTTGAACCATATTGAATTTATAAAGGCCTTCACCTTCCACATTCATCCAAAACTGATTTTCAGTGCAGTGCACAGTATGTCTACAGAACTTTCTCAAGATGTTCGACTAATCAAAGTACGCTACTAAAAAGAAACTTTGACGACTCCTAACCTCACCATTCAGGAGGTTTACACGAACTATCGTGAAAAATAGGGATTACATGCATACCGTTTTTTTTCAGATACACTTCAAGCTAGAACCCTCAAATTACTCTCATTTCAAAGAAAACTTCACATTGCTTTGAATGAGGAAAGGGTTTTGCAGTTTCTATTTTATTGGATTTTTATGTCTCTCAAAATTTTAAACCTTCAAATCTTAGGTATGATTTTCTAGAGAACCCGTGGTTACTCTGACATTGAAGATCGAACTGAATTGTTGTCGTTCGTCTGAAAGAGAGTACATCTATCCATTGAATATAAAAACCGCACTTTACTAAAGCGAACGCTCAAAAAAATATGTTCGAAGTGTGAAAATTTATGCAAAAATCAATGTTAAGAAAAACACACTAGCATTTTTTTTTATATAACTACTTGAAAAAGTTTCTTACATAAGAATTCAATATGATTGTATTATGTATCAATTAATAATTCATCTAGAGTCTCATCGAGTGACTCTTTAGCTACATACTAGACCCTGATACAAGCTTTTCACTGTAATACCCTTTATAGTTTTCCTTTGAAAATTGTATTAGCATATTCACTGAAGAGCTCGACAAGCTCATCATGATTTATGAATAAACCTTTTAAATTTGCAAGTCATTGCTACACACATTAAAACTAGACCCCTTAAGCGTTATATCTGAATGTTAGTCTCAAAAAGTGTTTTTTTCGGAAAAGTCTACTTTTCGAAGAAGAGAGAGGGCTTCATTACTCGTCTTGATACTACATTAGATAATCTTGTACTTTATATATAATATAGTTCAACTCGATCTCAAGATTTTCCACATGATGATTCATGTCCAAATAATCATTATCCGATCATGTAATTGAAACAGCCAATTTCTTGGAATCGAAAATAAACTGTCCTTGATCTTATTTTTTCTATTTAAAATGATGTCAATTGATGACAAAGGTGGATTTAAACTTTAATAAGAGTTTTATCGACAATCGAATAGAAGTCAATTATCACCTACTTGTATTTTAGAATTCAACGGATTTTCAAATACTGTACATGCGCATGAGAAGAAATAATAAACCATATATATTAACCGATATTCAAACAAAAACTTTGTAATTCAATCGGTGATTTAAACGTTTATAGAAAATTATATAAACTAATTACCAATACATCTGATCAGACAATCAAGATCTATTATTCTTATCTTAACAGTAGCTTATAGTTTTCAACTGCTATTAAAATGAAACAAAGGAATAGCTGGTTATCAACAAACAGCTATAGTACTTATTACATTTCTTTCAACGTACATATTATTGAATATAAAAATCATATAATATCTAATGTACCAATGACGATATACATCATACAGTATTATTTCTATCAATAATCATATTTTTCATAGAATGATAAATAAGAAAATTAGACAACAATTGAGAAAGTACAAGAAAATAAAGTACACGATCACAAATTATGGAAATACACAATGACATTAAACAAAAAAGAAACAATGAGCAAATTTTGATAATAACATAAATAAGAATAGATTAACAATTTTGATTTTGAAACATACAAAAATCTTATTTATGTAATTGTTTTACAATTAAGAAGAACATTGGTAATACAATTACTAAGGAGCTGTATTTCCACAGGTGTTGCCTAATAAATTTCGTTGCTGGAATAGTTGAATGTTTTCCATTAGTATCAATTTTTTTTATTGCCATTAATTCTTGTTCGAGAGTTTTATTTTTGGCTTCCAGTTCTTCTTTTTCCTTTACAAATTTTTTCTCTTTTTCTTCAATTGACTTTGCGTTGTCAGCAACTAATTGTTCAACTTCTTTAATTAACGTTTCTTTATCTTCATTTATTTTTGTTTTCTCCTGAATTAAGTTGCTGTTGGTTTCATTCAACTCTTTAATCTTTTCATTGAGTTTATTATTTTCTTCGATAAGATTTTGTGTTTGGTTCACTAAGGCTTGTACATCATTTATAACGTCTGTTACTTTCTTTTTACCATTCAAGTCATCCTGAAACAAAATAATTGGAGTTATTTTTTTTTGTACCGCTAAAACAATTCTAATTATCATTGTTTATGGACGAAAAAAACAATTTACAGATAACAACAGACGATCAATACTACCCTAGTGAAAGTACTCATGCTAGAAAATTCCGCGAGTACTCATGAGTGCTCGGTATTTTTGAGTACTCGTCGGTCGTACTCACGATGAGTTTCGAGTATATGAGTACTACACATCTATACTTGTGTGGCAGTGTATTATAGTCAAGTACTACAACCGTTCATTTCTTATAGTTAGTGGCAACTAGACTATTTAAAGTTCCAGTTGGTTGCCCTTCGAGAAGCTTCGTAGACTTTGAACAAGTCCGCTTCTCTGCAACATCACAGTCACAGAAGGAAGTTATTCTGTTAAAATTATTACTTACCGCCCATCGAAAGTCAGCGCACGACATCGTTTTCGTCCTTACACATTTTATTCTGTATATTGAGTCTTTTCAGAAAAAAAGACGACGAGTACTACAATGAGTACTCAGCGTCTTGCCTATGAGTAGATGTGTAGTGAAAGTTTCGTATAAGTACATATTTGAGTACTCGTTCATTTTACATACTCATGAATTTTTGAAAGTACTTGCTCGAGTAATTTGTGTACTCATGCTGGCAAGTCGTACTCTCTGGATGAGTACATTCACTAGGGTAGATTTTAAAAATGTACGCATTAAAGTTAGACGATTAGATAAGTACTTACTATTGAATTTTGCTTGCACATTATACTTGGCCTAGTAAGAGTCGATATATCTAAAACAACAACAGGAGATATATATATATATATAAATGTCAGGGACGAAATGGACAAAGAAAAACAAAGAAACAAGGAGCGTATATGTGAACAGACTGACATTAGTACTGTTTTCGTCTAGTCTATTCATTGCTTTTACTTTTCTTTTGAATAAAAATTGAATAAACAATAAATCGTAACCATTGTTCAGGAAAATTAAGCTTATAACACTGGTCAGCAGTGACAACTGCATATAGAAAATTGATTATGCACTTCAGTGTTTATGCTATTGTTTATTTTTGAAAGTCAAACATATTGAGTTTCATACATGCATATAATGTTTCTGAAATGGCAGGTGTACTAAATAGAATCGAAACATCCAGAACATGTGCTGGTTCCAAGATATACATTTTTATAGTTTATTTAAAAAAATAGAATGTATATATTACACTTTGCTGAATAAAATAAAACTTTATGTTCAAAATATTTTAATTTTTAAAGGAAAAAATAACGCATCTAATTTATTCAGTTTTTTTAGAATATGTTACTTCTACTTTTTGGTCTCTCTTTGAACATATTATGAGAAAAAAGAACAAAAATATATCTATCACTTATCAATGGTGTTTCATTATCGATAAGTTTTTTCTTCAACTGATAGAAAATGAACTTTTCTTCCTTTTTTTTCAATAAGTTATTTAAGACAAGTTTTTTTTGTACACTTGTATACACTCTACTTGTAGAAGAAAAATGTACAGAAATATTTTGTTTTGCACTTCCATTAGAAACGCTGGTTTCGTGCCATTGATTGATTATCATCCGTTTTTATAATCATTTGAGTTCATCTGCAGTACGATAAAATATAATGTCTCAATCAGTTGAAGGACAGTGAATAGCTTTAAATGGATTAATTCAAAAAATGTTACAAAAAGAATATTCAAGACATATAAAAGGTCTTCTAATCATCAAGTACTTAAATCCGGTATACAAAAAAAAAATGCTATTATGTTATAAAGTTATATCTTTTAATCATCTCGTAATGGTTTCTGATGTTCCTAATGTAGCCTTTATGAAACATCATTTTTCATTTGTCTGTCTTATTTAGCATATGATTCTCGTTTTCCGAAAGAAACAGGAGTGGACCAAACTTGATGGCATTGCAATGTCGAGACGATCCATGGCACAGGCTTGAGAGAACTCGAATGATTCTGGCCAACGTCTAAAAGTTCACTTGAAAGAGCCTGACCTCAGTGAGATCAGCGTCGACCTGCAAACTGACGAGAACAAGTACTATACTTTGATCTTAGCAGATAAATATGAGCTTCCTCTTAGGATTGTCCATATACATTCCATGTTGTTTCGATCGGAGAAAAATCCAATGTTTTCGAAATTACAATATTATTCAGCATGAGTCATGGTTCAAAAGGATGAAACCAATTACAACATGATTCATAGTAAATCGACAGTGCATGTTTATTCTGATGGGTGTGGATGTAGGTGTAGGTGTCGCTTAAGAGAAGATTAACACCTGCACTCATATCCACCCAGTCACACCCACACCCCCAAATATCGTGACAGACAGCATTGCTGACCATCACAGAAGTGATAGGCGGGTTCCACTGGCGTCACTGAATGTCACCGATTTTTTATACAGGATTGATGAATATATGTCACTGATTTCTGTTGAGAGTTTGTTTGATTTTTATTTATTGTAGCTCTAGTGATTAAATGAGAAATGATGAGTGAAAGACTGTCAGGTTTCATTGAACGAAACAGGATTCACATGACTGTTAAGAGCAGCTACATCGTGTTTCACATTTTTAATCCCAAGGGATTGCCTTAACAGCTTTTTTTTATGTAGCTTTTTTTTCTTCCTTTTCTGATCTTCACCCTATACCAGTGATGTAAGGGTATAATGAACTAAGAAAACTAAAAGCAAACGCATACTGTGAACAAATAACATATAAGGGACAAAGATGGAGATAGAGAGTGAAACTATACATATATTTCTAGGATTTTGACTTGTTCGTTTTTCAACATGGATGTATTAATCACCCAAGCGTTTAAGTGAAAATTCGAATGAACCCAAAGCAGCGTTTGATGCCATTTTATATGTAGCACATAATTTTTTGTTCTCAATGAATCCATGTTAACTAAATATATCAGACATATTGCCATATTTTTCAGTCCATTCTAATTCATTTCCATTGTAAGATCCTGACCAACTAAAAAATAAGAATGAAATACATGATATTCCTATTATGACCTACCTGTGAAGCGGTTGCACAGATGATATAAGTAATGATTTACTCTGAGATTTAATCGTCTATGTTGAAACAAGAAAACTTCTCTGGACGATTTTAAGAGTAAGGATTATATTTCTATATTTTTAGTTTCCTCTGTAATTAACTTCATAGTACATAAGGAAATACTGACAAATAATGTTGCACGAATCATCCTGAAAAATATTAGAAATTTGACATGTGATTTAGACTTTGTAGTCGATCAGCATTATAAGTCGTTAATGACCATCGAGGCATTTGTTCAGAATACTATTCTGTGGGACAATTTCAGAAAATCTTAATCTTGAATAACAATGTTTATTCAGCGATTTGCTGCAAAAAATAAGAATTAAACGGTCCATTTCATTATTCTTGAGCAACCGTCATATGTTCAGAGGGGGGAGGGGTGTTCTGACTTTTATACTTACGCTACCGCACATGCGGTGTTGTAATTGGTTCCAGGACCATAGCAACCAGAAGCCCATAATCGTCCATTGCTTAAGCGCAACATCATGCTAGTAATATATGAATTTCTCGTGTGACCTTCCGCTCGGTACGTTCCATCTACTGAACTATAACGAAAAAACAATTCTGTACACAAACAAACAAAATTTTATTTGAGCTATGATGATTCTCTATCTGGTGAAAACATCTCAATTGTAGCTTTGTATTATATGTCATGATGCATCCATTAGTAGCTACAGAGAATATAGTATAGTATATCTTGGGTTAGAAGTTTCAAAATCCATCCATCTTTTGTGCAATGAGTATAATACTGTTCAGGACTCTACAGCTGTATTCTGTTGTCTAATAAACGGATATCAAATGCAACTTAATACATTTTCATTTTTTGTGCATCAGTTTGGTCTTCACATTATTTATGATATGTGAAATTTTATTCCATCGATAATTTTTTTGTGCATTACTTTACAAATTCCCTGTAGTTTTCTGAGATGAATTCAATTCTAATAAAAATTTCTCTTGCCACCGAAAACAAATAACAACAATATTGCTTCAAAACATGAACGTTTTGATTTTTGTATATTTTTTGTTTTCAATAATCACCTGTGTGAATAATTTTCTAATAGATAGATTTTTCATTTATTGATTTGTTATTAAATGACATCAACAATTGTTTTCAAGAAATAATCAAATTAGATTGTTGTGGACTCTTATAAATGTATGAAGAAAACGCTAACAGAAGAATTACTCTTTATTCAAATATAAATTTAAGGTGGGCAAATAGTGCTAGCATTTTGAATATACCTCATAATTATCGTTCTTGCAGTCTTTTATTGAAGTCAATATCTATTCGAAAAGTACTTTGCTCGTCGAAGTCGTCGGTGGTTTTGTTGTCACACAAATCGAGGGTTTGCACCTTAAAAATATCTCTTAATATCTATATTAAATGGAAAACTCTAAAAAATTCAAATCATAGAAAAATTTTTATTAAAGAGGAGAAAACGCAAAAAATAGATTTGCAGAAATTATAAAGCAACCATGCTTTTGTTCACACACAAGCTTCTGTTGACACAATCAATATTGAGAACGATTTCTAACAAATAAGGACACATTTTTGTTCTTGTCAATTGTTCATAACGTTAGTGTATCGTTTTATTTGTTAGAAGTTAGACTATCTAATTTTTTACCAGAGTGGAATTTTTTTTTTCTAATCGTTGTAGAATGCTCTCGCATTATCAACAATACGCGGTAAATGGTAGATTTTACTTTGGAGTTTTCCATTAAATTTCTATTTCTGTAAATCAAAAATAAAATAATATTTCATAAATCTTACCATTAGTGTAGTTAAGCAACTGTAATTCATATTTTCTGCCGACCAAACATTGCAGAAAGAAAAAAAAATGCAAGAATGTACAAAAACAAATAGGAAAACTTCAGCATCAATTCTTTTTGATGAAGGAACATGGATGTATGTTTACTGTGTTGTAGTGACAGCTATCGAGGAATTATAAGGGTGTAGGGTGGATGTGGGTGTGGGTGTGGATGCGGATGAAGTAGTGGATGCAGTGAAGTAGCACACCCACATCCAATAGACTTCACACAATTGTCTAACATAGTTTGAATAATCTAGATTTCAATGATAATATAAATCTCGTATAACAATTGATGTTGCATTTGACTTTTGAAAAAAATAATAAGAACACGAAATGCTACCACTCTTCTTACAGATTTTCAAAAACGATATGTACCTATTTGATTATAGTGTTTTCACTTTTCTGATTCTACAAATACTAGGATTTTGTAGCTGACAGAAAAGGCCATCTGACGAGTTATAACAGGAGTTGACTTAAAAAATGTTTTTGAAGGAATGGTAAATGAAACATGTTATACTATATGTAAAATCGACATAAATTTTACTTTGTGATCTTGGACTTTTTTATTGGCTCACCTTTAATAATCTTAAAAACTATAGGGTTTTGTAGCCCGTGAAAAGAGCTATTCGATAAACTGTAACAGAAGGTGGGCTATACGAATTTTTAGCAAAATGATTAATCAAATCTGCTACAGTATATGTAAAAATGGGCATAGTTTTTACTTTGATCTTGGACTTTTTTAGTGGCCCATCTTGAATAATTTTTAAAATTATAGGATTTTGTAGTCCGTGAAAAGAGCTATCTGATAAGCTATAATAGAAGATGGCTTATTCGGAGTTTTAGGACAATGATTAATCCAATATTTTATACTATATGTAAAAATGGGCATAGTTTTTACTTTGTGATCTTGGACTTTTTTTATTGGCCCGCCTTTAATAATTTTAAAAACTATATGATCTTGTAGCCTGTGAAAAGAGCTATCCGATAAGCTATAATAGAAGGTGGCTTATACGGATTTTCAGCAAAATGATTAATCCAATATTTTATACTATATGTAAAAGTGGGCATAGTTTTCACTTTGTGATCTTGGACTTTTTTATTGCCCCGACTTTAATAATTTTAAAAACTATAGGGTTTTGTAGCCCGTGAAAAGCGATATCCGATAAACTATAATAAAAGCTGGCCTATACGAATTTTTAGCAAAATGATTAATCAAATATGCTGATAAGACCATTCAAAATCGTAGGATAGCAAGTCCTCAAATGTACTTGAAACGTACCTGAAATCTGGTGTCAAAGAACTCGCCAGTTGAAACTCTTTTTATTCTATATATGATTGTGCTGGATGTAGTGTGGAACACCCAATGGACGAAATCAGGGTCTTATGTCCCTCTGTTCATTCTTCACTATAATTTCGATGTGTATTCGACTGACATGAATAACACATTATACAAAAGACAAACTCCTACATATTGATGATGCAATATTATACTATGAAATGAAAAAGAATTGTATAAGAAAAGAATTCTGATTGTGAACAGTGTTGAACGTAAATTATAGTTTTAAGTTTTATAATGTATTTCTAATTGATATTCATTGGTTAAAATATCAGCATAAACTTTCATACAAATAAAGTAACGAAATGATGATGTAATGAAAAGGCTTTTAAGAAGAAGAATCTATATGATAATAACGTGGATCTATTTTAGAGAAGATAAAATATCTGGATTTATTGCATTGAAAAATTGAGATTATATAATTATTCCCAGATTTGCAAGATGTTATTGATTAAATTGAGTTCAATTTTTAGTCAAAAGATCGAGTCTAAAACTAAAATATTATCATGATCGATTTCATATACAAGTCTTGATTTTTATATAATTTAAAATTTGTTTATTATCAAGCTTAAAAAATAAAAATATGAAAGTTCATCATAGCAAAAATGAGAAGGATATGTTTTCTGTTGAAAGAAGGGTTCTTCTTTCGATATCTTTGGTTTTTGTTTATACTAAAGCTATATAAAAAATATCAAATGAATAAGTTAAATAATCGTCTATATCTAGTTATCAAAGTATCCATTGATTCCAATTTAAAGAAAGTAACGTTCAGTATTAGTCACATCAATAATTATCATTTAGATTCAAAATTAATAATATCAATCTAAACTAAATTTACTTGTTATTTAAAGCTCAAGATTATGCATGAATTGAACAAACATTATACAAATGACATTTATTCATACATTTTCGTTAAAAACCAAAAGAATTGCTTCACACTCTTACGCAAGTGTATTTCGAAGGTCTTCAATTTTATGAATAAGTATACAGCATTTGTCATCAATTGTCATTTATCTGCATAGCTAACATTTACTAAAAACATATGAGACCATCAAGACTCTATCAAAGTAGCAAAAGAAAACATGAAAAAAGTATTTTAATCCATATAACTCAGCGAAAACACAAAGTTTTCTTGTTTTTTTGTCACTTGATATTTTTTTTTTATTAGTTTAGTTTTTTTTTTCGAGTCTTTATAACTGATATAAATAATGATTTTTTTTTTGTGTACCTTAGAAGCGTCTAACGAATGAAGTTTTGCGTGAAAATGGCAGGTAATATGACAGAATGAAGTCATCATGCATCTGATCGATAGAAGGAGAGAACGAAAAAACTTACTATGAATTGAGGAGCATAAAAAAAAATCAAACGGAAGGAAGAAAAACTCGTCGCAAAATCTATGTATTGATTTGGTAGTACATTTTCTCTTTCTTTTTACTCCCGATCGTCATTATTTTTACCTATAGGCAACATGCGCAAGAGTATATGCCTTGTTATTCTCGTCAATTTTATTATTCCGGCTTTTGAAACGAGTGGTGCACAGAAACATTTTGTGCCTCGACCAGAAAGAGTTCATTTGGGTCATTTAGCATATCCACGTCGATGGGGACGTTGGTGTTCTGAAGATAGTGAATGTGGCCTTGGCTTTTGTCAAGCATACATATGTCGATGTTATTATGGTTATATTACATGGCATTTTATGGAAACTTGTGCTTATCAACAGCGAACAAAATTAACAGCTTTTCTTGTTTCATTTTTTGTTGGCACACTTGGTGTTGATTGGTTTGTGTTATCAAGAGGTAATGCTGGATATATTGTAGCTGGCATTATTAAATTACTTATTTCATTGGGATGTTTTATTGGATGGCCATTTCTTTTTGTTAGTAGATCGAAAAAGTCACGTAAATATATTGCCATTAGTAGTTTTATCAATGCTGTTCTTACTACAGCGTCTGTTGTATGGTGGTTAACGGATTGGATTCGTATTCTAGCTGATGCATTTTATGATGGTAACGGAGCACCTTTACAAAGATGGGGTTATGATTATTATAACAGAATCCCATATCGCGTGTAAATAAAATGCACATATAAAGGAAATTGTGATTAAATCTTTGTTTAAAAAGAAAAATGTGTGCTAAAATGCTTTTTTTTGTTCCATTTCTATTATTGAATTTGATAAATTTTATCAGAAGAAATTCTTGTATTTTTAATGCTTTGTAAATTGGATTCTTTCATAAAATTAGAACGAAACATATGATGAATAGTTAAACAATCTAATCAAATGTTTTGTCAAAAGAAATATTTTATTTGTTTGTGTATATTAGATTAAAACTTCCCCGTGGTTAATGATGGATATTATGACGCGAATACTCAAAAAAAAAAAGGTTTTTTTTTCAATAGGTATTGTTTAGCAAAAATGATAGGAAGATATTGACTTTTTAAAGAGTATTCATGATTGATCTATTGAAAACAGGAGGTTAGCAGTTAACTCAACGTGCATACTAAAATGGAATTACTTTCAAAAATTGAAATCTCGAATTTCAAAATTCTACTACAAGATAAATAACAGTAACTATAACGCAGAATCGAAAAACATCTTTTGATGATATTTCAAATGCAACTGCATCCATCTACTGTCTTATTTCCATATCTTTCAAAAGAGTATTCATCGAACATTTAAATATAACTTGACTGATCGATATTTTTTTAGGAATATATACCTAATATATTTACTATTATGAAGACTTTTTGGATTTTCGTCGAGTTCATCTTAACACATTTATCATTTAATGATTCATAAAAAGTTAAAAGCTCGTTGTATCGTCTCGATAGAAAAGAAAGAATACAAAAGTTATATCTAGCTTTGAATATTTAATGAATGGTTAATGCCTTGCTGGAAAAACTAATAAGAATTTTCATTGATGGGTTATAGAATATTTGCATTTGTTTTACAAAAATATTTTTGCAATCTTTTCATTGTCGAATTCATTGAAAGACAGACATGTTTTATTTAAAGAAAAACAAAAACAATATTTCAATCTACTTTGATGTTTAATGATGAACTTCATGGTGACTATCTTCAACTTAGCTGCCAGAACAGTTCTATCTATTAATAATAAGGAGAACACACAATTTTATTTACCAACTAAAGTAAGATATTCAAGTAACACTATCATATATTTCAATAAAACAAGTTGTAATTTTAAAACGAACGATGTGTAAATATCACTGTGTGTTTATCGGATGACAGATGGACGACTTACGGAAATATCATACGAATGAATAAAAATTGTTTGCATAAACAACGTGCGAAAACAACAGCTGTTATTATCCCTATATGTCTAGATATTTTTGTAATCTATTGATTTTATTTTTTGAGAGAAAATAACGAATATTTTGTTATTCTTATTTTCTAGCTATTCATTTTCTATGGATGTTGCGGTGAATAACTTTTTCTTATCTTAAATACATATAGACTTTCGAGTATAATGGACATCATCGGTTTTATTGTCAGCATATTGTTCAGTTTAGTTTTCTGAGCTTAGTGGATCATTCTGATTAGGAACATATCTTAGCAAAAAAAAATTTTCAGCAGATTATAACATCAAACTTAAGCATTATTTCTGAGGCTCTCGAACACATCTCTATATAAGACTAGTCATGACAACAATAGTGATTCAATAACAAATACTTGACTTGAACATAAGTTCTATCCACATACAAGAGAAAATTTGTGCATTGTTTTTTATTTCATATCAAACAAGGTCGACTTAAACTTTTTCAATAAATATATCTCAATATAACAGACTCAAATGTAAACTTTACAAGGTATGTGAAAATTTGATTTCTATTCCTTCAAAAAAAAATTCTATACATAAAAAGTATAAGCATGATTCTTTAGATTCAAGCACGTATTGTAGAAACAAATACCATTCTTGTAAAAAAAAACCTTTTATCAAAATGTAAATACTATTCTAAAAACAAAATAGCGATAATCTTTGACCAACTTCTATGTGTTAAGATACGTTTATGATTAATTGTTAATGAGATGATGCTCATTAATAATTATAGAAAAAAGAAATTTTACTTTGAAATCGTGTTGAAGGTTGAATTTGGTTGATGGCTTATTGATTAAGTAATGCTTGAAACTAACAAATACAATTGTTATTGGATATATCACGAAGCAAAATAATAAAATTGAGACGGGAATTCTAACACGTACTCAATGCATTCCTTTTTACCTATGTTTATCTATTATTCTTAGTTATTTCTAACTATTCTTGTTCTCTGTTATTTTCGTTCTATTCTTAAAACATTTTTCATGCATATCTATTGGTGATATATAACTTGTAATAGAATATAATAGCATTACTCTTAAAATTCAACGAGAAGAAGAATCGCACGTATAATAACCATTAAGATGTCTCGATATTTGACTGTTCATCGTCCCGTTCCTGGATCAAACTTCAATAATTCTACCACACGTAAGCGTATAGATTAATATAACAAAAGGAATATCCAACACAAAAACATCATACATTATACGTAGTGATTAAATATCATGGTGAAAATTCAAATTTACTTAACTCTTTCAACAATGCAATACGTACAAATTGCTTCTCTTCTCTTATTATACGTCAATCATATATACAATCACTCTTGTAGATATAATAGGGGTGAGAAGTTATTGTTATTTTTTGTTATTAATAACAATAACAATAACAAAAAAAGTTATTTGTTATTAATAACAAAAAAATAACAAATAACTTTTTTTTCCGAAAAATCTTAGTTATGCTTTGTTACTATGTAAAAGTATACCAGTTCTGTTTGCTCATTATTGTCCAATTGCTCGATGATGTTACTGACTGCAATCTCCGTTAGATAGCCTATGAAACTGAGAAAAAATCCTAAAAAGATCTTTTCAAGTATCTTGCTCACCTACAGGTAAAATTTACTAATCGGTTTACGAGGAACGCTTCCTCAATGTTCGATTGCCTTTGACTTGATGTTTTGGTCAAATAAAAGTCTTTGCGAAATGAGATTCTAGGTGCCATTTTTCGAGTTATGATCTGTACAATCTTTCTAGACATTTTCTCATCTCCCAAAGGCTTATATTTGACCAACGCATCAAGTCAAGGACAATTGAGCATTGAGGAATCGTTCCTCGTAAAGCGATCAGTAAATTTTGCCTATAGATGAGCAAGATACTTGAAAAGATCTTATTAGGATTTTTCTCAGTTTCATAGGCTATCTAATGGAGATTGCGGTCAGTAACATCATCGAGCAATCGGACAATAATGAGCAAACAGAACTGGTATATTTTTACATAGTAACAAAGCATAACTAAGATTTTTCGGAAAAAAAAGTTATTTGTTATTTTTTTGTTATTAATAACAAATAACTTTTTTTGTTATTGTTATTAATAACAATGACAATAAATTCACATCCCTAAGATATAATATCTACTACGTATATATGCAATGACAGAACATCACCATTTTGAATTAAGATATAGAATATTAGTCTGTGTAGAAACTACCTTTCATACTAGGATAAATTTCAGATGGAGAGATTTATATGTAATTCTGGTTAGTTACATATATGTCAGTTAATGCAATATATAGTATACTCAGGCAGGGTTCGTACTTAGTTTAATGATTTATTAGATCATTCAAAATAAAACCTAAATTAATTACAAAACCAACAGAAATTCATTTATTTATTTATATAAGTCTTTTTACATTTAACAAAAAAAATCATTCTAGTATATATTGTATTTTGTAGAAAAAAACTAATATTTTGTCTGTTCAACATAATCATCAGATGGCTAATTTCATACAATTGTGGATTGGTGTCACTTTGGTACTAACATTTATGTGTTTGGTTAATATAAACAGTTTACCTATAGATGGAACACCATCTGCGGTGGTTCAAAACAATGCAAATACCGATGTAGGAAAAGGTTATGTATGTAACATCGATACTCATTGCAGTGGTCATGGACAATGTCGTCTAAATGAAACAGGCTGTGATTGTAATCGAGGATGGACTACATCGGACAATCGTAATGATACGAATGAATATTGTGATTATCAACAACGTTCAAAAAAGCGGGCTTTTTTTCTATCGTTATTTGTTGGTAGTTTTGGTATTGATTGGTTTTATCTTTCACGTGCAAATGAAGTATATATTATTGCTGGTCTATTGAAATTATTAATCGGATGTGGATGCTGTAGTGCATGGTATTTAACATATTTTCGACCGGAAATCCAAAAGTCAGAATCAGTCAAATATAAAATTCATGGTGTTAGCATATTTTTTAGTTTAGTTACATTTGTATGGTGGATTGTCGATTGGGCACGTATTTTAGGCAACAGATTTCCTGATGGACGAGGAGTAGGACTTACTCCTTGGTAAACACAGTAAAAATGAATTGATTGCCATTTGTTTTTCTTATATTCATTTATTCACTTTCTTTTTTTCTTTTTCTTTGAAAAGCTTTTCTATGCACTTCTAGTATAGACAAGTATTTGTTTCATTAAAATTCATCATTCATTTAATAATAAATATAAATATCACATTAATCTAAATATTTATTAATTTTTTTTTTAATCACAAAAAAGAACAAAACAGAATTAAACGAGATCATCATCAAATAGCAAAGTTACGCTTGTTTCTGATGTTGGTAACGTACGATGAATAAATAAATCATCTTCATCGTTTGGATATTGCATTGCTGATGGTAAATTTCTTTAGAAAAAAAAAGTCAAAGAAATCTATATAAGAAAAAACAAAAAAACAATCTTTTATTTTACTGTAATGGAGTTGAAAAAAGTCTTTGACGAAGAGTTTGAATTCGCGCTGTTGTTGCATCAACTGGTGTTACTGTTAATGTTGGGATTATACGATTATGATGATGATCATTGTCAGTTGAGTTTCGAATTGGTTCATGATTTGTTGCTGTTTAGTATTATTTAAAAATATTAAATTAGTAAATACAATATTGACCAAAAGTAGCAATATCACGCAGAAGAAAACAAAAACTCGAGCGCGATAAATGACGAAGTGATGGCTCAAACATTACTTTAATCATGGGACACTTGGATCTTTATCATCTAAATATCTTCATTTGTTCGTGAATTTCCTTGTGTTAGCTAGGCACCTAGGCTTTCTACCATACTGTTTTTGTACGAAAATATCATTTTCTTGTTGAGTTCTATATTTGTATTTAAGAAAATCCTCATTAATTCAGGAAATTTTCTTATAAATTACAGAGTGATAGCTATTACTGAATAAAACTTATCGTAGAAAGTTGATGCTAATAGTGTAAGACTGATTAGACATTGAGATTTGAAAGAGCTCAAGCGCTATATGGATCTTAAAAGTTAGGCACTTAGTACTTCATTTATCAATCAAAATTTAACTTTCCACTGACACAACGACAGAAAAGTAGCCACACGTTTTCTGAACATCATTTTCATTTTTTTCACCTAAATATTTGTTTCAAGTTAAAATTTTGACGTGTAATAAGCCTCTGTACTATTGGCATCAAGTTTCTTCAATAACTTCGGTTAAGAAATAACTATCATTCTCTAATTTCTAAGAAAACTTTCTCTGCTATTGAGAATTCTTTCTCAGAAAAAAGCGGTTTTAACCTGTCTAAGTTATACCCAATTTATCTATAGAAATCAATACACCAATGGCGAATCATTTTGAGATGCAAACATTGAACTCAAGAAGATAATGATGATTTCGTACAGAAACTTTACGGTAGAGAACTTAAATGTCTGATTAATCATTGAGAATTCTTGCACAAATAGAAATCCCGGTGTCTTAAGTTCAAAGTCATGTTTGGCTCGCAACTCAATTATTTGTCATCTCATTGAATATGAGTTGATGCCTAGAGTCAAGATCTACTGAATTCTATTTACGATAAAATCTTGAGCTGCAACATTCGAGCTTTTGGTTATATGTACTTTGCGTTGCTACTTTCAGTTAGTAGTATATATCCTTACATATAGCAATATCAGGAACTTCTAATGAGACTGCTGGATATATGCTTGGTCGAGGTCGAGTTAATACTTCTGCTAACTTTGATTTCGAACCGACAGCCTATTAATAAATATCGAAAATACAATGATGAAAAATTTCGTTGCCTATTTTTCTTGAGCGAATTACTTTCAAAACTGTATCGAGTAATTTAGGATCTGATTTTGGTGGATGATCGACAATAATTGGTTCTGCTTGAACAATTCCATCATCATGAGCTGTTTCTTCTTCTTCTGGTTTAGATGAACGTTTCATTAATTTTCTTTAATAGATAAAAACAAAATCATTAAAATTTCTAAATATACTTCTCTCATTTACTTGGCTTTTCGACGAAGAACTTTACCAGCTTCTGGAAAATCTTTTAATTGTTCATTTAAATCTGCTTTATGTAAAGTAAATAATGTTGAGAAGCCTCGTGAAATTACCTAGAATAAAATAAAATCTCCAAAAATAAAGTTTAAACAAAAAAAAAATCACTCACATCAGCTGTACGTCGATTACCACCTGCTACTTCAAGTAAACTAATTTCACCAAAAACTGCACCATCTTCAAGACCAGCTATACGTTTGTCATCAATAAATACATCAAGAATTCCATGATTAACAATATACATTTCTCGACCGATTTCACCCTTGAAAAATTTTCATATCAAATTGATTTTGAGAAAATATTGTCTAGCTTACCTTCTTACATATATAATCCCCTGGTAAAAATAAAGCCGGTTTTAATTTAAGTACCAATGAGTGAAGAAAAGATCTTTCACAGTCCTATTCAAATATTCAACAGATGTATAAATTTATATACAAAAAAAAATTAATGATGAATACAGAACAAGCATAATTTAATTTAAAAATTGTTAATCAAGTAGAGGACAAATCGAACTGTCAATGTTTTAGTATTCTATTCAATTCATTTTGTTTTCAAAGAATGCAATTAGATTTATAGATCAAAGTTAATGAGAAAAAACTAAAATAAATTTATCTAATTGTTTTGTAGTAACATTAGTTCGCTTTTTCTTGTACAATCAATTCCATTCTAACCAGTTATCTTCCAATCTTTGTAGAAATATCTATTAGTGAATGTAATCTATGTGTAGAAAGTCTTTTCACAATATGTTTGATTCATTTTTCTCTACTTATAAGTCATTGACGAGAATCAAAAGTAATTAGCTAGAACGAGAATTTCAAACTCTCTGTAATTATATATAAAGAATTATTTTTTGACCTTAAGTTAATTCATTGTAGATAAATCTTTGATAACAGCCAAAACTGAAGTTTGTACAATGCCCTAATTCAAAAGGTATTGTTAAATATCTTATCTTCATCTTTTAGAAATCTTGATATCATTGAAGAAGCTCAAAAATAGTTGGTAGAACTAGAATTTGCTGCTGTTTCCAAATGGATTTTCAGAATATTTTTACTCACTTACGATTGGTTAGGTGTAAGCAAATCTTTAAATAAATCAAAAAGGTTGTTTTCGCTAAGAAAAATAAGGTTTCTTCAAGTATGCATAACTTCTGTGCATGAAACTTTAAGATAGTTTTAATTTTCTAGTGTTGCACAAAAGTTAATATTCTACCATATCATACATTACAGCAAGTTAAAATTAAAAAGAAAAGGATCAACCTCACTTTATAACTTAATCTATAAAAATACTTTCTTATAATTTGAATCAAAATACAAAACTGGACTGCATCAGTAATTTTGTCTCAACATCGTTTTTCGTCTCCGTCATAGGTTTTGTTCTCAATGTACTAACTTTAAACCAGAAAACATCGTAATATATAGTTACAAATAGAGGGCTGCAGGGTGCAGTATTTTCGTAACCTGTAACCTGCCCTGTAAAAATTCTGCAACCTAATCCTGTCCTGCCCTGTGAATTTTTTCGCGTACCCTGCCCTGTCCTGCCCTGAGACTTTTTTTCATAACCTGTAACCTGCCCTGCCCTGCCCTGCTATATATGATATTACAAAAAAATTCATAACTTTTCATCGACTTCGTATATCAATTCTCCTACTTTATGTTGTTTTATGCTTCGATATTCTTCTTCGTATAAAATTTTTCAAAAGATGTCTATAATGTTTGATTCGATAAATTAATAGCAGGTTAACAGGTTATGACAGTGCTGCCCTGTAACCTGCCCTGTAAAAATTTCGTAACCTGACCCTGCCCTGCCCTGCTACTTTTGCAACCTGCCCTGTCCTATCCTGGCAGGGCAGGGCAGGACAGGACAGGTTACGGGCACCCTGCAGGGCTCTAGTTACAAAGAGCATAAACTTCTGATTCTTACGAATTACCTTTGCTTTTCTCCAGTGACTTATAAATAGATAAACAGTGATTAGATAAACAGTATAAAGACTTTGCATACAGATTATTCTTCGAACCATGCACAATAAACATGAAATTTTTCCTATTGAGATCATAGAATTAATTTTATACGTCCTATTCTATTCTTTGCTCATCTGCAACTAGGATGTTAATATCATATCAGAATAGTATAAAGAAAAGAAAAGCAAGCCAAAGCGATGCTATGTACGTACCAATAAAAAATATCAAATCTGTACAACAGATAATTACAACATTGAGATGTAGCATGAAAATAAAAGCATACCTGAAATAATTGTACTTTTGATAATGTATCGTAATGAATACTAATAGCAAGTTCAGTTTGAAGAGTTGTAGGTAAAAATGATAATGTTGTATCATCATCTTCTACTCATAAGAAATAAATTTAAAGTTTATTCAAAATTCTTTGTGCATATACATATATATATATACAAAAAAAAAGATCATACCAAGTGTATTCCTGTCTTCCCAATTGTATTGAAACCAATTTCTAACTCTGTCTTGTACAGTTTTTGGTATTCCAAATTTTGTTAAATATTGCATAACTTGTTCAACTTTATTTTGATATTCTGAACGTCTTTGATTCATTGATTGAAATACATCACGTATTTGTCCAATTAATAAAGCAAATATAAATAATGCTAATAAATATCCCGTTATAACAAATACATATTCAGGTCCAGTTTCTGGACTTGGAATATTGCCAATTGTAGATGCAATTTTAAAACAATAATAAAATGAATATGAATATGCACTCATACGTGGTTGATTTTCTATTTTATAAACCCAACCATTATCAACACCATTTCGACGTTCATAATTTGAAAAAAGAAAATAAATACATGCATATACATGTACAGATAATATAACATATAGAAGTAATGCAAGAATTCTTACAAGACGAACACTAGCAAAAAATGATTGTACCCAACGATCACAAGAACGAAAAAAATCTGTTAATGAACGTATTTTAAGTAAACGTGTTAATCGAAAAATTGCATGAAAACCAAAAAGAAAATAAAGAACATCCAATGGTAAAAGTGATAAACAATCAAATACAAATCGTAATGAATGAAAATATTTCATAGCAGTTAAACGAAATGCTGTCTAAAATAAAATAAAATACAGAAAAACATTGAAAAGATCTTTTTTTTTCTCTTTATTACATACAGTCCAAAGTCCATTTTCTAAATATTTAATTCTTGTTTGAACAAAAAATATATCTATTAAATAGAGTACATCACATAAATAATCGATTAACATCCATAACCAAATGTTTCTTTCGCCGTTTTTCCATATTGGAAATGCTATACGTAATGGTATTGATATAAAATTGTATAAATATGCCATAGCCACTAACGTTAACCAAATTAAATGTGCATTACCTTATTATAATAAAAGAATATTGAAAGAGATTTCATTATTAACTTACTATCTGTATCAACTGGTTTTCGAAAACCAGATTTTCGTATACAACGAAAAAGAATTCGTTGTAAACGTTGTTTTATTCCATTGCCTTCTATAGCTAGACTAGTTGTTGAAGCATGACTTTCACTATCTGATGCAAATATTGATCTAGCAGGAAATTGTTGTTGCTGTTTTTCTTCACGCACAATAACACTAGCAGCTTAAAGAAAAAAAAATAATGTAATTTTCTTCTTTGATTTTTAAATTAAAACTAGATATCATTTTTTTAAGGAAAGCTAAGCTTATGATTTGAAATGTTTTTCTGCGGGATCTACGAGAAATTCAATTTATCTCGTTTGAATTTCATGATTTTCAAGTTATTATGACTTTCATATTTTTCACGTTTTATTCCTTTTGGGTATAGATTGGCTTGTGGGGCAAGGAGGCTAAGCCTCCTCTGTCCCCCTTACTGATTTTGCCATTGCCCACATTTGACATCCACATGTACACTGAACTGGATCAAATGAACTAAAAGGACTAAAATAGCCAAAATATTCTTAGAGTTTAAAAAGTTTTGTAAACATAATCGTAAGAATGTGATGAATTTGATTTGTTGGAAGCCTTTGATCTTTTTAGATATACTAACTTGTTGCATTATCTTCGTAATCTGGTGGTTGATGAATAATTTCTTTAATAGCATCAGTTCGATCACTAAATTTTCGACGTAAATTACGTAATTGTCCACTAATTGATGATACTTGAGATTGACGTCGGATATCATATGAAAGTGACTCATATATAAGACTAAAAAAAGAAACTATTTTAGGACAAATATAATTGATTAATTAAATAATATTAACTTGCTATAACTTCGAGCCACTGATTTATTTATTTGTTGATCTTCTTCAATACTTTCTTTAAAAAAATAACTTTACATTTTTTTTTTTTTTATTAAGAATAAAAATTTAATACTACTAACGATCAAATTCAAGACTTGTTAAATTTTCAAGTGTTAGATCATTCAGATCACTTTCTGTGTCTAAACTACTAATAAGATTTTCATAAGCATGAGGTCGTTTTATTCGTTTAGTTGAAATCGTATGTTTAGCCATCTTTTTTTTTCCTTAAAAACGATATGTCACAAGATTAAATGATAAATGAATTAGAAATCATCAGAATGTAACAATGAGGCTCGTTACCTACGATTAGCCTCCAGAAATAAATTTACTAGATGTCACTTTCATTATATCTGATTGGAAATGTACCATAAGCAATAGAATAGGAAAATAATTTCAGTCACTTTAATTGATCTACCATCGTTGAAAGAGTTCTAGTACAAGAATGTCTGATGAAGAAATTACAACAAATAATATCATGGATATTGATATAGCTCCAAATGAATCCTCTTCTTCGTCTGTACCAGCAGCATCAAGTGTTATACCCAGTGTTGGTATTGGAGATATATCAGATTCTGATGATGAAGATATCAATGAACCAATACTATCAAAAAGTTCAACACCAGATTCAACAACTCTTCCAACTATCATTACAAAAAAACCTTTAACTACACATAAACCTACTTTAACAAAGAGTTTGTATTATTTTATTAATTGAAAAATATTTTTCATAATAAAAACAAAATCATATTATTTTATTTTCTAGCTAAATCTTCGTTGGTTACCTATGAAGCTGATTCTGATGATGATGAACATACAGATGAAGATGAAGAAGAAGATAATAATAGAGAACAAGATGGAGACGATGATCATTCAAATTCAAATAGTGCAGTTATATTACATGCTAATGGAGACACTGCTTTTATTCAAATTGAAACAACTACATTTATTGAAAAAACAATTGTTACATCTGAACTTTTAAATGTTACACCGGTATGTATTATTAATCTTGGTATAGTATTGATTTATATATTTATTATTCATAGCTCAAACCAGAAGAAACATCACCATCATCTCGTATCGATTTAACACCTAGTAAATGATCATTTTAAAATGATTTTAATTATATTTTGTTTTATTAGCTTATCCATTAATATTTCCCGAAGATGCTGATATTCGTATACCACCAGAACCTATCAAAGGTTGTTCAGCTAAACTTGAAGTAAAAAATTTTCTTATAGAAACAAAAAACTAAATCAAACTACATTTATATTTGAATAGAAAAAATTTGAAGATTATTATAAACGATTTAAAAAAACAGGTGTCGATCAAAATGTACGTATACAAGAATTAAAAGATTTTCGAAATCCATGGTATTGAAATATATATAATTTTATTTTCTTGTTGATTATCATTTTTTTGATTTTTTTTTAAGTATGTATGAAAAAATGATTTCTCATTTGAATATTGATGAAATTGGAACGAATTTTCCACAAGTATATTTTATTTATTATATGTTTGTAAATTTAATTATTATTTTTTTTTTCTTATATGTTTTAGGAATTATATGATCCACATTGGTGGGGTAAAGAATCTTATTATGAAGAATTAAGTACGGATGATTTGATTTTATTTTGAAATAAGAATAAATTGATACTAAGGCTTGTTTAGGTAAAGCACAAAAACTTGAAATGGATCGAAGAGAAAAAGAACGACGAGAACGACCAAAAGTATACATCAATTCGTTCATTAATAATTTCTTTTTTAAGTGAATTAAATTTTCTTTCTAGATTGGTTTTACACCAGGTGTTAAAAAAGTTGATCAACTTGGTGTTGGTTCATCGACAAATCCTGATATAGGTGGTGAAAAACGCAAAACTCGTTTTGATCAATGATCATACATATAATATTTATAAATACTTACTATTTGTTGTTCCTACTGTTATTTATGGTTAATAGACATCTAAAATATATTTTCTTTGTATTTCTTTGATCTTTATACAAAACAAGAGAAATTCATCATATTGATTCAAATAGCATTTCAATTAAAATACTTATTAAACGATTTTTTTGTCCACGTAAATTTCGATTTCTTTTTATATTGATTTTGATCGCTTGTCTATATTGGTTATTTTCCCTAGTTAAATAGTTCGTTGATTACGTACCATTTGTTATATTGATTTTGGCTATTTCTTACATACTCATATGACTTCTAACTGTGAACAAAGTGATATGCAAAGAAACACTTAGATATATATATTTAAAGAAGCTGAACAATATATGACGCACACAAATTATCATCATATTTCGAGTATAAATTTAAATATTCTTTTATTAGGTAGTGTCTCATTGATCAAAGTCAGATACAAAAATTCTAAAACAAGAAGACTTTAATATTGCTAAAAATAATCGACTCTTCTATTTAAATTAATATTTTCAAGTAATATTATTCTTTGTTAATTTACTATTATAGTTTCTGGTATGATGCTTATTGAAGAAATATAGGTTTTCAAATGGAATCCAAATGTAACAATACAACATATACATGTTCATCCAAGTAGGTTTTCTTTTTTTTTTTTTTCCATTGATTTGTTCATATTATCCATTGTCAGCAGTAAATAAAGAAGCAATTATGATATAATCCACATCGAAACACGTTGATACTTTACTTATTTATGTTTGTCGAACAGTTTTTGTTATTGGTATTAAACTGGCATTTATTTGTTTTCTTGTACTAGTACACAACTGTATGTAATATAAGGTTTATTATTTTTATTCGTTTATTCGAGAAGAACAAACTTTTATTAACATCGATTGACAATGAAATTGAGACGATTCCATTATATATGTATATCTTTCAATAAACAAAGGATAACGCTCTTCGAACGACAATGTTAAGATTCGATTTTTCTTAATATTGTTGAGCTCCTTTCTACATGTATTTGTATGGATACAACAAAGAAAAATAAGAATTATTTGTTGTTTTTTTTCCCTATGATTGTCACTTCAATGAACGAAAATCATATTTACGAGTTAAAAAACAATTTATTTTGTTATTGTGCTTCATCAAATACTAAAGAGTGAATACATTGTGAATGTTAAGAAATAGAAATAATGAAAGCAAGAACAAACATGAATTACTGCCATAAATAGAATAACTTATCGAACAAGTGTGACATCTGTTCAGTGCAGTAAAATATATTTAACTTTCTTTTTTTTTCAAACTATTTTTTCTATTTAATTAACTATACCCATTGATGCTCACTTTCCACGATTTATCTTTTCGAAAGAATAGATGGCACACACGCCTGATGAATCATTGTAATTTTCCTTTCTTATATGTACCTGATGATGATACCAATTGTCTATGAAAAATTTACGTCTCATGTTCAACAAATATCCGTACCGAAGAAATGATTGTTACAGCAGTGATTCATTTCGTCGTGTTTCTATCAAGTAGATAACTCGAAAAGTACGCTTAGCTTTCTGTTAATATATATAGATATATTTACTACCATTCTACGAGTACATTAAAGTATAAGAAAAAATGTTAGTGGTTGAGAGTTAAAAGGATTGTATTTTCAATATTTTATCGATACATTAAATAATAAGAGCATTGAAAGAATTGGTTTTTGGGTGTATTTTTTTTTCATAATTTTTACCTTTCATATTATTCCATATTATTTGAGTCTGATTTTTCTTAATTTATTTGATTTCATCTATCAGCAATAGTTAGTTTAAAAAAGAAAATCTTTAAGATGATTATTTCTATAATCTTTAAATTTGCATTCGATCTTTTAGTATTAGCAAACTATGATAAAGAATATTTTAATTACAGGCACTAATCGAGGTATTGGTTTTGGTATTGTGAAGTATCTTGTTTCAAACTCACCAAATGTTGAACTTATTTTTGCCGGTTATCGTGATGCTAATAAATCTAAAGTAATCATTGTCAAATTTAATAGTTCTCTAAGATGTATATGTACTTTATGTCATCATAGGAATTGTTAGATTTATCAAAACAACATTCGAATATAATTATTCCAATTCAAATTGGTCCGTTTGTTGTTATTTACATGATAGAGAAAAAAAAACTACATTGATATATAACATTTTGTTTAGATGTTAGTGATGATGAAAGTGTTAATAAGGCAAAATTTGAAGTCAAAAAGAAATTAGAAAATGATCGAAGTCTCAATTGTTTAATAAATAATGCCGGTGTCAGTAAGAATTTCAAATTCAATGATATTGACGAAAAAGATATGCTTGATACATACAGACATAATGTTATTGGAGCATGACGAGTAACAGTGGTGTGTATACTTGTTTATTCTTATATATATTAGTCTACATTGATGTTTTTTTTTTGATATTCAGATATTTTTACCTCTCATACAAAAAGCAGTTACTGGTGAACGAAATGTTCTTGAAGCTAGTATTATTAATATATCAACGACTATCTCTTCAATTACAATAGCTTCGACTCTATCTTATTTTGCTTATGATTATCAATGTTCAAAAGCAGCATTAAATATGTATACTGTATGTCTTGCAACCGAATTGGCTAAATCAGATATTTTTATTGCTTTACTTCATCCTGGATGGGTACAAACTGATATGGAACGTAAAAGAGCATCATTGAATATTGACGAAGCATCGAAAAATATTATTAATTGTATAACTGCTACGAAAAATGAACATTATGGGAAATTAATTGATTCTACTAGTGGAAGTAAATGTGATATACTTCCATTTTAAATAAATAACTTTAAGCATTAAAAAATTTTCTAAAGAATTTTTTTCTAATGTAAAAAGTGATTTTTTGATGTATTAATAAATAAAAATGAATATCTATATATATATATAGGCTATGTTTGATTCGTGATAAGAGTAAGTTTTTTTGTTTTAGAACATCAATTCTTGAGATGAAAACTGTTGTTATTACTGGAGCTAACCGAGGTATTGGCTATGGATTGGTTAGACAATTTTTAGCATCTAAAGCCGATTGTATCTTTGCTACGTATCGTCAAGTCGATCGATCTAAAGTAGACTTTTAGAATTTCAACTACATATATGTATATACTTGTTCGGTTATTAAGGAATTATTTGCGTTAGCTAAAGAACATTCAACAACAATTATACCAATTCAACTTGGTTAGTCAATTTTTTGAAAGTGATATCAAAAACAAAATTCTGTTTTCTTTAAATTAATAGACATCATCGATGATACAAGTGTTCGAAAAGCAGTTGATAAAGTACAAGAAACATTAAATGGAAAAGATCTGAATTGTTTAATTAATAATGCAGGCATAGCAACAAAACTAAACTTTTTTTGTATTAATGAAAAAGATATGATGGAAACATATCGACAAAATGTTATTGGACCATGGAAAGTTACTAAAGTATATTTTAATTAGTTCTTTGTAATGTATATATTTATATATCTATCAGAAATGTCCATTTCGGCTGAAAATCTTTCGCTGTCGCTATGGCTTTTGGAAAGTTTTTTTAAAAATCTCTTCTATTACTCTGTTAAAGCAGCATAGTTAGTTTGAATCTATCAGATTCACCACAATTCTGACTGTTGGACTTGTAGATATTCGAATCAGATGCACACTCATGCAATTTTACTATCTTCCTAAAAAGAACGCAACAACTGGCGCTATAGTATTTTTGAAACATTTTCTATACCGTCATGGACACTTCTAATATAAACTAGTTCAATTTCTCTCACTGTTTATATCTAGAAAACTATTTAGAATATTTTAATTATTTTAAATTTATCAATATAATTGAAAGTTTCTTTTTACATATGCTTTTCATTAAGGCATTTTTGCCACTTCTTGAAAAATCTGCATCACAACTTAAACAACGTGATATTAAACAATCATCCGTAGTTAATATTTCTTCAATAATATCTTCCCTTCAATTGGCAAAAAATCTACCTAATAATTATTATGATTATCAATGTAGTAAAGTAAGTTTATAATCTATTATATTATTTTCGTTTCACTCCTTTTTTGTTCACGTTTTTGTTTCTAGGCAGCATTAAATATGTTAACAATATGTATGGGTAAAGATTTTGAAAAGAAAAAAATCTTTTTTTCTCTTCTTCATCCTGGTTGGGTTAAAACAGAAATGGGCACAGATAAAGCTCCATTAACAACCGATGCTGCTGCTAAAAATATTTTAGAATGTCTACAAGCAATGACAAATGAATATTATTGTAAATTAATCGATACACGTGACGGAAAAAAATTAACTGTTATCCCTTTTTAATAAATATTTTTTTAATTTAATGTAATTTTGTCTAAGATGAACATCTTTATAAAAAAAAAACAATATCTAGCGATCATAGTAGTGTATAACGATATGATTTTCTATTAGCTATCATGTTTGCATGTCGAATTGATTTAATTACCACAATCAATGCCATAAATGTTAAAGAGATGTTTGCAATCAATAATATAATTAAAATAGTATGTCGCATTGTTAAACCAGTTTTATCTATCCATGAAGACCATTTTGTTCGTGTCGTATTGACTAGTGAAGACCAAGATGTGTAAGAAAATGATGAACGAGTTGTATTCATAATTGTTGTATTATTCTTAATTTTGTTTTCATCAGTTAAGTTGGTCAATAATACGAAATGATCACATTCACCAGAATAACAGAGACGACCAAGACAAATATCTGTAGAAGATCGTACTGTTACCTGACATGTATTTGAAGAATCTAAAGAAAAGAAATTTTACAGATGCTTTTCATATACATATATAATACATACTTGTTTTATTCATGATATTTGATGCACAACAACTAGTGTTACATGAATACATTAAATTATTATATATTGTGCCAATATTAGTAGTCGTACTAATGAGTTTTGTATTATTGGTATCACATTGATGAAGATCAATGTTAATTGAAGAATAATTTTGATTAAAATTGTTGTAATAATTAACGGAATAAGCAATTGTAATAGAAGTAAATTGATAATGAAAAAAGAAAAATAGTAAAAAAAGATTAAATTGCATTTCGTTATTGTACTGGTATCCTGTAAAAGAAAAGAGAAGAATGGAATAAAAAAAAGAAAAGCAAATGTGACTTTTCATTCTCATAATAGTAATAGGAAAAAATGCATACAAAAAAAACCAAGAGCACAGCTGGTTTGATGATTCGAGCAGTCAGATGAAATAAAAATGATATACATTCAATGTAGTCTTTATTTATATTTAAAATATTCTTTTTATTTTCTTCAAGTTCACGTTATTTTCAATCTGATAGTTTTGTTTCAAGATCGATACTTTCATACTTTTCTTTGTTAATAATTCATTGTGTAATGGATAACTAGACAAAATTCCAGAAAACTAAAAATAACCTGATCTGCACACAATTAAATATAATTGTTTCTTTGGAAAGAGTAAAAGTTCGTCAATCAAAAAAAAACATCTAAGGGCAATAATTTAGGTGTTAGAGGAGATTTCATTATTTCTATATTACTTTGCCTGTGTAATCTAAATGTTTTATGAGAAAAATGTTTGTAACATTGTCCGATTTGGTTATTAAATAACTTCATAGCAATATTTTGATGCTTAGTATTGTTAATAAACAGTTACGCCTATATTAGTTAAAATTAAGTAAAGTGATTTCTCAATGAATACGATCTAATTTTACTCTTGTCTTATGTTATGTTATTTGTGTAATCGGTAGAATAAATTGTTTTGTAAAATAAAGAAAAAGTGAGACAGTAGATTGGAAAATAATTGCAACAACTAATTTAGACATTATTTCGCTTGAATATAAACGTATATGCTATTTCAAAAAATTGTCTTTATAAAAGCAAAGACGACAAGATCAAGCATAAGCACTGGCTGTGGCCAATCATAAAATTTAAGCCGTTTTAACTTTGAGAAAAAATTTGATTCATTTTGTCAAACCGTTCTAAAATAGACTAATATCATAGAGGAGAAGTATCAATGATCAAATCGATAAAGCCATTATGATTTTTGCGGTAGAATAACTGTTAAAAAATTGTTGAAATGATTCTTATCTGAATACTTTCAGACAATCGCTGTGGGTGTTGGAGAATTTTCTAGGTAAGCAGTCCAAATAATGGAAAAGATAAAATTAAGTGTTATTCTTGTAATGCTGAGACTTCAAGTAGGAATACATAAATTGAAAACAAAAACCATAATTGAACAAATAGTTTGCATTTGGCACATCATAAGAAAACGAAATTACAACAGTACGACAAATGACTATATGAACACGGTTTAATGTAATTCAAGCCATATCTACTTTCTAAATGAATAAGATCATCGTATAAAAGACTGTTTCTTAAAGAAGAATTAAACCTAATATACAAGTTAAAAACAAATTAACAAATGGAAAGTAAAACATATGTGTCTCAAAGATGAAGTAACATCAAGCAAACGAATAAATATAATGAGACCATTGTCATCAATTGTAATGGTGACTACAACAATCAGAAATTGTTGGTCGGTGATAGATAGTTGGTGAGATATCTTGATAGAAATTATTGTTCGAATGCCCTGGTCACACCCTCGTAATCATGCGTAATAGTTCTTGATTTCAGATAAAATATTTTGAGAATAATTTGGTTAAGATTTTTATAAAAAAAACTAGTATCTAAACCAAACAATATCGACTTCGATAATTTTCAAATCGGTACTTTGATACTATTGATATTTAAATCTAAGAGAAATCAAATGTTTTCAAAAAAAAAAATTCCAAAGAATTCAATATCGATTCGCATAAAAAATGGAGTTTGTTGATTGGATCTATTTCTGTTTTGTAAGTACCTATGAGTTTTTCTTTGATTCTTAATTAAAATATAATGAAATCTATCTAAAGGAAAGTATTTTAAAATTTTAAGCAAAATCATTCATGTATACAATCTTTGTACTACTTGAATGACATGAACCAGGACTTTTCTATACGTTTATCTTTTAAGCGACGAATAAAAGTTTATTTCTGATTGATGAACGTGAGCACGTTCAATATGAAATATAATACATGGATGAACAAACATATGATGAATTATGCGAGTTTCCAGGAAAATAGATGAATTTCCGAATATCGAATGATAGTGTAGAACATAGAAAAACAATTTCTCTCACCAATGTATTTTTCAACAATGAAATATCAAATATAAAGTGGTGAGTTAACACATATACACCTATCTCTCTCGACAATCACATGAATAGATGTTGTTGATTCATCATCAGATGATTTTATTGTACAATCAAATGCAAATGAATATAAATTATTTTCTTTTGATTTTGCTATAAGATCAAGCATCCCTACCAAGGGATGTACAATAACTCTAGAAGAATAACAAAATGTGATTCTTTTCAAGTATAGTATAAGCATACTGAAGGTCAATAATCTCTATTTTTGTGATTAGCTTTCTATCGTTGTCAAAAAATATCTCCTCCACCTTTAAGGATTAAGTAGAAAATTGTTTCAAATATTGCATAATAGTACAAACAGCTACGAATTATTATCTATAAAAGTAGATTATTCTAAGATTGCCATTGATCAATTAAGTTTCGCCCAAAATTAAATTCTTTTCATTTGGAATTCATAACTATAATAATTTGACTAAGAGAAAAAAACTATATTAAATAAAACTTTGTGCAAAAAATATATTGAATTATGTCCTCATAAATGCCGCCTACCCATTCTACAAGACAAATGACCCTCGTAAAACTACTCATCAAGCGAGTACGATTTGCCAGCATGAGTACTCAAATTAATCACGTGACTACTTGTATAATTTTATGAGTAATGGTGCTGTTTGTGTACTCATTCGAGTACTCATATGAATATTTGTCTAAGATTTACTCGTAGACGATATCACGAGTACTCAATGTAGTACTGATTCTCGTTTTAAACCAGAACATATAACAAGACACCTATAGACTAGAATGAATAATAGTGAAATAATGTTTAGTAAAAAGGAGAAATGATACAACTATATCAGAAATAAAGACGAGAATTTCTGAAGGCTTATCGCTTTGATCCTTCATTCTTTATATATGAGTCATCCATGCTACTTTAATGAACGGCTATAGTTAAAAGACAAAAAGATAAAACTTTTCTTTTCCAACTATTCATTTCTCGAGTAAGATTAGCTGTTTATTTATATAAACGCATATAAGACAACGCCTTCGATTTCATTTTCTAAATTTTAGATAGAATACTATTTTAATTCAATATATAGCTACTTCAGATTCACGATGAAAATTAACGAAACAACATGTCTAATAACTCATTCTTTGGACACCGAACTTATTCACTGCATATAACAAAGTCAATATGGTTTTAAAATGTTCTGTTTTTTTCTTAATGTTTTAGAATCTAGATTCTATATTTTTGTTTTCAAGTATTTTGTTTGCGTGCATAATTTGTTTATTATCTGTCCGCAATCATACACACTAAAATAAAATGTGTCGCACTTATGTGTCGTGAATTATGGTGTCGCAGACTCAATGATGAACATGTGTCGTGCTTAGAATGTGTCGTATATAAATTTGTTTCGTTCTGCCTGCTGACTATCCATTCACCGTCTTGTTTTTGGCATACAGCTATATATAGACAATGCAATTGGCATACACAGAACTTATATTTTCATATTAGTTACTTTTTAAAATTATTTCTCGATATTTATTTCTCGAACAAATGCCGATCTTGATCGATGATCGAGAAAGGACTACCTTGAAGCTGTTTGATGCAGATCGAATTAGCTCGAAGCCGGACGGATCTCAATATCTGACCTGCTTGAATTTTCAGTATAGCAATACTTAAATGAAATTAAATCGAAAATATGTGCTAATTTATTTTTAGGAAAAAATTCGGAATGTGCTGTATAGTAGGTTCGAACCATGTTTTCAAAATGTGTCGCTTGTGTCGTACTAAAATGTGTTGTGCCGTCGCTGGACGAAATGTGTCACACTTGAATGTGTCGTATATTGTGTTGCATTTTGCGACACATTTTATTTTAGTGTGTATTGTAGTGTTCTAAGAATATCTTTCGTTTTCTGTTTCTCTATTCTTTGAGTTGAAAGTCTATCATGGTACCCAATATGCAGATATAAGCAAAATATAAAATCTTAATTTTTCAAATTTTCATGAACTATATTTACATTTGATCACTACGATTTAATTCAATAAAACAAATATAGTACAACAGTACTGGACGGAATATAGATCAACGAGTATTTTATAAAAAAAAGCCATCAGAGTGCTCACGAAACATTCGAATTTACAACATACGTGCTCGATAGTCGTACATAGATACTCATATTCTAGCACGAGTACTACTGATGAGTACTCGCTGGGCGATTACTTTCACTAGGGCTGTCATTTAATCCATGATATTTTAATAATCTATTTGTTAGAAACCGTAACAGATGTATTTGAATCAAACACTTTGTTTGATTTTCATGTTTTAAATCAGTATATTGTTTTTTTGTTTTGGCTTAATAAGCATTCACCATTCTAATAAAATATAAATTTTTGCTTGTTTCGTTTGCCTTCAATCGAAATTCATTCAAGCGAGTCATCTAGGTAAAAAGATCAAGCTGTATAACAGATACAAAAGAAAAGTGCATCGTAAGTTACCAATCATGCGTGCAATTGATTGTGGGTGTTAGTTTTTGCACAATGAGATGTACTTTATTCTGAGCTAAAGTAAGTAATTCATATGGTGAGTTTGCCTACATAATTAAGGTAAGAGCTTATTTGAAGACAGTTATTGATCACACATTGATTTGTTTTATCTATTCACGATAATCGTATCAAATTGATGAAATGGTTTTCTTTAACTAAATAATTAGTTTTATTAGAATATAATTGATCCTTTTATTATTTTTTTCTAAATTATATTAGATTATTGAATACAATTGTTGTTTTTACTCAGATTTTATTGTAAACATATTTTTCAACAAGTTAATATAACAAATTATTTTCCCAATTTATAGTCATGTTTCTATTACCAAATAAATATAAACATTCAAAAAGTATCAAAGTGATTTGTTGTTTATTATTAATACCTATATTTCTTAAAATTATATTTATAATACCGAAGCCAACAAATTACTCTATTCTGTCTTTATCTGTCAACCCATCTGGGTTACATTTGATCAAAGCATCATTCAAAAATAAATTAATTAATGAACACTTAGCGAGTTATTCTCGGATGTATGATAGTAGATCACGAAATTGTAATACAATGCGACCATTAAATGAAGAACACGAACAAGATTTTCCTATTATATCGAAATTACTTGTAAGACTTCGTCAACAAATTGTACCTTATCAAAACGAATATTTTCATGGTCGAGGTATTGTTCTCACTGTTGGACCAAGTCAATTAGAATTAGCGAGAGTCAATTTGAAAATGATTGAACACAGTGGTACTCAATTGAATGTTCAGGTAAATATAATTTCATTTAGGCATACATTAAAATGAGTTTTTTTTTCTTCTGTATTATAATAAAAAATTGAGAACTGTATTTATACAAAAAAATAGATATCAATAGCATTGTAATGAAGAAAAAAAAATGACATATTTACAAATCTATAACTATTCACATAAAGTTAACAAGAAAATGAAGTCAGCTTTTTGAAATTAGAAACAACTTCAAATTCAGATTAGAATTATATACATAACATCAATCCTATTGAAAAGTATTAACTATTAATTTTTTTCTCGTAGACATTAAACAATAATTTCATTGAGTAAGACTTAAAAGAAATAGTTTGTTGAAAATTTTCTATCAAAATACTCGAAATCTTCATATTAGAAAAGTATACTTAGCTTTTTAAAGAGTTAAAACGGTAGAGCTATGATGAAAATCATTGCGTTATTATTATTAATGGAGTCATCTTTTCACAATATTTATCTGAGAGTATGAACTTCAGCCAATATCACAATGTGACAGAAAAACGGATGATCATATTTCTAACTAAAGTCTGTTTTTTTTAGCACTAATATAGATTTTTCGAAAGAGAATTCTGAGCAGAAACTTCAAGTCAAAGTTTTCTTTCTCGTGTTCTCTACTTTGTATCAATTAGAGAAAAAAATCAGCAATTATTCAGTAGCTTCTCCTAATAACCAACGATCTTAGAAATCATAATCACCACTCATTAAATACATTTCTTTTGTGACCGAAACCAAAGATCAATGATTTCAATACGAGTTTTCAACTCTGATAACGGAAGCGAAAATGAAGGATCCTTTTACATGTCAAAGATGGTTTAAACTTTCAGCGCTAATAGAGGAGGAAGAAAAAAAAGTATACGATTCGTGTATATGAATTAGTGGAACAAAACAAGAAATGTCTTGAGCGACAATCATACAGACAGACAAGGTGATTTTTGTACTAATTTTGTACAAAAAAAAGGAAGAAATTATTTCGCTTTTTGTTTCTTTGTATGAGTTCTCATTTGGCCATCAAATATATGAAACAAAGAACAGCTGGTTGCGCAATCGCTGTGGGACTAAAATATGAAACACACTGTAGCCACTGTTGCTAATCACAGGAAAATTTTTTGAGATACATTCCTTCACTATCGTTCTGCTTGGTCCTTTAAAAATGCAATAGGTAAGTAATTCATATATTATAACGA
The DNA here is from genome assembly GCA_905250075.1 of Rotaria sp. Silwood1. NCBI lineage: Eukaryota > Metazoa > Rotifera > Eurotatoria > Philodinida > Philodinidae > Rotaria > Rotaria sp. Silwood1. The sequence goes on along the minus strand of CAJNOP010000035.1, from coordinate 356,574 downwards.
CACGTTATTCATAGTGAGTCTGTGGTCGTATATCAAAAAGGTCTGCCACAGTGTTTGATGAAAGAGTGACTATAGTTCATATTTCACAAAAAATGCCTCAAAAACTTGAAATTTTGCTCAAAAGCGAACAAAAACTCGTATCTTTTTGCGAATATATTAATCGAGTCTCACATAGATAAAAAAAAGCTGAGTAGTTTGTTCCTTTTTTTGTACAAAGTTAGTACAAAAACTAATATGCCTGTCTGAGTATAATATAGTTGAAAATGAAAATTATCAAGAACTTCTATCCAACATGTCCTAATATCACTCTATAGAAACTGTTACAAAGAGGCTGATATCAATTGTCTTCATACATTGAACTTTCATTTTACCAAAGCTACACCATACTATATACTACTTTTATTTCTTTGTTTTCAATGATCTAATTTGATATTGACCAGACTTCTTGAGTTTGACATTTTGATCATAAATGCAGTTTCATTTATACGTTTTTTTTATTTGAGTAATGATTTCATGAGATTTCTATTATTATGCTCGATCACTTCGGAAGAACAGAAAAAAAACACTTTCAGTTTCAACAATGGATATAATATACTTTATTTTGTCACGCACGAAAAAACATTAACATAAGATTTCTCCGTCAAGCAAATTCCAAAATAAATTTGACCTTTTCTCTTTTAGATATGGTATTCATCCAGTCAAATATCAGAAGAACAGATGATGAACTCGCTTATTGAGACATCTAGACTCAATGTCAGTATATGTTGTTTTGACAGAGCTCAATGTAGAACTCGTAGACAAATCTGGAAACTTAATTCTACTCATGTCCATAAACCTCATGCAGGCAATTTATTGAAAAGTTTTCCTTATAAACCGGCAGCAATTGTTAGTGCTACTTTTGCTGAAGTACTATTTCTCGATTCTGATGCATATGTTACACGAGATCCCATAGATCTTTTTGTTTCCGATCCAATGTATCTCAAATTTGGTGCTCTTTTCTTTCCTGATGCTTATCTAAGTCGACAACATCCAGTTGTATGGAATTTGCTTAATACAACTTGTGGTGAACATGAATATGAATTGGATAGTGCTACAATATTAGTTGACAAAAAACGTGTATGGAATGGAATTTATATGGCAAAATTGATGAATGATAATCATGAACTATTCTATAAAGTAATCATTTGTTAATGACACTAATCAGAATACATTTACATTTGTTTTGTTGTAGCATGTTTCTAGTGGAGACAAAGATACATTTCGATTAGGTTTTCGTTATATGGATGTAAAATATTATATAGTGATGATACCATGTGCTGTAAGTTATCAAGTATTCTATTCTTGATGACAAAATATGATGTCCATTGTTAATTTTTGAATATCTTGAAAACAAAAGTAACCAGAATCCTGTAGATTTGACCATTGGAAAGAGAAACGTAGAGAAAATGACAGTTTGATGAATTGTTTGAACAATGTTTTAGTCAAGCAGATGAGTTTTTGTTGTAAATTTTGATCAGAAATGTTTGAAAAAAAAACTTTCTTAACTAACTGTAAGTTCCATTTTAATAAATCGACAGCAAAGACATTTCTCTATCGATTTACACAAGATCAATTCTTCTAGTTTATTTCATACGGGAGTTACAATGAGTTTACTGAAAACTTTGAAAGCGGTCAACTGATCATTGATCATTCGAAAGTTCTATTGAATTCAATGTATTACTCTACACTGACTCCTATCGTAGTATCTATTTTTAGTGTCAATATGGTCGTAAGTAGCTAGATCATGATTTTTGTAATTCAGTTGATGCAAAACTTGTAACATTATATGAGACATTTTAAAGATATTGTCTTTCTCATGTCAGGTCATTTCAAAACTAACAACAAATAACATCATTACACTCAGCAAAGACGAATACATCGAACTGAATACAGTTGAAAGCTACCAATGATCATTTGACTGATTACAAGGCTTCCAGTAAAATATTTATACCTCCTGAATGGAATAAGCTAGAAGAGTCGGTCTTGCGTAGATCTAAAGAGAAATTTTTTTGCTGTTAATTTCCTAAAGCGAAACTCATAGGTAGTTGAAGAAGGGTTTTAGAAAACTTCTGATAAAAATCTATAGCAATAACTCACCTAATAGACTGAAACATAGTCCAAATAATATCAGCAAAGTGTTACTTTTCCATATTTCTCTTTCCAGTATTGAAAACTGCTATTGTCGTTCTCTAAATACTTAAAAAAATATTGATATCCATCATATATTGGCGTTAGCAATAGTTATTTTGTGATTTAAACTGATTTTTTTTTCTTATTACTCTTAGACTGGTTCATTCGATGGTACTCGTTTTTGTGGTTGGACTCTTTGCAAAACAGATAGTCTTGCACAACATATCTACATTAAGTATGAATATTATATGTTTTTATCTTTGATTATTATACTTCTTCATATTTTCTTCTGTGATTTAGTCATGTTCATCTTTTCAAATATGAACATATCAGCTACACACGAGCTAATTTAGGTTATACTCGTATTGGTCTTGGTGATCCAAATAACAATTCGTTTTTCTTTGCTCACTGTCGTTTACCAGGAGCATCCGCCAGTTGTTTTCATATTGTTAAGAAACCTAATCCACAAATCAATGATAGTGTATGTTACACAGGTGGAATCCAATTAGAAGATACTGAGGATCATCAATATACGCTGAATGAATCTTTGTTTTTTGAAGAATCGAGAAACAATCGAATATTAATGAGCAAAACAAACAATTCAATGCCTCACTTTGTTGATAATTTACTGAAATATCTCTAATAAATATTTGTTTTCAGATATATACAAAACAGACTCAAATAGATAATGAGTCAATCATAGAAAGATTTGATAAACAATTCACAAACATATCTCTTAATTTTAAATGTAAAAAGAAGTAAGAAAAATTTTCTTTTTCTGTGAATAGATTCAGACAGGTGAAAAAAATCCAGTGGAATGGAAACACACAAATAAAGAAAATGAATATGATACATCACTATTTACCAGGAAAGTGACAATGTATACTCGAGTGTATATGGTCATTTCTTCTAAATTTTCATGGCTATCTATATCTTAATAGCTATTCATACTACCTGAATTTTTAAATACTTGTCGCCTATTTAAATCTTCATCATTGTTTGATTACGTGTTTGATATGCATTTAAGGTCAAATGTTTGCAAATATCTTCATGAGTAGCTGTTCACTACGAAGCAGTTTTAATCATATGAAGCACTAGTAAATAAGTATTGATTATTATTGATACTACAGTCAAGGATTTATTTAACGTTTCTTATTGTTTTCGAGCAAGGAGATTGAAAGATAGAAAAACTATTCTGATGAATTTATTTGCGTAGTGATAGATCATTTATAAGCAGTATTACTTACAGATATGCAGCACTGGTTAATAAATATATTTTGGTGCTCATTGATGTAATAGTTTTCTGTTTATGCAAAATATTATGAGGAGCATTTAATTTACATAGTGCATTTTTTAAAGATGGTCAGTATTATTTGAAGCATAGTGATAGGTATTAGAAGAAGATCTCACGTTTTACTATGAGTTTATTGCATAGATTAGGCGTCACTAGATTCAGACTACGATTTTTTCTTCTAGTTTTTGTTGAACTATTTAGTATAACGTGTTTATTTTGTTCGAGGTAAGTGACATGTGTGCTTTTGCACAAACTTATAATGTTATCAATATGAGTTTCAATTCATGTAATAAAAAAAAATAAAATTGGTGCTATTGTTAATAAAAAAAACAGAAAGTGTTCTTTTTTTTACTAGTGTTGTCCATTGTTGTCCTACAGAACTCGATCTAGAAAACAATTCGATTTGAATTAATTGTCAACTTACACTATAAATAGATAATTGAATATTATATAGTCAGATTCATTAGAAATAATATCATGATTAATCTGATGTAATGACGATGACATGACATAATATTTAATCGATTAACATGCACTTCTTTAAAACCAAATAATAATTATTCTCCTGATAAAAACCTAGCAATTTACTATGTGATCATTTTTAAATACCAAAAATAAAATTTCTTCTAAATTCTTTTCTTCAAATCATTTGCTATATAAAACTTGTTTTAAATATTTACGTTAACAAAATGAAAATGCATAGCAGTACAGACACAAAAACAACAGCTATTTGAACCATTTGACAGCTACGTATTTTATTTAAATAATAATCAGCAACCTTTGCATTCGCAACGATTTAGTTTTAAAAGCACTAAGTTATAAATAGCTAGCTAAATAAAATAGCTACGATAACTTTGTAAAAAGATCATAATTTAAATAGTAAGAATCTTTAAATAGCTATGGAGCTGTGAAGTTTTAAATAGTCATGGAAGGTTTAAATACCTATGAACGTTTAGGTATGTATGAAGATTGAAATTTTAATAAAAAATTGAAAAGTTTCAAAAAGAAATGGTGTGCATGTTCTTTCACATGGGCACTTTCTTTTATTCCACATTCTATATTATTTTGAAATATAATGTAATAATTTTCATAATAATAAAACGCTTGTGAATAGAAATAATGATATATTTATTGTTGTTAGGACAATTTAAAATTCTTCTGTAACATTTGTAATCACTGTATGTGATCTGTGTGAAATTAACAATTACATAAGAGAAAAAGCTTTATTTTTAATTATTTTTAATTATTTTTTTCTGAATATTTTCTTTAAATTCAATGACATCATTAAAACCGGAATGAAATGATATCATAATAGTTAAAGCATTTTTCATTAAAAAGAAAACCATTTTACTTGAACTATCTGACATAAATGTAAGAAAATACCAACGTATTATTAAAAATGGTAAATCTTGTGTTATTGTTATATAAATAACTGACCACATTGATGTAGAAAAAATCAATTCAAATAAAACTAAAAATTTATTTTTCATATTTAATTGAAAAAAATTTTTTCTATGTAAATTTCTTGTTGGTTTTGTTTTCATTTGTAAATTTATACTAAATTGAAATGTTGACATAATAAATATAATAAAAATAGCTGTTTGTAAATTATTTCGATCTTGTAATTTATTTAAATTTTCACCTTGATGAAAATTTCCATAAAACTCTACAATATCAGGCGCAGCAGCTAGATATTGACGTAACATTTGAGCAAAAAAAACTTCATCAGACGTTTCTGTTTGTGGCCATATCCAATTAACAATAACTAATACAAGTAAAAGTAACTGTTCAATAAGCATAAAACCAGCTAATTCATCACTTAATATACCAATTAATGTAAAACGATTAATTAATTCTCTCCAACGTGTACATGAATTTTTCATAAAAGACCGTAGAATATTTATACTTGGGTCAGTTCGACAACGTTTAGATGATTGACATTGACGATATTGTATTTTAGTTAATACTGAACACATTAATTTAAAATTATCTTTATTAAAAAAAATTAATTCATCTTTTGCGCATTTAAACGTATATAACGGAATTTTTTTTTTATTATAACCAATTAATTTTGATTCAAAAGTAATATTAAAACAATATGTTATATTACGTTTAAGTAATATTTCAATATTTGTTTGTTTAAATACTTCACTAACATGTAATTGATGTTGTTTTAGTATTTTCAATGTTGGTACACATGTTACAATAAATAAAATAATTGATGGCGAAAACCATTTAAATTCTTTCCATTCACCACGAAATTGATAATAAAGACTTATACTACCTTCAATTGTTATTGCTAATATACCACAACAATATGTTAATACATAATAATTTTGTGTTACACACATTATTGAACACGTCATAAACATAGCAAAACCAATTAAAATTAAACGAACTGATAGACGACGAAGTGTATTACTGTCAAAGAATGAATTGAATTTAGTAGTAGACATCAAAGAACAACCGATTGAACAATGCGCGTTTTTAGATTTTGGTTTTTTTTTGTTTTTGGAAAATATTAACATTGTTTTTTCTTATATCATATAGAGTGTGTCAAAAGGTTGGTCGAAATGAAAGAGTGAATATCTCTTTAATTGTTCAAGCGGTTTACGAAAGGTTTTTATAGTTTCATTTCATATTTCGTTGAAGTTGTATTTCACGTAAATTTATCTCTAATATGTGTACAAAATGATTATTTATCAATGCTATGCACAAACTTATTATGTTTGAAAATATCTGTAAAATGTTTTAGATAAAATTTAATTTGAAGTCTTTTAGATCTTCTTATAGTTTTGCAACTGAAATAATGACCATTTCAAAAAAAAAGGCGGTTGGGAATGTTTTAAACAAACTTTAATAGAAACAAGAGAGATCGCTGCAATTTTCACCATTGGCAAAGAAAGTTAAAGCCACATCAAATAATATATTACAGATTCTTCTAACATGTTTTCTGAAGTTTTTTAAAGAAAACTTATGACAAAAAAGTGTCGAAAGAATGATTCTTTGTAGCATCAGAAAAGAGCAAAAGTGTGATTTTTTTCAAAGAAATTGATTGAAAAACCAAACTAGAATTTCGACTAGAATGCATCTGTGACTGCTGATTAACTAAATCTAAAAATATGAGGCTCGCATAGTTTTGTAGATCTTCCCTGGGTGGTTCGGATGGACACCTGATAATTGAAAACTCATCATAGTCACCTCATAGGATACGTTGGCTTTCAAAGCAGTTGATTGACAATCTTAATAAAACCAGATCTGTTTAAAGCAAAAGCTATTTAAAACACTCCTATCCACCTTTTTTTTTCAAATCGACATTAGATCTTGAACAGATGTCTTATAAAAACTATTCTCTACAGTTTTCTATGAAAAACGTTGAGTCGCGTCACCGCAGTTGATCCTAATGCCTATTGAAATGAGCTGCCTCTTCTATTGCCCTTGCTTCGAGCAATGTTCTTTAAAAACTAACAGACTTCGCGGATAAAAGGTAGATGAACTCCATCTTTGTAAAATAATACGAAGTTCATCTAGCATAATCTTCTTACGTCTGGACGAAAAAAAGGGCGTAAAGCATAATAAAATAATTTTCTTCGTTGATAATGTTACCGATGAAAAAAATGGTTCAAACACTCGGTTTTCTAGCGTTACACAAGAAACTTTGCCTTTTCAAGGTTGTACAATCATGTCAATCGGTTCACACGTCTATGATATCTGTTAAAGATCTTGTTATGCTGAAAATGAATACCCACAAGAAAAATAAAAAAAGATCACGAAATCATCGCAAATGCAAGAAAAAACAATTTTTTTCTAATATAACAGGACATGTTTAGAGTCAAAAATACAATAAAAGAAACTCGTTCACAGACTAGTTCTATGTTAGAAAAAAAAGTATACTTAGAATTTTATAGAAATAGAAAACAAAAGAAAATATTTCAATAATATTTTTTTTGTAAAGTTTTTTTGAAATTTGACGGATAACTCAAGTTTGACACGGTTCAAATATTTACAACGCATGTCTACATTCATGCTCTATTGATGACAGCAGCATTAACAGGTGAAATTTATTTTAGGCTATTAGTGACAAACTCTGGAATAATCCATAGAATTATATTTCACTGAATTACTATAGTTTTTTGTTGTGCTCCTTCACTTGCGTGAGAAATTTTCACTGTTCAAGGTTCTTTATTACACATGAATGTTAACAATACTTTTTTTGTCAAATATTTCGTTGTTATGACCTTTTACAATAGTTATGAGCTTTAATCAAGAGCAAGGTTATTTCAGTTCTATATCAAGATGAATATGTTTAGCTTATTTGTACTTATTATTGTGCACAGAATCAGCAGATAGATTTTAATACAGTATCATTGTTTTTTATACATAAAGATTTTTGATTTATTCACTCTAGAAAGAAACAGATTTCAGCATGCTACCTCATTCCTTCTACCAGATAACTTTTTATCATTGCATATAAGTCTTTATTAGTTTTTGCGCAAGAAAAGTGAGTGATTTATAATGCTTTCTGTTTAACGATCATGATAAGAATCGCTCTGGTTTTGAAATATAACTGCTATACGATTGCATCGAGTTAATAGTTGTTATAAAAATAAGTGTGTCGCAAAATCTAAAAAGACGAAAATAAAGAAAGAGAAAGGTTTAACATGAAAAATTTCAAAAGGCTCTAAATGCAATCTTTGATGCGTGACTGATTTCTATGAATTTGGGATTCTTGAGAATCCATTTGATTCTAAATGCAAAATGATTCTGAAACACAATGAACGATTTCTAGAGTGCATATGCACATGACTTATTCTTTATTGGAATAATGTTTTACTCAGAACATTATTAATGTCTACTATTTAAAAATAATAATTGATGAAAAAGCCGCTAATTTCTGAAAAAAAAAATTCGAAAATATTCACAAACTATACATCATTCAATGCAGTTTTCTTGCTGGTTTTAAATCTGTTGTTACTTATATCTGAAAGGACCACTAAGCTCACAAACAAAGGGTTTTAAACAAGTCGGTATCTCAGTTTAGAAGCATGTGTGTAGTTGTTTGCATACATGGTAGAAGCGTCAGACATAGAAGAATTCTCTTTGAAAGCTTCATCAGAATTGGAGCTTCAGAAAAGTTTTGAATGTTACTTTATTGAACGTAGCTTTTTAGATAATTCATTAGTGGAGAAAGAGAAGTTATTTTTTTAATTATAATGAGATCAAACAAATATCTGTAACGATTCAATACAGCAGAAGCTCTACTTTCAGAATATGCATATGTGGTTAGTTCATTCTTGTTTGTCGTAAAAAAAAATTATTTTTTTCATATCACTGAAAAATAACCTTATGTGACAATCAAAGTATTTCCAGTAAACTGAAGAAACGAAATATTATTTTCTTTTTCATTTATTAAATTGATCATCAGCCAATGTGTACAGGCTACCGCTCAAATCTAGAAACATATTACTTTCATTTTTTCAGAAAATATCTTGTTGATTGCCATGGTGAGAAGCATCCTCATATGACGATGTGTCTGTGTGAAATACTGGGAAACAGTTCTAGCTATATCCTATTGGCTGCAGCTTAAATGGGTCTATTCGGGCAGATTTGCTCGAGTCTCAGATAGATTCATACGTGATTTCGAATTCATAGAATTCAGCTAGTATTGGTATAAGAATCTTCGATAGCCTCGTCTGATACCAATGGTTTCGCATTGTTTTTAAGAAAAGGCGATCGTACTCTTCTTACCGAACTATTTCCCTACTCTGATGACAGAAAATGGTTCTATATATGTTTTTGTTAGAAAATGTTTTACCTAAGCAACGGTATCGAATGTTTTTTTTAATCTTTTTCCGTGCAGATAGCAAGCCAAAATTTACATGCAAAACCATTTGCATGAGCATCATGTCAAAATGTTTCATATAAATTGATTCTCGTAGACGACACGCAAAAATGATAACTGACTCGTTAAAATCATTCGCCATTCTATGATTAGAACGATTTTTCCACTCATCCATCCATTATTACCACTGATCATTGGAATGATTGAGAGGCATTGGATTGGAAATCATCATAGCGTAAAGCCTTTAGGTCGAAAGAGCTGTTGCTATTACTCCTATGTTTTCTTCTACTTTGAGCGCTTCTGTAATACACAGTTCAGTTTTGCTTTCTCAAGTTGATTTTATATTGAATGAGGATTATGTTAAACATATACGTATCTGTACATAGTTATAACGGTTCAGTCCTAAAAAATACAGAGGTAGGGAACAACACTTAAGCCGACACTGATAATGAGACAAGTTCAAAATTACAAGTCAAATGGTATACGAGTTAGAAAAGAGACAAAGACATGGAAAAAACAGTATAGTTATACAGATGTAGACATGAAAATATACTTATAAGCGTATCTGTTTAATGGAATAAGTCTAAAAATATAAGTAATAAGGTATACCTCACAATGCATAGGTATAAGGATATAAACATCAGAATACACTCAAAGGATACAGGTCTGAGGCAAAAGATTCAAGGGCAATGGACAAAAGAATATGAGCATTATGATTTAGTTCTTGGAGATTAAATATAGAAATAAGAGGTTAGGGATAGAAATAAGGATGAAGCATACGTATCAGCGTTGACGTTTAGAAAGAAAGGTATAGCGGTAAGAAGATAAAACTAATGTTATTGATGAAGGAATCACTACGAAACTTTTTTTTTACAGCAGTTCAGAGGTAGTCTGATACAAAACCGTTTATCTACGAAATGAATAAAAAAGTTCTGAGTCTATATATACGTGAAGAACCTTTTTTGATTTCGTTAAAAACCTTTTCTTAGAGTGTGGTTTGATTTGAACCGTATTTTTGTCAAATCTGTTTGCTTTTAAGGACAATCTACCTATTCTGCATCAAATATACATGTCGCATTTCAATTATAAAAAAAAAAAAGTAAAAAAGAGAAGAAGAAAATTTTTATGTGGCAGAAACACAAAGCAGTGCAGCTGGCTACGTATGTACACAAGAGAAAGGACAATTTTTTTTGACATTTTTGTTTGGTTTTTTTTCAATGTCTCGAATATTGCAATTATATGGCCGTAAAAGAAACTCTTGTCTAATCGGTGTTTTTCTCGGTATCATCTCTATCATAACTTGTATGCGTTTATTTTCTCAACGACATCTATCATCCTCATTATCAATTGATTATCATTCATATAATAAACACACGATACGTCCTATTATACCTGTGGCTATCATTAGAAATATTACGAAAACGAGTATGACAACTACTATTGATTTTCCTAAAGCACGTCGTCCTGTCAATAAACGTCAATTTACAAGTCCAGCTGTTGAATCACTAATTGAAGAAATACAGAAAAATATCAAAAATAAAGAACTTGCATGGTTATTTGAAAATTGTTTTCCCAATACACTTGATACAACTGTCGACTTTGATGAAAAAGCAGCATCTGAAAAAAAGCCTGATACTTATGTTATTACAGGTGATATTGATGCTATGTGGTTGCGTGATTCAAGTGCTCAAATAAATCCTTACTTACCGTTAATGAATCAAGATAAAAAGCTTCGTCAATTGATTGAAGGTGTTCTCTTAAGACAATGTATATTTATTCAACGTGATCCATATGCGAATGCACATTATAAAGATACAAATCGTATTAGTGAATGGAAACATATGGATAAAACAGAAATGCGTGCGGGCGTACATGAACGAAAATGGGAATTAGATTCTCTTTGTTATGTCTTACGATTGATGCATTCATATTGGAAAGAAGTTAATTATGATTTAACTTTTTTTCATGAAAATGAACAAGACTTTAAGAAAACTATTCGAATTATTTTACAAACAATGAAAGAACAACAAAGATTTAATGAATCAGGTAATAAGACGAAACATTACCTCTTCTTTTCTTTTCAATTCAAATCTTTTATAAATTACCAAAGCAGTTTTGCGAAAAAAAAAATTTTATATATATTTTAAACAAGTAAAACGGACACCGATTCTTTTTTTGTCTGAACACTGAGATAATGTCATGAATGTTGATGTTATAAACATCAATTTTTATTTTTAATTGCAACATTGATGTATATTGATGAAGTTTTTCAGTTTTTTCAATAAACAACCATTTTGTTAAAAAAAGCATCTAGAGACAGGTTTTCCTATCACGCCATATTTTATCCTTTAAAATTGTAATAAAAAATGGGTTAATTTCGATCATTTATTTATTCATAACTTTTTTTTATAATAGATGCTATATTTATTGAAACTATTATTATTAATTTAAAGAACTTCAATGAAAAATGACTATTCTAATAGATTAAAGATATATTTTAGTAGTCAATATTTGAATTCAAATTAATATAAAATGATGCATTTCTATTGAAAAGAAATAAACAGAAATTTACCAAGTGAAGGGCATTGACAAATACGTGGAAGGAATACATGCTAGAATGTCCTTTCGAAAATATCCTCGGACGAAATGTCCTTTATTTTTTCGTCCTTACATATATATGTATGTGAGAGGACGAAAAAATAAAGGACATTTCGTCCAAGGACATTCTAGACTGTTACCAATATTTATTCTTATGTAAAGTAATTATAACAATTCCTTGTATGAAAAACTATAGATTGACATTTAATACCGATTCAAATACTCTTCTCTTCGTAATGTATATTAGTTGTTACGTAACAGAAGAAAGAAAACGTGCGCAAGAAAAGAAAAGAAAGAATAATGGTTTGAGTTAAATACATCAAAAGAAATGAATTGAAGTTTTCGCTATATAATCTTCCACGGGTAACAGTCTAGAATGTCCTTTCGAAAATGTCCTCGGACGAAATGTCCTTTATTTTTTCGTCCTTACATATATATGTATGTGAGAGGACGAAAAAATAAAGGACATTTTCGAAAGGACATTCTAGCATGTATTCTAAATATTAGTCATAAAATAAGTCAATATAACATTTTTACACTGATAATCTATAAAAGAGAACAGTTTTGTTAATCAACTGATAAAATAGAAAATACATCTGTGGTCATCCTTAAGTCTGTTTTTCAAAGTTCGCGCATAGTCTCCCAGGTTTCGGTTTTTTGTAGAAAAAAATTCTTAAAATATACATGATTCAATACAGTTTTTGATGCTAATTACACAAGTACTATCTATTTTGCTTTTCAACTAGACCATGATAATTAAAATTACTAAATACAAACGTATTTATCATTCATTTGTCTAATATTAACATCAAAATAACTCACACATAGGTGCTATGAGGTATGTTGGAATTATTTCTATTGAACAGGATTTTCTTGAAGCTCATTTCTTCTCAATTTAATCAAACAACACCATTCAACTCAGCTTTTTATGCTGAGTCAGAATACAATCTGCTCATAGAGTTTAAAAAGATAACGTAATTGAAATATGATGATTTCTGGAAAAAAAGGGCGAGTTCATAATTGTCAATTGTACATTTTCAGTCATTCAAGTTTTTCATGTTTTTTTTTTCAACCAAACACTGGTCGAATAAAAAAAAACCTATATATTCGTAACTAGTTCGTCAAGCTTCATCAAACCATATATATTAATGAACGAGAAAAACATTCACTTGATTTTTGTATTAGCGACACTTAATTATATTTGGTTTCATTATAAAAAAAATTCTTTATATAAATTAAGGTCCATACTCATATCAACGGCAAGGTCATCCTTCAGACCCAAGTGGACAAAAAGCTAAACCTATTGGTTTAATTCATACCTTTTTTCGACCAAGTGATGATCTGCAAACATTTCCTTATCTTATACCATCGCAATTTTTTGCTCATCATACATTAAAACTTTTATTAGAATTTGTAAAAAAATTAGAATGGACAAATGATTTTAATGATGATATATTAAAATTGATTTCTAATTTACATGATATTTTATTTGATGATAAAATAGTAAATAATCAAGAAACACTAATTACATTTAAACATCCGAAATATGGTTTAATTTATTCATATGAGATAGATGGATTTGATAATAGAAATTTAATGGATGATTCAAATATTCCATCACTTCTTTCATTACCTTATTTATGTCCTGATGATATTTCAAGTAAACATCCAATTTATCAAAATACGCGAAAATTTGTACTTAGCTCAGATAATCCATGGTTTTTCAAAGGAAATTTGCTTGAAGGTAATTATTTTCATTTATCTGTGATAATTTGTTCAATATATTTTTTTTCTCAAAAAGGTGTTGGTGGACCACATTGTGGAAAATCGATGGTATGGCCACTTGCAATTATTATGCGTGGTTTAACAACAACTGATGATGATGAAATTCGATTTTGTTTAGAGATGTTACAAAAATCTCATGGCAATACAGGGTTTATGCATGAATCAATAAATGTCAACAATCCAATGCATTATACTCGTTCTTGGTTTGCTTGGGCAAATAGTTTATTTGGTGAATTTATTTGGAAATTATATCGAGAAAAACCTTATCTACTAAATTAAATTTGATAATTTTCATTAGTAATTATATATGATACGTGCATGATACATATGTTTCATAAACAATAGATAACACAAGTATACCGAACAATAATATTTTTTTCTTTTAAACTTTATTAAAAACCATACATATATTTATTTCTTTTACAGAAAAAATAGAATCGACTACATATCACCATGTATTTGTTTTAATTATTTTGCAATTTTTTTTTTGTCTTTCTATGTCACATAAATGATCTGCACATTGGTAATTATTCAACACTGAAAAATATTGACAATCAATATCAACTGATCATATTTGCGTTTGTTTAATATGAAAGACCTAATTGATTTGTAAGCAATGTATGAGAATTTTATTTGATGAATAAGATCATTCTCAAACATTAAAATTATATATGAAATATGTTTTGCTTGTGTCTTAAAAAAATTTTCATACAGTACTGCATGTAACCAATGAAAGAAAAAATACTGTGTGGTTTGAGTTTTGAATAACAAAGGAAAGAATTCTTTTCTTATCTTACATGGTAGAAGTTACGACAAGTTCTTGACCGTTATCTTTTCGTATGCTTTTTCTGGGTTTTTTTTATTTGATTGATATAATATGTATGTTTGACATAAATATCATAGTCAAAATATAAGCTTGATCCGACTTGAGATCTTCTTATTTGATTCTAAACTAATGAAAGCTGAGCATGTTAAAATCAGATGTTCAAGAACATGAAGAATTTCATAGACATAAATGAGGAAACCGCTTGAACTAATAAGAGTTCTTTAGGTTAATATTGGAACCTCAAAGACATCTTAATGAGACTAGCAGAGATCTAAAATGGTTTATCTTCAGAAGTCTTTGAAAACAAGTTATCCTTGTTTTACTGAATTTCCAATTCAATTTTAGTTATATACCGAAAGACTAAAAGCGGATATTTTGAAGTGATATTTTGTCTATAGATAGGTTGAATGACTATAGTAGAATATTCTGAAAGTATTACTTCCTTTGATGAAATATTGAATTTTCAAAAAAATTAGCGTTTACTACAGACAAGTCACAAAAATCGAGTTTAGTTAAAACTTCAATATTTCGACAAAGAAAAAACACTCTATTCTGCTGGAACTTTCAGGGTATTCTATACATCATTAGATCCATGTATGGACAAAACTTTACGTCGAAACTCTATGTATTTTCTCGACACATACCTAAAATTGGGTCAAAAATTTTGTAAAACAATCATAGCTTGACTCCAAAAGCTCATGAGAACAAACGCATATAGATTTCTTCTAGTCTAACTAAACCACAACATTCCTGTTTAACGCCATATAAACTTAAATGGCGAATATTAGTCTGGTTGGGTTTCTTGCAAGACAATAGGCTATAAGTATTTTTTTATAACTATATTTTCTACTGAACCTATGACTAGACGTTCATCACTCTAATTCTAACTTAATGAAAAACAAATCTCTTGTTTTCTTCTTTGTTGGTCAAATTTCAAAACTTCTCTGAACAACTGTTACTTCAATTTCAAAAAAGCATTGCGTCAATTCGTAATCATCTGTCATTATGGTCTTTCTTTTTTTAAATGCAAAAATTAATACGCTAGAATCATTTTTATGAATATATGCAGATTTATTCGACAATTGTAATAATCACAAAATTTTTGTACTTATATCCATTACTCATCATTGACAATGTATGAGTCATTAACATATAGTATATATAGGAGTCTATGTTGAATTATAATCATACATCTAGAAATAATAAAGGTTGCTCTGATAATTCAGAAGGCAAATAACTTGTTATCGTGTTCTATTTCTGCATTTGACATTGTGTGAAGCCGAAAGAAAAACAAAACATGTCTTTTTTATTACATGTTGAATTTGATGCTAGATCAGAATTGATAGCTACAAAGATGCTCGAAAATTTAGCACGTATGGCTGATATTGTACATCGTGATCATCTCGACGTATATACATATGTCTTTCGATATGTTAATGAAGCAAAAACTAAACTTATATTTACTGAACTCTATGGTAATGAACAAGTATTTCTTGAACATTCACGTGATGCTGAATTTCTTAAGCTTTATCGAGAAGCTTTTAATGTTACAGCAGGTAAAACTCGAAAAGAATTATGTATTAGAAAAGATATTAATAATCCATTGTTACCAATAACTGCAAGTATACTGGATAATTATTTACATGTTACTTATATTTCTCTTCAACAAGGTTTTTTATATCGAAATATAACGGATCAAATACATGAATGTCTTCTTATTGTATGTAAAGGTTGCGATGAACATGTTTATGAACGATTGAATATACTTGTTAAATGTGTCACATGTGTAACATTTGAAGAATCAGATAAGAATAGACAATTAATTGCTGTTATTGTGCAAATTCCTAATGAGAAAATATCCACTAAACATGATAAACCATTAATTGATACAATGGAATTAGTTTGTTCACAAGAAGAAATTATTGAAAAATTCAAAGATATGATTAATGATCATTTTCAAATTCAATCTTTACAGATTCAAACAAATTTTAGTGGCTATATTCATCATAAGTCTTCTTAATGAAGATGATTTTAATTAGGAAAAAAAAACTTTGACGTCGATTTTTTTTTATTTAAAAATTATTCTGCAATATTAACTAAAATGAAACTATCTATTAAACATTTTCTTCACTTTTCATTTGATGAAATCCACACCAAGTGGGACATTCATTGTTCACATTCTTTTTTCTTTCATCATCGAAATTTGACGATCGACACTAAAACAATGTATATAGAAAATATTATTTGTGTAATACAATTTTTTGTCAAAACTTACCCAAAGAATCAGATTAAGTCTTCGTCCACTAGTTATAGGTAATGCTCGATGTCGATGATTACCCAGATGAAGACATGCTGTGCCAACTTGATGTTCAAGATAGATCTCTTCATCATCTCTTGGCGGAGTTGTGCTAGTATGAGATGAACACCGTATCCCACCAAAATACAATTGACCACCTGTAAATTCTGTCCCGAGACATATATTTAATGTTACGGCGGCATCATCGACATGAAAATCAAGTTTTCTATCTCTATATATGTATAGAAAGAAGAATAAGATTAGAAACTATAAAAGAATTTTCTTACTTGTCCATAGCATATTCAACAATAAAACCATGATGAGAATCAAGAGGAAGCGTTACATGTTTATAGATAAGTCGAGTTAATGGCTGCATAATATTTGTAACGATATCAGTTAAACATTTTTCAAATCCAAAATGATCAAGAATAACACCATATTTATTCATTGAATTAGGACGATACAATTTTAATCCATTATCAATACACCATTGTTCAAAATATGCTATTTCATTAATTAATGATTGACAAAATATTGTAGGTAGAAAAGAAAAAGTATATACACCTGATGATTGTATCTATTACAAAAGATCCACATATTATCATTATAAATATATTTATAAAAAAAAAGATATACATACTTGTTTGACAATATCAGAATCAATTGAACCACGATTGAGCATAGTTATAAGATTTTCATTGATCGGCCATTGTTTGAAATCATATAGTTCAGGTGATTGAGGTTTAAAATGTTGCTGAATAGTGGACAAATATTTTTCCAATAAACGTTGTTCTTCATGTGAATGTTCTTGATGTCGTCGCCAACTAATTAATACATGTTGAACATAAGCATCACGTCGTTCATCTGACCAGTCCGAAGGTAGATGAGATGTGACTTCTTTCAAGAATGATTGTTCTTCTATGTCAACTTCAGTTTTTGACATATTTTATCTTGATAATTTCACTTTGATGAATGAAAAGTGAATAAGAAAGTATTTTGCTTCACATCTTGCGTAAAGAAAGAAATGACTGATGAAACTGCATATGTTTCGTTAACCATACTTTGATAAATAAAAAGAGGTCGCTGAAAGATTGTTATTGTATTTACAGTAGCATATCTAATTCAAGAAGAAAAATGTTAAATATGGTCCATTGGAAAATATGATTAATGAATGTCGGTCTTTTTTGATCGATTGAAAGATTTTACACAACTTTCAGATATTTATTCAATTATCATTTTAAAAAGTCAACGTTTGTCTATTATTGCATTCTGAAAAAGATCCGTCTGTTTGTTGGCATTCATCAACCTACATTGTAATTTATACTTCATTGTATTATATTTCAAATTTCAACAGCCCACTGAACAATTTTGTAAGACCATGGTTTTGCAATGTAAGAAGTTTCACACTTTCTTTTAAATCTCAATCTGTAAATGTTTTACATATAGATTACATAGAAGAGAGGCAACTGGGATGATATGATCAAGCAAATAAGAGTAGTTTAAACTGCAACTTTTTCGAAAGGATATGTTACATAACAACAATACACATTTTCCATATCGAAACAATACGGTACCGTTTACTCTTGGTAATATCAGTATGCTTCGTAAAATAGAATATTTTCGAATTAAGCTGTGAGAAATTCCAGTTTGGATTTCGATCTTAGCGAAACGAAACCAATACTAACAAGATATATTGAAGTGCAATGTTCGACACAATTTTTATTACGACCATCAAAAATTAAAAAAAAGTAATGTTTTCTATTTATTCGTACGTTCCATGGGAGTTATTTTCAATTATTGGTGGAACAGCATTACAAATCTTCTGTTAGAGTAATTGGAGACCGATCTGAATGGAGTGCATTGTCAATGCTGAAATTTTTCTGTTATAATTAATGAAAGCAAACTAATTAGTGTAGAATCTGAAGGCGTTAATTTCCCTTATCTTCATGGCAAATGGACATGACTTCCTTCGGAAGCTAAGCCACTTTGCAAGTTATGTAAAATCATTACTTGAACGTATTCATGTTAAAACTTGAAACCTATCTAAAAAAAATACTATACCACAAGCCTTAATGCAATCTAAAAATACAGCAGAGGGTTAGACGTGTACGTATGGAACTTTACACATAATCTCAAATTAAGGCTTTTAGCGGAGGTGAGTAGAAAAACTTTTGTAGCGTTCTATGTACAACTATTTTTTGTATTGAAGAATATATTATCGTTAAATATTTTATTTTTCAAATTCTATCGGAAATGGATTAAAATCATCAAGTTCTTTTTAAATCATTCCATATTTGAATAGCTGCCTTCTGAATAGCTATTGTTGCTTTTAGCCATTCACTATCGAAAATAGGCACTAAACTGTCTTCTTTTCTGATAAAGCCGGCATCTGATGAATAATAAATCCTATCAAAATGTTCTGGATAGTTGGTGCGTAACCACGTCTGAACATGAATTCTTTCATTGAGATCTAAAATTATATTGCCACCATAGCACCAACGACAACTTGATGATTGATCAATTGATTTGTGTATTATTTAAAAACTGTATAGTATCATAAGAAAATAAGAATCTAAATAAATTTCTAAAGCGAGAAAAAAAAAAGAAATTTACGATCATAATACTTCAATCAATCAAGAGTTAAGGTCTTAGTCATATAAGGCAAATGTTTGGCTGTACAAAATATTCATGATGTTTGTGTTTGTACTTGTTTTGTTAATAATTTCTGCCTTTTTTTTTCTTTATCTAGAAATAATCAGAATGAGTTAAGATTAGTGTATCTGTATTAATCTATCTGCCGATAAGTAATTCAATAGACTTGAAACGTTATCATACGCTGCATCATATCAATAATCAATTTCTTCAAAAGACTAGTCTAGTCACAACTACAAATTGACTTTATTTAAATGTTAATGTGACCTATACTGCCATCTTCTATAAGCATTCTACAATTTAAATGCTACACCATCATTCAACGTTCGAGTAGATGAGAGATGGAAATACTAGATTATATTAATTACAATTAGAAAGAAAACTTTAGCTATTTTTTTATCAGTATGATAGATGTTAGCGCAAAGACGTTTAATTTTTGTTTAGATTACATCAAGCAAAAAATCTTGGCTTATACTTTCAAGAGGATTATTTATATCAGAGTGCATTCAATACAAATGAATCTTAATTAAAGATTATATTTTAGTCCTCTTTATTCAACCGTTTATTCCTTGCAATGAATCGTGAAGAGTCACTTATGAAACAAATATTACAAAAGAGTATTGGCCTCTTCAGTAGATCAATAGTACACCAGACCGATCAGGTGCGCTTCTCTGTATGAAGAATAATTTAGCAATTCCAATTGCCATTGAAGGAAGAGAGGGAGTAACGACATGAAAAATTTTGTTTTCTATCTTCTGTGAGTAACTGATTGGTTTCTCAAAAACACAATCTATTTTGTTAATTTAACAATATATAGAGATTTTTTTTATAACATCTGTTTTTCTCGAAATAAAGGTATGACTATTGTTTGGATCTTCTTTTCCAACACTGACACCCATATCAAAGATCTATATAACAACCAAAGAGGTTTATATTTTTTTGTTTTCATGTCATTATTCCCTAATGGTAATTCCAGTTGCCATTTTATGTTTTATAATATTTTGTACAACTGATTCATGTGAAAATTTTCACATGCATTTTATTCAATAGCAACAATTTTCATTGATATGTATCACACGGCACATCATCAAGGTGTATATTTCTAGTGAATGAAAAACAACAATTAAGAAAAAAAATGTTCTTCCTTTTAATTATTTCATAATCGTCTCTTTGGGAAGTCGTATATCTCACGAGGGAACATTTTCAGGTGCTAAAAAGCTTTTCAACCGGGGATGTGATAACTAGATAGGGCATAGCTAGCAGTGATACACCCTAAGTTAGTTCGCGCCCAAGTTGAGATTTGGCTGAGATATCGACTTTTTACTAGAATTTGCCTATGGGACCCCATCTTTCCCATGAAATCAAAGTTTTGAATTTTGAGGTGAGACTTTGCCCATATCAAGGCCTCGGCTAGGGTAGTTCATCCACAAAGTTTCAGAATTTTCAAGCTAAGCATTCCCGAGATATAATGTTTTCAAAATATCCATGCATACAGCAATATCCGTAAAAAACTGTGTTTATACTAACAGACTCAAATCTCGGGAATGCTTAGCCCGAAAATTCTGAAACTTTTTGGATGAACTACCCTAGCCGAGGCCTTGATATGGGCAAAGTCTCACCTCAAAATTCAAAACTTTGATTTCATGGGAAAGATGGGGTACCATAGGCAAATTCTAATAAAAAGTCGATATCTCAGCCAAATCTCAACTTGGGCGCGAACTAACTTAGGGTGTATCACTGCTAGCTATGCCCTATCTAGTTATCACATCCCCGGTTGAAAAGCTTTTTAGCACCTGAAAATGTTTCCTCGTCAGAAGCAGAATAAGCATACAAAATACTTTTTTCCACTTGATTACTTAGGAACTTTTCTAGGTGCAACGTGTAAGGAAATTTTTTAGGATCATGCGCTCTACACTTTTTACGATGTTTCGACAAATGACAATGCCAATTGCTAATGAGAGAGAATAAAGACTTAAACTGTGGAATACTCCTGTAAGAAATGAGAATTAGAAAATAGTGTTTTGAATAGACTTAAACTAATGATTGAATTAAATTCTTATCTAATGTTCATGATTTATCCATTGCAATCATATTTTGAAAAGATTATTTTCGTCAAGCTTAAATATGTTCGCCACTGTTTTATATTCAAATAGAACAAAGAATTTTTTTTAATATTTCATTATGTAAAACGAAAAAAAACACAAATAAATATTATAGAACATGTATTTTAACCGTCTATTTTTAATAAATCTAAAAGTAATGCTTTCAAATAACGTGCTTCATAGGCAACTGTATTTTTTCCAGCATGCATTGGTTTATTTGTTAATGGAGAAACAAAATTTGCTTTAACATCACGACCCCAAGCTAAAAATAATCATTATTTGAATAGAACAATTAGAAAAAATAAATATAGAAATTTTTTTACTTTCACAATGACTTAAGAAATGTAACATTTCCATAAGAACTTGATCACGAATAATAACCGAATGACGTGCCATATTTTCAAAAAGCGATAGAAAACAACGTTTTGTATAAAACCATGTATCTGTTCCTAATTTTTTTTGATAGGGTTCAAGTGATTTCATGACACGTGATATACCGAATTCATAATTATTTTTCGCACAATAAAGTGTTCTAACAATAAAAAAAAAAGAAATTATTTGAAATTTATTTAAAAATATTCGTTGTAGTTTTTACCCAATGACGAGATTAACAATACATAAATGAAAAACTTTTTTTTCGGGGGTTTCAAATGGTAATTTATCTTCTTCACGTTCAATTTTACGCATCAATTCTTCAGCCTTAATATAAATATATAATATTTATATAATAGAAATACTTTTTGTTTTTCTAAATTCTTACTTCTTCATTTTGACTTGTCATTATATGACTAACACATAAATTAGCCAAAACAATTGGACTAACTGATAAAAGCTAAAAATAAAAATTTGTTATTTCTGTTTCAAATTCATCAAACGAATATCTTGGTTTTGATAATTATTTTAAACAATCATTTTATATCGTTAATATTAGCTCAAAAGATACTGTCAACAAGTTGTTACTTATCGCCAACTATATCTTTAATATTTTCTTCTAACTAGTATTAAATACATGAAACTCAGCAAAGTGTTCACATTTTTAAATAAAATAATTTAACATTTTCAAGGTAATAAGCGTTATTATTTTGGGAAAACTATTATAAAACCATTGTTTAAATTATTCTAGTGAATGTATTGAATTCAGGGTATCCATATATTCGATCAATTGTCAACAAGGTACCTTTTCTGATATCTTGTTACCAATATGCCACAGAATTCAGGTTGGATGTTCTACTGAGAATTGTCTCAGTACATGGATCTTACAAAGGTATCTGATCAATTTTCATCGCAGTCTATGACAAACTTTTCGACAAATTAGTAGATAGAATTCTCAGAAGCATTTAAATCATTAAGTATCTAAAGTTTCGTGTGATATACCGGCAGCAGAAAATTCTAAGTTCAATATATATATATATACTAGAGTATAGAAAAATTTTGTTCAATATTGAGAAATAATATTATCATTATTCTAGTAATCTCTTCAGCAGATAAATCTACAAATTACATTCAAGTCTTATTTCACGCAATAAATTCAATTTGATTCGATTTATAAATTTCTAAATAACTAACCATTCATCAGCGTAAACTTTCCTCCTAAGTCGGACAAAACAAGTTCATTAATTTAAAATTTCTTTTAAATTCAAATAAAATCTATTAAGTTCTTTGTAAAGAAAATGTATTATCTCTTACATTATCTTCATGTTTCTTGACAATAGGTTCGTAGAATCCAACTGAAACAAAAAAAAAGAACAATTATATTTCTGTATTGTAATCTTAAAAATAAATCTAATAAAAACGTACTTGCTTCTCTATATTTATTATCCTGCATAAAAAGAACATGAGCAACCTAAAGAAAATATAAAACCAAGAATTATTAAATAATAAATAAAAATTCAAATTTTATTAACATTTAATTTCCATATTTCATTATCATTACAAAATTCGACCGATTTTCGAAAGATTTTTTCTACGGCGGCATAATTTTCTTGTAACCAATAAATATTAGCTTGTGCCATTAATACAGGTACATATCTTAATTTAAATAATTAATAAAAATTATGAAAATAAAATTATTAAAAAGTAAATACTTTTCTAAAGTAGCATCGTATTCTTGTACTTTTTTTTTTACTTGTTCATCCTTTTGCGATCGTCGATTTTCTTGTACTTCTTTAACAAGTCGACGCAAT
Source organism: Rotaria sp. Silwood1 (assembly GCA_905250075.1). NCBI lineage: Eukaryota > Metazoa > Rotifera > Eurotatoria > Philodinida > Philodinidae > Rotaria > Rotaria sp. Silwood1. The sequence goes on along the minus strand of CAJNOP010000035.1, from coordinate 332,827 downwards.
TGTTCAATTAATGTTCCAGCTAATTCTTCAAACTTTTTAAATGCAGCTTCGGGTGCTGTTTGTTGAACTATTTTAGCTTCTATAAATTCGTAAATATATGGTTCCATATATTTAAATGTTAGATCTGTATTTTCCGCAAGAAGATCAGCAGCAAAGTCGTAATACTTCAAAATAATAAATATATTGAATTTAACTGTATACTGATCTATGCATTCAACTGTGGACAAAAGTAGTTATCTCCCATAAATTACTACTATTGTTTATGATATTGGCCTGATATTTTAGATGCATTTGTGCAACAATAAACTCTGGTCGCTACCTTATTATTACTAGAACCGTTGGCACATACTCAAGATCTTAACAATTAGCATGACTGGAGATAGCAAATTCATATCATAGCACTAATTCAACTTCATTTAGTACTGTGACTCTAAGACTTTGGAATAGACTTGTTGTCTCATTAGAACTTTCCACTAAAATTTTCAAATGAGTTGGTCAAATTCATCGTGGAAATGATTCATATTGCTTAACAATCAATATTTGCGCTTCAACAGATATTCTTATTGGCAAGACAATATCTCAATTGTTTTAAAGTGATTTCTAATAAAAATCGAATTAGATATAGCTAGGAGATTAGGCTTTTGAATGAAAGATTAGAAATGTTAACCGATCGAGAGATGAGTTAGTGCTTACGATTAAGCTTTATTGTCGTACGCATGTCTCCAAAATATCAGCTCAATGTCATCAAGAATAGTAGTATTGGATGGAAAGGACAGCTATTTTCGTTCAGAACTGTACTTACTTCATATTTAAGATATAAAAGACATAAATTAACAAATGTTTCACGTGGAAATCCTTCACTACTAATTAAAAATGTTAATTTTTCAAAACCACCTGTTGCATCTTCTTCCATATTCATAATAGCAAGATTATGTAATGTTATCATATCAAGTTCATTTACATTTCTAGGAGGCATATCAGTTAAAGCTTCTCGTGCTGCAACATCTTTAAAAAGAAACACAAATTCTTTTCTTTTAATATATTTTTAGCAACAAAATATACAAACAATTTTTAAGGATAAATTCAATAGCAGCACGTAAATTAAATGCTTCAACAAGAGTTGATTCTTGTAAAGTATTTGTATTGCCAACAGATGTTATATCAATACCTTCTGTTTGCATACCAATACTTAATTCTTAAATAAAAAAAAAGAAAAATTGAACAATAACTAAAAATAACTTTCTTGCTTATTTTACTTTACCAGGATATTCTTTAATTCCTTTTTCAACAATTGCACCCAAATGTTGTACAGCTTGAGCATATTGCTTTAATTCATAATAACAAAGAGCTATATTATACCATACTTCTACAAAAACAAATAAACAACAAAAGATAATATAAAATTTTCAAAAAAAAAAAATTGATAGTATACTCGGATTATATCCACCAAGTTGTTGTGCTTTAGTGAAATATTTTAAGGCTTCATCGTATTTTCCTTCTTTATATAAAACACAACCTGTATTGACAACTGTATCCGGATCATCATCATTACATTGATCAATATAACTCTAATTAGAAGACAGATACGTTCTTTTTCAATTTTATTACAATATCAACTTTGTTAATGAGAAAATATGAAATTTATTATATCTTACGGTACATAATATCAGATTTGCTATATGTATAACTAATTATTTTTCTTGATAGATATGAATTAATGAAAAACTAAAGAGATACAACAGATGTAACCAACATTGTTTCGTATGAAAATGAAGATGAAACATTGAATAGTTTCGAAATAGATTCTTTTATACTTAAAACATTTTTCACTATCTCATTTATGTAAATATTATTTTACATAGTAAATGAAAAAAAAAATCACTTTTTATCTTCCAAATTTCATTTGGTGCTTGAAATAAATATATTATGAAACGCTGGGATGTTCATAGTTTCTCTCTATAGATAGCATATTATTAAATAAACAAATTGTTTGTTCTGCCAACAAAAAACAACAAGGAAGGTATTCAATGGTCCTCGTTATATTTTGATTTTTACCTGACATGATTTGACATCATCCAAAGCATAACAAATAGCGGCTTGTAATTTTCGTACCTAAACGTAAAACAAAATGGTTAACTTGATTTTCTATTTGAATATTAAAAGAACAAACGTTGTTCATCAATGATGGCTGTTCGATTTGATTTAATACTCTAAGAGCTTCTTCATTAAGTCCACATTTATAAAGTGATTGTCCAAAGGCAAATTTATAATCATCAATTTCTGGTGAAATTTGAACAAGTTGTTCATAACAATCAGCAGCTTGTGTAAAATCTTGTGCATGATAGTAACAATAAGCAAGTAATGATAATGTTGGACGACACTAAATAGAAAATTGATTTATTTTGAAAATATAGAAAAAATAGCTAATTATCATACACGAGGTTGACTTTGATTTTGAAAACTAAGAACATTGATTGCTTGTTGATATTTTTTATCGCGAATCTTTAGTAAAAGAAATATGAATATAATAATAGTTGAAGAATAGAAATAGTTTATTACCAATGAATAGATTTTGGATGTCATATCCATATTAGCACTTTCGAAATCCATGTTTGAAGTTACTTGAAATAGCGTCAAATAATTGTTCAATAAAATGTTTTATATATTAATCACCATTATTCCATTACTTGCTGTTGTGCAGTGATGGTAACAAACACTATTTGTTTCTAAGAATTTATATTAATAATAAAATCACGTTAAACTTATATTTTTATTTGAAAAAATATTTATATTTTACTAAAAATCTTTCTTTTTTCATGCATATATATGAGTTTAATAATTACATTGAATGTAGCGCTTGGAGAATGATTGCATTGAGTAACAAACCAATGAAGTACGATTGTCCTATTATCAGTAGTTCAGTCAGTTGGTTCGTCCAGAAAAATATGTCACTCCTTTAAGTTATAAAACTTAGACTTTCTGATTTCAGATTTTTGTTCATCATGATTACAAATATTAACAGATCTCCAGAGACTGATGATAATATAACTGCTCCTCTTATTCAAAGACCATCAAAATATCGATACACATTTTATCATCTGAGTACATTCATGTTGACATTTATTAGGTAAAAAAAAAAGACCTTAAAAAAAAAATTAGAAATTTAAAAACAAACATTATTTAATGTAGCTATGCTATGTTACATGCTGCAAGAAAGGTATTTTCTAATGTTAAATCAACTATGGCTGAAGAATGGAGTCCAGTAGCAAATCAAACAATCAATCCAATAAAACCGGATGATGTAAACAAAAATAAATTTTAGTATTTAAAAAAAATAGAGACAATTTAAATTTAGATTTGGAATCAAAAACGTCTTTTTGCTTCACCTGAAAATGCCACAATTTTCTTGGGTGTATTAGATGCTGTGTTTATGTTTTCTTATGCTACTGTACGATAATATGAATTAGAGATAAACTTTAATCATACAGTTTTGATAATTCTTTTCAGGGTCTATTCGTAAGTGGCATTATTGGTGATCGGTAAGATCAAATGTTTATATTAAAATAAAGTGCTAAACTTTCTTGCTTGCTCAGATTTGATCTTCGAATTGTTCTTTGTGTTGGAATGATTGTTACTGCGGTTGTGGTATGATCATTTTTGTATCAAAAAAAAAAAGTTTAACTAGATTAATATGTTTCTATTGTTAGATTTTCCTATTTGGTGTACTGAGCGAATGGTTACATATATATTCAATTGCTTGGTATATTTGTTTTTGGATTCTTAATGGTTTAGCTCAATCGACTGGTTGGCCATGTGCAGTTGCCATTATGGGAAATTGGTTTGGAAAGGAAGGGTAAGAAAAAAAAATCCAAAATTATTCTTTTCTTGTCTTATTCTTAATATATCTTTTTTAGTCGTGGTTTTATTTTTGGTATTTGGAGTGCATGCGCCTCAGTTGGTAATATATTCGGTGCAACATTAGCCGCTACTTTTCTTACATATGGTTATGAATATCCGTTTCTTGTTTGTGCTGTTTTATTAGCTTGTTGTGCTATTATATGTTTTTTTGCTATTGTTCCGTCACCAGCAGATGTTGGTATGTTACAAAAAAGATTTTTTTATTTTAGTTTTTAAAACATAATTTTCATAGGTATGGCAGCTACACATGTTAATGTATCAGGTGAAGGTAAGAAAATCAATATTGAAGCATATATATATATATATGACATCTTTTTAAGAGAAAAATATTGTTCGAATAATTTAACTGAAAAAATCATTCATATTATAGGACTTGTTTCTTTTAATGTGTTTAAATTTATACTATTTCACATAAAATAAAATATATTCTTCATCATTTAGAAACAACAACTACAGTCAATGATCGTGAGACAGGTGAAGAGACAGAAATAATTGTAAAACCGCCAGATTCAACAGCAAATAAACCAATAACATTTTTTCAAGCATGGCTTTTACCTGGTGTAGCTATGGTAAATTAAATCCGAAATGATTAGTGTAGTTTTTCTAAACTAGAAATCTAACATTTTAATTTAGTATTCATTATGCTATGCTTGTCTTAAATTAGTTAATTGTAAGTTAATTGAAAACGAAATTAAATATTTAAAATCAATTTTCTATATATAATAGATTCGTTCTTTTTTTGGCTTCCATTTTATTTACATGCTAAATTTCGTTGGCAAGAATCTGATGCTGATTTACTTTCAACATTATATGATGTTGGTGGAATTATAGGTGGAATTGTTGGTGGTCTTATCTCTGTAAGTTGTATGAAAAATTATTTTGAACATAGCAAAAACAAAAAAACTATTAATAGGATCTTGTTGGTCTTCGATCAATTGTTGTCGTTCCGGCATTACTTATTGCTATTCCAATGTTATTTATTTTTAGCAGTCAGTGATAATTATGTTTGATTAAATCAGTTGTTATTGTTTGTTTTGTTATAATATTTAGGTTTAACTAATAATAAAGCAATAAATGGATTTGTAATGGCTGTGACTGGTGTATTTATTGGTGGTCCAGCTAATATGATTAGTGCTGCCATAACGGCTGATCTTGGACGACAAGAAATATTAGCTGCCAATGATCAAGCTTTATCAACAGTAACTGGTATTGTTGATGGAACAGGAAGTTATGGAGCGGCTATTGGGCAAGTATTAATTCCAGTTATTGAAAAACGTTGGCATGATTGGCGATTCGTTTTCTATTTTTTTGTTCTTATGGTAAGTATTGAGTTGATTTTTGAATGAAGAAAATTATGTCTTCGTATTTTTTTTGTTCTAATTTTAAGACATTTGTTACCTGTTGTTGTATTTTACCATTGTTTATTCGTGAATGTAAACTAGTCATAAACAAAATTAAAACTCGATATTCAGCTAATCGTCAACAAAATTATGATACGATATAATAAACGAAATCCAGATTATTCCAGAAAGCAATTTAATTAATATATTTATGGTGCAATATTTCTTTTTCTTTTTTGGTATGCTGTATTTTTACTTGATACTTTGTGTGTGAATGTTAGTTTCGCAAAATTATGTTTTTTTTGGTGATAAATGCAGAATTGACACGAATAAAGAAATTAATATATGATTAAGACATCAGATATTTTGTTTAATAACACTATAACTCAAAAATAATTTTAAAATGAATCAAATCATGGAAAGATAAAAAAAATATGTAGAATACATGATATAATAAAAAAAAAAAAGATGAAAGAAAATAATCAGTCTTTAATATGTTATTCAACAACTAGATCTTATCTAGAGCTAGTGTGAATTGCTATTCTACAAATATTAATTCTTGTAGTTATTCTCAAACATTTATTTCATTCATCACAAATGCAATAGCCAATATTTTTGATACATTTATTTTGAATTTGAATATATAAAATGAACTTAATGAGCCAGAAATACTCGTTTTTATTTATTCAATTAAATAATACACTAACAGACAAGTTCTTTTTATATTAAGAATTATCAACTGGGATTCATTCTTCAGATGTTAGATCAAATTTGATTATCGGCTTTTTGTTTGACAAATTGGCATTCTGAAAAATTGTCTCGACCAAAGGACTGTTTGTATGAAATGATACTTTGAAGAATTAATTAATTCTTTTAAAAAAACACTAATGCAAATATCTTAACAACATAAAACATAACAAATGCCTCTATACACGAAATACACACAATAGTTTCAATTAGAAATCAGATAGAATTTATCGAGATATTTTTGTATTCTGTTATTGATGCTGTCTGAATACTTTAAGAAAAAAAAAAGAACATGTGCTGGAACAAACATAGACGAAAAGAAGCTTAATATTATCAAGCAGTTGGCAAAGTTTATCATCTTTTTTAGTCAAGGATTCGCAACGTAGAACCATTTTAATACCTTTCATCGTAGTCAACGAGTATTGATCCAGTTATATTGTAATAGTAGTTGAATGATAAAAAGTATTGAATGTACTTGTATGAACGGATGAACTCATCGATCTATATTTTTCACAATCACATTAATATAAGAATGAGTCTCTGTTTTTCTTTTTCAATATACATGAAAAAAAACTTCTCGCATCACACGGAAGAAAGAACAAAACAAGCGAAGAATATTACTAAAAATGAATTAATAATTTTTGTTTTGATTCAAATTAATACATGTCTGAAATTGCCTATTCACGTCAAAAAGTTGTGCAACGTCTTTGGATTTTGAAAATATAGACAATCATAAATACAGGTACCTACAGCTCACTAAAAAAATGTCATCACACCTGGTGTTGTTATATTTGCTATAGATAACTGATATTTACATACTTTTCTTCTTTTTAGTTATTCGCTCTTCACTATAAGGAAAGATGGCGTATAAAATAGCCATGACAATCAGTCAATATTTGGTAACAGGATCAGGGTAAGATTTATTAGTATTGCGCAGTATGTTATATATTTCACTCAAAATTCAGTATTATTCATAGTTTTTTTTTTCAACAGATTTCACGATACCTATGAGTGGTGGTTGTATGGATCTACGCAAACGTTGGTATGATCTTGTTGGCAAATCTGAAAAAGAAGCAGTTGAAACAATTAAACAAGATGGTAAGAAGAACATTGATATAAAATAAAAAAAAAACATATGAACTTCTATTTTGTTGAAAAAATAGGTGAACAAAATATTGAAGTAGTCGATGATGGCACACCAGAAGCTGAAGCAACAATCAAAAGTGGTTTTGTACGTGTCATTTTAGATGCAAATAAAAATGTTAAATATCCACCACTTCGACAAAATTGAACACAAAAAGAAATCTATGCTTCTACATTATATTATTGTGTTTGAAATGCATATATGAACATTAACAATCAGTTTTTTATAATCAGTTTTTTTCGATATCTATGTAGAATTTTCTCGTTGAATTAAATAATAAGAATGAGTATAGATATTTTTAAAAATACAGAACTTAATAAAAGAATCTATCAAAAACAAATACTTATAAAAGTATAAAATTTGTTGCTTGAACTTTTCGAAAATATTTTCTTGATCTTATACATATCGTTTTTTTTAAGCCGTTCTTTATTTTATATTAAATTTGATATTCATCCTATATTTGAATAGTGTTCATCATATAAAACTATGGTATCTATGCCATGATATTGGTTGAATATAATACGATTGTTAAACTAATCGTATTCAATAAATAGTACAAAGGAACTTTTAAAAACAATTTTGTTATTTGGTTTCTTATATACTATCCATGCATACAAAAATGTGAAATTTAAGTTTAGTCAACTTAATTTATTATAAGTACATTTATAAGTTTATCCAATATTAAATAAGATAAATGAAATATCCTTTAATTGATCTTTTTGGTGCTTTTCTAAAAGTAGAAATGACAGAAAAAACAATGCAAAAAAAAAAGTTATGTATATCAACGCGACACCTGAAATCTATAGACATGTTATTACTTGTAGGTTGTATTAAAATAATTTTTCATCAATAATTAATACTACATGTCAAACTAATAAAGAAGCATCCAATTTTTCACAATTCAATTTTGTATTAGTCTTCAATATTTATTTAATTGAAACCTTTTAGTTAAATTTCCAAGGCATTATTTGTATGTATAAAACATTATTGCAATTGAATTTATTAATTTTAAACTTTGATGAAAATTGAAATGATTTGCAATTTGATCTGTTAATAAATTCATTTTTGCGTTGTTTTTCGTGATATTTTTATTTTCTAGAAGATAAATATTCAAATAACTATGCTCAATATCGTATTAGACATGATATATTAAATAACTCAATGTATGCATTCAAATTGAAATTAAATATTAGAATAAAATATTTGTTGGCTAAACTGTGCCAACAATACATTACTTCTAATATGTCTAAATAAGACAGATATTGAATGTGATGCAGAATCGATTAAATATTTCTATTGAAAACGACATAGCTTATGCCGTATATTTTTACGTAAAGATATTATGGATATTTTTGTCATTTTTTTAAATTCTGGATATGTACTTTAATGACTATAGTGTTGTTTTTCATTGTGCTTTCTGATTGTTGCTTTTTAACCATTTTCTGCTCATTCCATCATGTACATTAATTTTTATTTATTATAGACTTATGTGAACCTAGTATTGTCTTCAGCATTAATGTTGTTGTTATTACCTTCAAAATGCGGCAAAAATAAAATGACCTTGCATAATCCTATGAAATTGATTTTCAGCTTATTTAATAACCTTGTAAAAAAATAATCTCATGCATTCTTGACTATCTTATACCACGAGAAGGATATAAAGCCTTTTTTTAAAATCTATTAATCTCGTCTACATTTACTCGTTAAACGATGAATAGAATATACACTAGAAAAAAAATTGATGACTTGATCATCGTGATATTCAATTTTACATATAATAAGCTTGAAGTCAACAATCACATCATAATCTAGATGTACAAATAATTTAGAATGAACAACTACATTGGTATGATTTTGCTTAATATCGATTATCTATAAATGATGAACATATATGAACAATTATCATTCATTATTCAATATATATCTAAATTCATTTTTGTATTATGCAAAATGTCAATCGACCAAAATTCAATAGTATATAGAAAAAAATATTAAGCTGAAAATCATTGAATGATATTCCATAAAATTATTCTCAGTATGTATAAAATACTTTTTAATGTTTATAGAACATTAACAAAAATATAAATATTATTATCTTATGCTTACATTTGATATTCAATAGACAAAAATATAAGCAATTTTATAGAATACAGGTAATTATCTTTTTAAATGGTTACTACTTTTGACATTTGAATGCCTTCATGTGTTTTTATTTTCAATAAGACTAACATGCATATTACTTCTTTTTCTTAAAAATAAAAACCAAAAACTAATTTTAATTCATTAATGTCCAATCATATGGATGTTTTGGCTTATTTTTTAAGACTTGTTCTATTTCTTCCATAATATCAGGTGTTAATTTTGAAATAAATGTTAATGCTTTGAAATTTTCTGTCACTTGACTTGAACGACTTGCACCAGTAATAACTGTGCTTACATTAGAATTTTTAGCTGCCCAAGCAAGAGCCAGTTGTGCTAATGTTGCACCTAATTTTTCAGCAATTGGTCGTAAATTTTCAACTGTTTCCATAATACGATCAACATTTTTTTCTTCAAGACCATTGAGACCTTGACCAGATTCAAGTTGTTCTCGAAGCCATGATAAATTTCCCTTAAGACCTAAACGATTATCACCACTCTCAAAATGTTTATTGCTATATTTTCCAGTCAAAAGACCCGATGCTAATGGTGACCATATAGTTGTACCATAACTAATTGGAGGTTTATAAAGGCGTGCATATTCAACTTCAAATCGAGTACGATGGAACATATTGTCTACGAAGAAAACAAAAAGAATTATATCATTAATATTTAAATACTCATTTACATTGTGGTTGTTCAGCACATGGTCCAATTAAATTAAGTTTGTCAGCTACTTCCCAGGCTTCTCGAATTTCTTCAGCCGACCATTCTGATGTTCCCCAATAGAAAGCATAACCTTGATCAATGATCCAATTAAATGCTCGAACAATTTCATCCATTGGTGTATGTGAATCAGGACGATGTGCAAAAACAATATCAACATATTCAAGACTTAATCGTTTTAAACTTCCTCGTATGCCTTCAATAATTCGTTTACGTGATAAACCTTTTAAATTTGCTTTATTAACTTGATCATGATAATATGGTGTACCCCAGAAAATTTTTGTTGAAATAACTAAATCACTTCGTTGAATACCATCTTGTTCGAACATTCTCTTAAGTACTTGACCCATAGTTGTTTCAGCTCGACCAGAAGCATATACTTCGGCATTATCAAAAAAATTACAACCATTATCATAAGCAATTTTCATACAATTATATGCTTCAACTGCATCAATTTGTTCACCAAATGTTACCTTTATAAATAGTTCATAGAATAGAAAATTTTCTTATTATTTTTTTACAAACTTACCCATGCTCCAAAAGATAACAAACTAACTTTAAGACCTGTTCGACCCAAGTATCTATATTCCATCAGTTCTTTAGAACTTTTATTTGTAGCTGACATAATTAAAATTAAAAAGTCTAAAAGCACGAAAATAAAACACAAGTGAAAAGCATTTTATCAAAACATTTCTTTTTATTCTTTTATTTTTTTTGATCTAAAGTATATCGAAGCATTCTCTGCATAATTTTTGCCCTTACATTATTTATTACGACCTTTTCTTTTTCTCTTATCTTGTTCTACCATACCATCCAAACAAATAGGTAGAGTCTTGTTGTTAGATGATATGTAGAGGTAAATAAATGTTATCAACATATAAGGTGTAATTTTCATTGCATAGGAGATAAATCGATAATTATGATTCAACAAAAAAAAAGCGATTAGCAATAACGACACGTTATGTAACATGACTACCTACAAAAAAAATGTAATCGTCTTCAGTATCTGTAGACATCTATTGGTTGTATTCGACTCAGTAATCTTTCAAAGTGCGATTCATGAATGACTTTATCGAAATGTCAAAGAAAAAAATCTGTACGCAATTTTTATTATTTAAAAAACGACAAGTATATATGATGTTTATTTCTACTCTTAGACATCCCAGTGATTAGCCTTTTTTTATTCAATATTAATTAACCGTTAGGTGATCGGTGACGCATATATGCGTCATAAGTTTTCTCATCACGTGAAACTAATGTAATCACTTATAATACATATTTCTTCAATACATTTGCATAAAGACAAACGTCAAACAGAAGAAGCTTTCAACATTATCATTTTCTTACGGCTCATGTTAGACTCCTGCATTAAGAAAAGAAAATGTACGCCGTGGCAAGCCAATCTATTTTGCGTTTGTGTATTTTTGGTCGGTACCCAAAAGGTTAAATCACTCTGCTACTAAATGACCTTACGTCACGTCTTTGAAATATTACTTCTAATTTTATTTTTGACACATTTCTATGATAGCAAAATAAATAACAAAATTAATGAAAGAGAAAAGTGTATCGAATTTCAATTTATTAAAAACCCGTTTTTTTTGTAGAAGCACATCAATAATCGAACAAAAACTAATTTATTTTCTTATTAATCAGTATCGATTGAAATAAAACGTTTGTTGAAATTGGTTGCTTATTTTCAGTGTTTCATATTTTACTATAATACAGAAGCAATATTTCATATAGTAATCAGTATTCTATGAATTATTTCTTATTTCACACATATCTTTTTATTACACTTTGAATTAGACATTTAAAGAAATTGAATCGAACATAGTTTGTTCGTCACTTGTTGAAAGAAAAGTATACTTTTATTTTCTATTTTCAGAAGTACTATTAGAAGATCATCGACCTTTCTTAATTTGTAAAAATGACAACTTCCAGAAGTTTCTGACAAGAGTTATGCCGACACAAATATGCAAGCATGGCTAAGTATAGAAAACCAAGATTAACTGCTAAATTTAGATTTTTCTCATAAAAGTGTCGTATGTTTAATAATACAATATTACATATCATTGATAGATGATTTTTTTTCTCTGTTGATTGTACTTTATCGACTATGAGGTGTCAGACGAGGCTTCATCAATTTATTTAAGGTAGCAATGAAATTAAGAAATCTAAATACGTCTCTTCATTTATGTATTTATCCTTTTCTCTACAGGAAAAAACGTTGAAAGTACAAAGATTAGAAGAAAATATCAATTTATCTAGACATATGTTACTTAATTTGATACCCAGTAATAATTAAATGACGCGAGAAAACAAATAATTCTATTTTTCTGAGTGTTGCATTAGTTCGTGGGTGATCACGCATTGTTTATGATGCACAATCTTTTGGAATATTTTTCGATTCCCATTAACAAAGAATATTATTCTCTTGAGAAAAATATGTTTTTCTACTGGAATTAGCTCTATGATTCTATTTATAGCGTAGACGAACCAAGTTAACTCTATAAGAAGTCTTAATATAAGGAAAAATAAACATCTACCCACTGCCAATACTAAAAATAAAATGAGAGACAATGAAAGCTAAAGACATTTATCTCTAAATCTATCATTATCTTTGAAAATAGATCAAACAAAATGTCATGTTTAACGATGTCCTCGACTATAAGAACATTTTATCTTTCTTCTAATGAGACGTGCTCATGCTTACATGTCAATAGTTTTATCAAAAGGATTAAGAGCTCCTCTTACGACAATGACAATCATTTTTTGAAAAATGATCTCACAACATCCACTTTCCTATGTGTTACAATGTTTTCAAGAGTTTATTAGAAGAATAAGTATGAGATTTTAAATGCCTTTTTGCTTCACAAATAATGTAGTAAATACAATTAAGAGAAAAAAATTTCAATCACAGATCTATATGTTCATATCTTCTAATGTAAAGTTTATTTATACAGCCATTTGCATTTTAATAGGACGCTCTGGTAAATAATTTTCAAGTTTGAAATCATCAACATGGAAATCATCAATTGAGTCTCGTTTATTAACAATTTTTAATGTTGGAAATGATTGTGGTTCTCGTTGAATTTGTTCAAGTAATGGTTGAACATGATTAAGATAAACATGTGCATCACCCATTGTATGAATAAAATCACCTGGTGTTAAATTACAGACATGAGCAATCATATAAGTAAGTAAAGAATAAGATGCGATATTAAATGGAACACCTAAACCAAGATCACATGAACGTTGATACATAAGACAAGACAATTCTTTAGAAGGTGATACATTAAATTGACACAATACATGACATGGTGGTAAAGCCATTTCAGGTATTTGACTTACATTCCATGCACATAAGACAAGACGACGTGAATCTGGATCGGTTTTAATCAAATGAATTAGTTGAGCAAGCTGATCAATACCTTGACCTGTGTAATCAGTTTTACAATCAATATATTTTGCACCATAATGACGCCATTGAAAACCTATAGAATGTAATTATAATTAGATAAACGATAATATGCATTTATATCAGAATAATTAATATTATTATGAGAAGAAAATTTTATAGAAACCTATTTATTACAAAAACAAAACAAACTTCAATAAATTAAAGCTTACGTAAATATTAGTGCTAAGTATACTTCATATGGTTTTAATTTACTGAAGTAGGATAACAAGAAACGACTAAGACAATGATCGTATCAAATTATGGTAAATATTGGTACATTTTCCACAAGAACAGATGAAAGTTGTTTTTTTATTGATGAAAGATCTCAACTGATTCATGTCGTTTTCAATGATATTTTGTTCATATGTTGATGACATTACTCCAGGAAAAATTTTCGAAGGCTTTATGCATGTGAAGCGTTCTTTGAAGATTATGAGTATTTTACTGATTTTTATTCACCTACTGAAAAGTATTTCCATACATATCTAATAATTGAATATCAATCGGAAATTTTGTCCGTCTACGGTTTCCTTGATCACTAGAACACTCTAACACTTTCAGTTCCAAAAAACGTTTTCTAGTCGTGCTATTCAATTGTCGAGAAACCTAAAGTTTGTGCACTTTAGAACTACATTATCAGACAACTTTTATAACTTAAATATCTCGAGAATAATAACTATTTTCTTTACTAACCGAACTTTTAGAGCGTTTCTGTAACCTGGAAAAAACTATATATGGGAAAAATTGAAGATTAAACTTCTATTGTTATATTTTTATATAATTATGATTGAAAACAGCATGAATTAGTTGAGGATTTTCTTTCAATAGTGGTTAATTTACAGAGAATGAATAGAAATAAGAAGTGATCAATGCAAATAAAACCAGAATTCGCAAGTGGAGGTCATATTATTATTACATCTCAATGGAAAGAATAATGTTCTTTGTATCAGTAATAAGAATTTTAAACTAATTAGCAAAATCGTTCAACTGATTAATGAATTTCAAATCGGGACTATCTTCATTAGATAGCTTCTAATGAACTATGAATACTTTGTGAAGTTCGGATTCTTAACTTATTCCTACGAAGATAATGCATTTTTACGATGTTTTTATATCGATGTTGTGGTTCCGCTTAGGCACGCCGGGCAAAACACATTTTCGAATTTCAACTTGAAAATTTGTATATAGACAGATCTTAACTAAAATAATTTATTTTTAAAGTTCAGGCTCTTTTGAATTGTTTCAATGTGGAAATAAGAACATTAAAAGAACTGATTCATATCAGAGATGTAAAAGACACACTTTTACCATAGCAATGTCTAAGAATAGGAATTACGAAAATATCTGAAATTATCACAATAAATTACTCTTGATGCAAAATTTCAAGTCAAAATTTAATAATGAATTTATTTGAGATAAAACATGATATTGCCTTTAAAAAAATACTAAAAAGATGCAGTATCTCTACAGCAATAAATTAACGATCCCCAATATTTTTACAGTATTCATATCTTATTATGATCAATATCATGCACATAATATCGAATCACAACTGATTAATCATTTAGGCGATTTTGCTTATATATATTTTGTTAATTGATAGATGTTTTGGATGAAGAATTTTAATAGGTTAGTCATAAAAATCTCGAACTATTTTCTAAAGATATTTTTTTTTAATAGAAAATAGTTCTCTTTCAAGCTTGTCAACGTCCTATACCCTCAGATTAAATTAATATAACATTATAAATCATTCTACGATTAGATTTTGACAGAAATAAACGATTGTCTCATGAATTTATCATAAAAAAAATGCTTGTGTAAAACCTCCGACACATTGACAATCTTTGTCAGACTCCATTGAGGCATTTTATTTTTTATTTTGATAATTTCTCAAACGCACGTAATAACCTTATTCATGTTTAATGACAATAATATTGTCTTATTGAAGAATGTCAAGTATTTAGGTCACGCCAACAGATAAATTCGAATATATATTTTTACAATTAATAATCTATGAGTATTTAATTGTCGATACATACCATAGACTGGTCCTAGATCTCCTTCTTGACGTTGAGTAAAACCAAGTTTATCAAGAAATTCTCTTTTACCATTATCATTCCATATTTTAACATTTTTTTCGTTAAGTATATTGGCATCCGTTTTTCCACTAATGATCCATAAAAGTTCTTCAACAACTCCACGCCAAAATACACGTTTTGTTGTCAATAATGGAAAACGTCCATTTCGTAAATTAAATCGCATATTTGTTGGACCAAATATAGAAAGTGTACCGATACCTGTTCGATCACTTTTTTTGACACCTTTTTCAATAATCTCTTTAACTAAATTTAGATATTGCTTTTCTTCATAATTTATATTATCATGATCATGATCAGTAACAGATCCTTTTTGTTCATGTTTCTCAGTAGCCATCTACAATCATTAAAACAAAAACAAGTTTATTCAAAATTAATAAACTTAATCGAGGTTAATGATAAAAAACATTGTCACGTAATAGCTGATATTTTTCAGAATAAAAAAAAAAAAATGACATCATGAATAATACATAAGACAGGTTGAAGAAATGCTTTATTAATAGAAATGATTATTAAATAGTCCAAGTTTGAGAAATAACAGATGGAAAAAGTCATTTCAAACATGTTTTTATTCACAAAAGATATCAAAGCAAAGTATTGAATTTCTTTTATCTATTTCTACACATTATTTTATTAATCTTAATTTGAAAGATTTCTTGATGGTATTTCTAAAATGTCATCTAAATTTTTTATTTTATTGCAAGATCAATTATCTAAATTTATTATTTAGACAGAAAAAGAAATTATTTCAATAAAAATATGCGCTGTTATTTTCATTCTTTTCTTCTTGACTATCATAAGTTTTCAAGTACTTCGATTAAAAAAGTTCTTTCATGGAAATTATTAAGAGGAAAAGCTTTTATATGAGTTCTTTTTTCTCATCAGTATTAATTATGAATAATTTTTATTTATATTTTTTTGAACTATTCTCACTTGAAAACATGGCTAATAACAATTTTTTTTACCAAATCATGTGGTACCAAAAAATAAATACAAATATGTCTATAATAATAGGAAAAAAAAATAAAAATTGCTGATTTTGTTTTTCAAAAATTAGATGATCAGTTTTTTTTGTCAATATTTGATGTACATGTCAAACAGAGCGACAATGTAAATATAGTTTGTTTTTTCTTTCTTTGAATCAGTACAAAAAAAAAATGAAATAATACTTAAAATATGAATCGAAAAGGTCAAACAAAAGGTGTCTGTATTTCGTGTAGTAATACAAAGAAACAATGATAATCTATTTTATACTTTTCTTTATAGATTCGAATTTAATAATGCATGCATACATAATTAATACTATCTATATATAGATATATCTGATATATACATATGAGTTTATTCTTTGTTTTCCTTATTTTTCTCTTTTGCGCACTTTCTAGTCATGTTTTCTTCTCTTTGTCGTTAGACAAAGTTTTTTTTTTTCTACAAGATATATAGATGTTTGCATATTCCATACTTATTGACCTAAATGATAGTGTGTTTTGTGTCTGTCTTTTTTGTGTTAAATGACATCCATAGGAGTTCGAATATGCCTTTCTTTTTCTTCTTGTTGCTTGCATGGTTGCACACAATCCATTCTTTTTCGTATCCGTCCGCTCTGTTTCTTCTTTTTCTTTTTCTCCAGTTCTTTTTCATTCTTTCGGTTTCTTTCGCTATTACACGCATTTCTTTCCTTTTACTCTCAGCCAGTCAGCCAACAAGTGAGTCTATTCGTTGTGAAAAGAAAAAATATCAGTCTGTGCGCTCATACCATTCAGTTTCATGAGATGAAGGAGTCGAAGAGGAAAAAAGGGATGAAGAGTCGAATAAGAAAAACGCACTGCTGTTGTTATTGTAACTAACACTTTACCTTCTCGTTTAAAAGTTTATGGGTGTGTTTATTTCTATATACTTGTCTAACTCAGCGTTATGAGAAAGCAAACACTTTTTATCAGTTTTTATTTTTAATATCAAGTGTGCGAATGCATATGTTATCGATATCAGACTACACGTCTTCATAAGAGTGCAAATCTCCACTAATAATATCTGTTTGTTCATTAGTCTATTGATATTTATAAATAGATATGAACATAGGTTTCTTCGTTTAATATTAACTTTTATTTTGTAAAAGAAATTATATTACTTTCTCTTGAATAAAAATAAATGAAGGAAAAATAGAAAGTACTTAAAACAAAAAAGGAAGTAAATGCTTCAATGCGAAAAGCGCATATCTATTGTAAGACTTTACGATCTGAGAGGAAAAATAGATGAAAGTTTTAATCAAATAAAACTGTGTCTATATTTTTCTTTTCTTTTCAGATCATCTTAGCTTATACAAAAGTATGTACTTGTCAAGTATGGATGAAGGAAACAGTGTTGATATTGACGATAACTCACAAACACGACAAGGAACAACACCGCCTGTTACTTCTAATGTATGTAACATTTAATTTTACTTTTTTCTGTCATTCTATTCTTATTAATATCAATCGTATAGAAAAAAAATGATGCTTACATATATTTTTCATTTGATTTTCTACTTGATTGCTTTATTAGCCGTCACAATCTTCGTCACCATCTTGTCCTACTTTACTTGTCATAGACGATAATTCATATTCTAATGATATATCGCTAAATACAACTGACATTCCAACAGATTCTGCGCTTTCTCCCGCTCAAATAAATAATGTTCAAGGAACATCATCTTCTCCGTTGCCTACCATAGGTAAATTATTGTTAACTAAAGCAAAAAAATAGATGTTTTACAAGACAACATCTATTAAATGTACATATATTTAGAGCATTCAGAAGATACACCTGCACAACAACGTCGTCGAACTTCATCTGTAGCAAAACTCCTTGGTGGTCAACCATTAAATAATCAACAATATGAAGGTTAACTATTTATTTACAATCAAAGTTCTTTCATTTTTATTTTTTGATTTCTTATAGAAATTAACCAACAAATCCTTGATGATCAATCAACTCAAAGTGTAACTAATAATAATGATAATGGATCAGAGACGGGAATACAACGTTCACGCAGTTCTATTACAAGAACTTTACTAATGAATACAGGTAAATAAAATTATTATACATGTATATTATCATTTTCTTTGTTTTTCCTTTATTTCTTCATCTTAAGAACGAAGTGATAATACATCGAAGATGACAATAACAAAAGCACGACCATCATCACCAGAATATTCAAAAGACTTTGAATATTTAATACGTCGAGAACTTGATGTTGAACATGCACCATCAACACTTACTAGAAATAGTAAGTTTATATCTTCTTACAATAAAACACAATCATTTGTTTTACGTGTAATAGGTTCGACACCTAGCATATTTCAGAATCTCTCTAGTGCTCGTAATACACCTAATAATGCTCAAGCATTGTTACAATCAAAATTAAAACGAAAAAGGTAAACTAAACAAAAGTTAAAAATCTATTTATTTTGAATTTCTTTTTTTGAAATACTTTAAAGAGTCACTCCGAAACAACCAGTGTCAACACCACCACCACTGAATAAATCATCAAATAGTGCTCCATTTACTATACGTGATCCATTTGAACTTGATTGTTCAGCATCATCGTTAAATTCAACATCAAGTCATCGTCCTCATCATCATCAAAATGATTTATATCGTTTCGATACATCACATCATCATCATTCTCATCATCAAAATCAACAACAACAACAACAACAACAACAACAACAACAACAACAACAACAACAATATTCATCACCAATAAACAGTTCAACAACTAATTCAGCTCCATTTACTTATCATAAATTAAATCTAAATTCACCAGCCTATGCACAATTTAATATTCATCATAATCACTTATCTACAACACCTTGTTCATCTTCATCTTCCTCATCATCATCACCATCATGCAATTGTTGTCGTTATCCTGTGACAGCTGAACTAGCATTACCGACTCCTGTTTCACCTTTATCACTTAATGCATCATCGCCTTCTATTGTACCACATCAAACAATTGCGACGTCATCACGTAAAACTAAAGTAAATATTGCGAGAAGAAAGAAGAAAGAAAAATATGTTGTTATCGAAATCGTTTTTAGCTCGAAAAAGGGAAAGTAGGACAAAACTGATTTGTACTGTCATGAAAAAAAAAGCAACAACGAAAAAGTTGTCCCTTTAGATATATATATTATTAGAAAAAAATTAATAAAGAATTCTTCGCAATAATCTACGACGGATAAAAACAAATGTTAAAAGTTTCTTTCCTAGTTAATGTCCTCTAAAGTACATTTGAGAGACATGGACATAAAAAAGATAACAATTTTGAAAAAAAGCTATTTGATATGACAGTAAATTAAAAAGAATTTATATTTTGCTTTTCCTTCAGCGTATAAATCGAGGATCTTGACAATTAACCTGTTT
The DNA here is from genome assembly GCA_905250075.1 of Rotaria sp. Silwood1. Taxonomy (NCBI): domain Eukaryota; kingdom Metazoa; phylum Rotifera; class Eurotatoria; order Philodinida; family Philodinidae; genus Rotaria; species Rotaria sp. Silwood1. The sequence goes on along the minus strand of CAJNOP010000035.1, from coordinate 312,856 downwards.
AAAATAAAAATCCATAAAGTAAATTGTTATTCCTAAATTTATAATGATGTTTTGTATTATTTTCAATTTTAAAAATGGTTCTTAGCTAAAATAAAGTAGCAAAAGTTTTTTAATATATATTAGTTTGACTGAGTACTTTTCTTATTAAAATATATTCCTGGCTAGTTATAGTATGACATAAATATGTTTTTATTTTATTATTATTTATTGAAAACATGTAACATATTAAGATCATTTTATCTATTGTACTTAAAAGGATTATTTCTCGATGTGTTCTATCGATAGCGATTCTGATATTTTTATTAAATAATATACTACCATCGACAAACTACTTATGAATCATATTTTTGATGAGCACGTGCATGAGTAGCCAACTGCAAAAATCACATGATTCTCAGAAGATTGTTTCGTCTATAGAACTTTACAGAGGTCGTTATGCTGATCATTTTGGTAAAATAATCTTCAAATTGAATCAATAAATCATGGTACTTGGACTAAAATACTTAAAAACTTTGGCTATTCCTGACTGTTATTGAGCGATAGTCGATGTTTTCAAGTATTTTGGTCCTGGCACTATGATTTATTGAGTATATTTGAATATTTGTATTTATCAAAACGATTGATGCATTTCATTCCACACACGAAAGTATTTTCTGAAAACCTTGTGGTTTTTTACAGTTGACTATCCATGGAAGTATCGATTAAAAATACAATTCACAAGCATAATATCTTTGTTACATATCAAAACAGGCTTATTTTAATCTGTATGTGATCATGTTAATCTAACACATTGAACTAGAACTAATATCATTTGTTTAATTCGAACCATTGTATGTATTGTACTGTTAATAAAATTTCATGGAAAGGAAAATCAGCGTCGTCAGATGAGAATATTATTTATGAAAATAAAACAGGCAAATTTTGTAGAAAAATATTTGTGACATTCCTAATAAAATCCATTCATTGGACATTAAGTGCAAGAAAAAAAAACATATTTTTGATTGATTCAAAACAAAAATTAGGCTATGACATTTGCTGCTAATAACTTGTTTTCTGTTTGTTTATTTTAAGGCGACAAATAATCGACCAGATATATATGAAATTCCAATGCAACGATCACTTTCTACCATATCTAATCCATCGAATGCCTCGTTATCGTCACCACCATTATCATCTGGTCACAGTGTACCATTAAAAAAACGTTTACTTCATGCCTATAAAAATGAACAACGTCCTTCATCATCTCTGTGATTACTCCTTGTTTTTGTTCTTCCTTTTTAACTACAGGAAAAACATAAATCTCATTATCATACCAAACAGAAAAAAAAAAGTATTTTCATATATATTTTTCTTTATCTTCGTTTTTGTTGAATGTATAAAAGTTATTTGATGTCATATGTCCATAACATAGACCACAGAACACAAAAAAAAACTATTATTTATATCACAAATTATTAACAAATTTTGCGTAGATTTCATCAATAGTCACCGTTGACTGATTAAGTTTAAGAATGAATTCTCGTAATGGTAAACATTTAATAATATTATTTTGATTGTTATCAAATTTTTGCATTAATAATTCAATTTTATTTGAATGCATTTCAATTATTGATTTGTGTAGATGAGTCAAACGGGATTTTGAATAAAACTGTTGGAGAAACTTTTGAGTGTGAATTGGTTGTTTTTGTAACCATTGAATATAGTTCGTTACACGAGAAGAATTTGTCTAAAAAAAAAAGCAAGAAAAAAATGAATTCTGAATTTTTTAGAAACCTAAAAAAAAAAGAAAATATTTTAATAGATATTTTTCTTTGATGCTCTGCTGAAAAATGCTAATTCTGTTATTTTTGTCATTATGATTAATTACGTCGGTTATTTCACATTGGTTTCATAGTTCACTGAATATTGTAATGTGTGATTCATTCTTACATCAATTTTCAAGTACTTTATCAGAGATTTAGAAACAACTCATAAAAACGATCGCAAACATATATATAATAAAACATATGAAAATAATTAAAAGAAACTTTTAATGCCTCTGTGACTATTGAAGATTAGTGTGTATAAAAATAATATATTCGTTTTCATTTGATACGAATGATTATTATTGCTAACAGTTACTTTTTGATTTGTTTGTTTTGTCTTTTCAGTCGATTGTACTTTAGTTAATTGCGAATAACGTTGTCGACATTGAACAGCTGATCGATTAGGTAGATGACTAGCAGCTAATGTTGACCAACAAATTGATGAAGTTTGATTGGCATGTTGAAGTAAAATAGCATCCTCGTCTGGTGTAAATGAATTTTTTTGTATATCAGGATTAAGATATGTCCATACATGAGTTATTTCACGTAAACATCGATCACCAAGTAGATAAGCAGCATAAGAAACACAAAAACGATAATCTTTTATTACTGAACAACGATATTTGTACATGGATAAAAGAAGATCTTTTTCAGTTTGTGTAAAACGTCTAGAACATGAAAAAAAAAGAAGTAGTGCATTTTTATGTCTACGAACAAAATTTTAAAATGAAATGGTCATTTCTTTTTGCTTCTATGTCTTTTCGAAGATTCTTATCAAGTGTTCTTACAGATTAACAAATAAAAATACATATACATTTGTGTCACTATAGAAAATGATGAATGTCAATCTAGTTTAAACACAAAATTTTCAAGTTTGCAAACTACCATGTGTTATTTTGATGAACTGCTTTTTTCACACTCATAAGAAATGTTAAGATGAGTAGACCTATAATTATATACATGTGAATAGTCAATATATTGAAAAATAGTATGGTATTGCTAAAGTTTTAAGAACATGTCTATAGAAAATTGACTCTTTAAAAGAGTGAATATTTTTTTTTTGTTTTTAATTATATTAATAAAAATTAGACTTGCTATATATTTGAAATATTAATTCAAATCTTTAATTACGTTATATCGCACATAACCTAGCAAAGTTTTAAGAAACGCATTTTTAGTTTCATCACAAGATTCTTGGAGAATATAAGACGAGAAGCTGAATAATATTTAATCAATTCTATCACTGTTGATGCTTTTTATTTGAATGCTTAAGATTATATTTAAAGAAAAAAGAAAGTTCAAGGCTGAATGATTAATTTAGATTATGTGATGAAGAACATCTTTTAAATTAAATTTTGACATTTTCTCAAAACGTACTTTCACTTTAGAACTCACACTGATATGTCTGCTAATAATCTATAATTGTGTTATTTTTTATGCATTCTTATGTGTCAATTATCAAATAACGCATATTCCTTGGTTTTTATGCACACTAATTATAATTTTCTTGAAACCAGAAGAAAGCAAAATGTTTTTTTAAACTTTAAAATCTTAAGAAGATTCTTGAGATAAAATGACATTTACTTGAGTCAGTATATTTAATTAATGCTGCTCTGATGAGTCATAAGAATCACTGATAAATAGACTACCGTTAACAAGAGAATTTAATTTAATAAATTCTTATTATCGACATATTCATTCATTATTGAATAATTCTAAAGTAATTTTAGCTCCGTTGATGTTTGTTTTTTTTTAAGAAAAGTCTTTTGATCATAAAATGCATTCGTGTGAGATGGGTAGTATAGAATTAGTGTTTATGAGTAATACATGATGCAATTGTAGCAGATATTATACTTATCTTCAGAAGCTAATTGATCGATAAGATAAAGTTAAATAATAATAATAGTAATAATAATTCCATTTTATGAAAATAATTCCATAAACTCAGAACATTTATAAAGTAGGATTTGAGTATGTCTACTCTTCATCTACCCAAAATCCATACTTTTCTGTCAGTACGATGTATTCTATATTGTGTAAATGTTATCTCCTTTTTTTGTAAAAGTACAACTGTTATTATATTCATAATAAATTTGATGATGGAAAATATTCGTACTCTTTTTTTTTTCGTCATGCATCTATTTCTATCAGAGGCTTGCACAGGACAAAAAAGACAATGTTGTCTTGTGTCTTCCTTTGTTTATAATTATATTTTCCTCTCTGTGTTATTTTTGTTATCAAGTACTTTTCATTACTGTATTTTTTGTATTAGTAGTATCTACTATAGGTTAAGATAATGTTGATAAAATCTCACCGATTCATATGTTTTTAAATTTATTTCCTGTGCTGAATGTGTCATTAACCAGTTCCGGCCGACAACTAGAAGTCAGGTAGTAAACAAATATCCTTCTGCATATTTTTTTATTCTCCTATGACGATGATCACAAAAATGCATTTATTGAGACAAAAAAGTGCTAAAGAATCTAATGGCTTGACGTTGCCATTTGTCAATATTCAGCTATTATGAATGAAAATTTTTCGCAATTCAATTTTCGTTTTTAGATATTAAAGTGCGGTGTTTTACGTTTTTTTAATGTATTCATAAAGTCAATTAAAAAAAGGACACGAATATGTAAAGAATGTTTCTGCTCTTTCCAGATTTATATCAACTTTTTTTCTGACAATATTTAAGTATGTAAGTCTTGTAGCCTTGGTCAAGTCGTGCAGAAACTGATATTTGATTTTGATTCGACTCCGAAGCTAGCTGCCACAACGTAGGCTCAAAGCTCGATTTTATCGAAAACTAGTCTCGAAACCTTACTGTTTGATTCTTTGTGAATGTTCAATTGGAAATTTCGATGTTTAACTATAGGATAGAGGCGTGTCGATGTAGATGAACAGAAGATTCATATCGATATCCACACCTGAATCCGACGTTGTGTTTAAGTAACCATAAATATAAGACTCATTTTTATTATAATGTTTTTGGATTTTAAAAGAGAATATATAAATTTTACAGGCAGTTCAATTTTATTATAAAGTTCCATTTTTTTCAAATTCCTCTAAACAATGAGTTCTAAAGATTTAGTTCTGAAAGTTATTTTAAATAGACAATATTCTACGGTCTATCTACTGTTTAAATCGAAATTTTTAATGAACATTCATGAAGAATAAAACAGGCTGATGTTGAGGCCAATTTTTATTAAAATTGGCTTTTGAGCCTGCTCTAGTGGGGTTAGCCCATGAGTCGAATGAAAACCGAACTATCAGTTTTTGAACAACTTGACATGGGCTAAAATACTAGCAGCATACTTAAATCTTGTCAGAAAAAAAAGTCAACGTAAAGCTGAAAGAAGCTACATGGAAGTTCCCATATCCTTAATCGGAATATAGAAAGTCTCTTCTCGTTAACGGGGAGAGGGATATTACTTTCGCAGTAATAGATATATTCCTATGAGAATATGTCGGTATTTTAATTTTGACTTCTGTAGACAGAAATATCTTATCGGAAAACTTTAATGAATATGTGATCAAGCTGTAACAAACAAGATATTTAAATCCTTTGAATTGCTGATGAACTATTCATGTTTTTTCTGTTGTTTAGATTTTTGGAATACCAATATGCATGTATTTTTTGTAATTTATATACTATTTAATTTATGAAGAAAACAACCTGATTAACTGTTTTTATATGAAAATAAGAGAACAGAATAGTAAATCTCAAATCTTTGGAAAACTTCATCTATGTTTAATATTGATCAAAACTTCTATTTTTTTCTGTACCTTTTTGAATATAGTTTATTCTTTTTTGACATATATCGTTGTGCACACATGTATGCTGATTTTTTATTTTTCTGAATAATAAAACAATTCCATGTATAATTAGTAATCATTTTTTTAAAATATTTTTTTACTTGAAATATTTCATGTTGTGAAATTTCTATCCATTTTCCATAACCATATTGTTCAACTAATTGATCTAAAAGTTTATCTTCATCATCTGACCATGAAATATTTAATCCATATTGACATCGATGTTTCCACATACGTTTTAATGAAGATTCATCAAAATATTTAAAACCACCTATACTTCTCATTTTTGTTCCAACTAATTTCCAATCAACCTGTTCAATTAAAATTTCTTTTGAATTTCCACTTAATTCATATAATCTTTCAATATCAATTGATTTTTCCATAAATTTTAATTCATATAATTTATTTTTTAAATCATTTTTATTTTGTTCATTTTTACTTCCACGTTCTTCTTCATTTTGTAATTCAAGTTCAATCCAATGTAAAACTATTGAATACATATTTTCTGTAACAATTGGAATAAGTATTCGAAGAAATTTTTCATTTAAAAATTGTTCATGTCGCCATTGAGATATTGTTGTTGATGTTGGTGTTAAGGAACGGTTTGGAAAAACTGTTTCATCAAAATCATCTTCATTTACATTATATGATGATAAATCTTTTTTTAAAGATGATAATGTTTGTGCATCTATATCTTCAAGATGTACATTTAATGAAAGAAGTGCTTTTTGATAACAACTATTGAAAGCTGATGTTAATATTGGTGTATTATTTGATAATGATGGTGAAAATAATTCATAAAGATTAATATCATCAATAAATTTATGATGATCTGAGACCTCACTAGTACTAAAGATAGAAGATACTGTTGAAGTCATTTATAAATATAGAAGAGAAGAAAATAGAAAAAAAAAATTTTATCTTTTTAAGAAATTGATTACTATTATCACAACATGGTATTTGTTCATTTAAATAAAATTTCCAGACAAATATTTGATTGGATAAAAAAAATAATCCAATGAATAGCAGCATCAATTAATTTTATTTTAAAAGTTTTATTATTTTAAATAAGAATCAATGATGTTTTATTTATAAAAATAAAGTTGCTTTTTAAATGTGATTTTATTTAGTTTATAAAACAGAATTTATGATAGGTCAAATACTTATAACCATTTGGATTGAAACAAACATGCACACGTATATGTATGACTGCTCATTCGGTGTATTCTTGTTTTTGTATTTTTAGCATATTAATCTTAGTTATACACTCATATTCACTCACTTTTTACGTCAGATAGATAAGCTTTTGAAATGTATTCTTATCTGTTTATTTCAACAATATATTGTTCGATTATATATGTTTTTTCTTATACTGATCCATCTGTAACGAATCCACAATTAGTGAAAAGATTTGAATATAAACTATCATTTAAAGGCCCTCATCTTGCATTTAAAGATGGAAGTGTACCGTTTTGGACATTTGGTGGAAGTAAATTTTATTAACTGAAAAACTATTTTATATATTTATTTATTCTTTGTTATTAAGGTGCTATTGCTAGTGATGAACAAGTGCGTATTACACCATCGATTCGTAGCCAAAAAGGTTTGTAAAAAAAGACTAGATTTTTGTTTATGAATAAGAAGGAAAGATTTACTTTTTTTTAGGTTGGATTTGGAGTAAAAATACATTATCAGCAAATGATTGGCTTCTTGATATAAAATTACGCATAACAGGACGCGGTCGAGTCGGGGCTGATGGAATGGTAAGAGAATAAATAATTACTTTTCGAAGAGTATGATTTTTTTATGTAAATGAATGCAATGAAGTAATAAATATATCACCGTACTGTACGATTTAGTAGACAGACTGAAAGAGAGAAATGCAAAAATTAAAAGATTATCAAAGTTTACATTAGATAATTACTTAATCGATAATTGTTGATTTATAAAATCTTGTAAGTGTTTCAAACCTAAAGAGACTACTATTCTAAATTTTTACAGAAAAATCAATGCATAAATCCAAAGTTTGAGATCTATAGATTCACTCATTCTTTGGATTTGACTTTCTAGCCTTTGAAAATTCACCATCTTTAACCCTAAAATTAATGAAAAGAAATGAATTCTATTATACTTCAGTTTTTTTTTAATTAGGCTATTTGGTTTACGGAAAATCCAGGTGTGGAAGGTAGTGTTTTCGGTTCAAATGATCAATGGAAAGGATTAGGCATTTTTCTTGATTCATTTGACAATGATGCATTGGTAAGTTATATTACTAAGTGTATTTGTTTTTTTGCTCTACTAGAGCCAAATCATTTTATGAAACATTAATAGCAAAAACTTATTATTTCGACTTACATTTCAGACTATTCAATTAGTAAGTTATTAATGATAAGAATGTTTGTTTTTAATGTTTTTCACATATTGATGTTGTTCGTTTCATAATAATACATTCATTTATTCGTGTTTTTAATAACATTCAATTTGAAAAAAAAGAGTTGCTTAGTAAATACGAGTGTTTAATAGATGAATACTTATTTTCACGAAGTATTAATATATATCTTCATTTTCTACTGAATGTTGTATAAAACTAATATAGCTGTATTGCTTTATTCGTTGTTGACTTAAAGTTCACTTGTTCGAATCTACGTAAAAGCGTTGCCATTATTGGGCAGAGTCCTTAGTCTGGCAACAGACAATGATATGTGTCTCTTAATCAATAATGGCAATAATAATATCGGACTGTTAATCCCAGCATGATGACTGTGATCACTTGGCTGATTCATGAGTCCGATACAAAAATCATGTTAAGAAAAGAAATTCTATTTGATAAATCGAATAAAGTAAATTTTCTTTTTTCTTTTGACTAGCAAAATAATCCAATAATTGCTGTCATGCTTAATGATGGAACAAAATCGTATGATCATCAGCATGATGGTAGTAGTCAAATTCAAGGCAGTTGTGTTCGAGATTTTCGAAACAAACCATTACCTATTCGGCTTAAAATTGAATATATTAATCAAGGATTAACAGTAAGAAATAGAATAAAAAGATATTTTTCTTATTCATCATGATAGTTTTGCTTATATTACAGATTTATATTAATAATGGAATCTCACAAGATGATAATGCATTTGAATTTTGTACACATATTGATCATATACAATTACCTAAAGTTGGTTATCTTGGTGTAACAGCTGCAACAGGAGGTCTTGCTGATGATCATGACGTTTTGGAACTTTTAACACATACATATTTTGATAGACAAGTATTAGCAAAAGCTCACGTAGCAACTGATGAACAAGCTAGAAAATATAAAGAAGAATATGAAAAATATGAACAAGAACTTCAAAAAGAACAAGCCGAGTTAGTATTTACCTCTTTTTTTTTTGAATGATTTTATAAGTTTATTTTTGTTTATTTAGTTATCGAAAAGACCATCCTGATGCAACAACAACACTTAATGAACAACAATTAGTTTGTATTAAACAAATAGAATTATTAAAATAATAATTTTTTTCTACTTTAGTATGAAACTGAATATGATCGTGAATTTCGTGTTATCTTAGAAGGTCAAGATCTAATTCGTTTATCATTAACAAGTGTTGATAGAAAAATGGCTGAACTTTTGGGACGTATTGAACGTTTAACGCCAACTGATAGTAGACAAGTCGAAGTAAAACATTTTAATATGTAATTATCTCTACGAATTTATTTTCTAGAATGTACCTAGTACTGGTACAAATATACCTGCTGATGTAGCTCGAATTCAAGATATAAATCGAGTGATTAATGCAAATACTGATATGACACGAACTATTCAAAGTTTTGCGTAAGTTATAAAAAGTTAAGTTTTACTTGAAATAAATCTACTAATTGTTTATGAATAGACAAGTATTAACTGATCTTCAACAAAAAGTCAATAATCTACAAACAAATCTTAAAAACCCACAAGTGGTTGGTACAGGAAATCAAGTAGTTGGTTCAAATGTAGATGCAAATATATTAAATGAACTTCGAGATACAATTCGACAAATTAAGTCTGAAACAAATACACTTTTACACAAATCAGTATTATAAAATGAATTTTTTTTTTTCGTTTTTCAAAAAAATACAAATTTTATTGTGTTTTAGTCAAATCAAATTCAATGTCCAACTGTTGGTAGTGTAGGTGATTCTTCATGTTTAGGACCGTATACATTCTTTGCAATAATTGCTTTACAAATTGTTATATTTATTGGATATTTTACATACAGGTATGTAAAGAACATGTTTTACTAATATATTTGTTGTTGTTTGTTTTTAGGAAACAACAAGATTATTTTCCACGAAAATATTTATGAAAACTTTTATTATTAGTATTAGTGAATTTTTCTTTGTCTTCATTTATTTAAAAACAAAAAAAGAAACGTCTGATGTGCAATTAGTGCAACAATGAAAGATCAAAATTCATACCGCTGAAGTGACTTTTTTTCTCTTCTTTTCTGTTTATCGTTATTATTTTATTTGTTTAAGCTGAGCATATGTGTGTTATTTTTTCATTTCATACATATTAACAATAAAAAAAAACAGTTTGTGTGTTTCACAAAACAAACATGAGAAAAAAATGCATTACTCCAAAGAAAACTTCCTGATTATGTGTGAGATCTGAAAATCAACTCAGTTTTTCTCATGTTTGTGTGTGTGAAGAATCTCTTATTTAAACAACTGTTATCGTTTTATTCTGTATTTCGTTGTTCGTTTTGTTTAGTTCTTTATTTTTCTTTCAACTTTCTTTGACTTGACTATTACGAACAACTATTTTATCGCGTCTTCATATGTGTGATTTATGTTTCATCTTGTTTGTTTGTTTCAAATAAATGACTTATGAGAAAATAAAGAAGATCAATATCTCTTAAACATATTATTGAATATGTTCCAGTGAATGGAATATTATCTTACTTTTGTATTCGAAAGAAAAATGTTTTGAGAAATTTTGAAAAAGAAAATCAATCCCTATTAAATGTCGAATATTCTTCAAGCTCGTTCTATTAAGTTTCAAACGTGAAAGTCCTTTTCTTCATATTATACTTATCGAAATTCTGAGTGAAAAGGAATAGAACGATGTTTCGTCACATGCAACTGATTCTATTTTCTCAAAAAAAAACAGTGCTTTTTCGATACGATATGGTTTTTAAAATGCTTTACAAAAAGATGCATAAAAAGATTTTTTCATTCTCTCCTTGTTGGTTTTATTCTTTTATAGCAACAGTCGAAAGGATTACTTTTCATTGCATTTTTTTGTACAGCGTCTTAAACTTTTCTAAGAATTCAAATATTGATGATCAAAACTAATTTCTGCATGATGTAACCTAGTTGAAATCTATTTTTTTATAACTTTCCAACCATACTTATTCATAATATGAGTAAAAAAACGTATAAACATAAAAAATCTTTACAACTTTTACCAGAAATCAATCTTTAGAGTGGTTTTTTCATCAATTCTGATGTAAAAAAAAACTAATGGATTAGTTTCGCCAGAATATGTTAGAATCTTTATTCGGTTCACAGAAATTTGAGAAATCTAATGAAACTGAAGATTCATTAATGAAAGATGATTTGAAGAAAAATTCTAATGATCGTCGCATGTGATCCTTTCAATTGACACTTACTATTGATTTTACTCTTTCCTATCATAGACTGTTAAAGGATAGCGCTATCATTTTCTAGTGCTTCGAGAAATAGAATCTAAGTCACGAATGATAAAAAACGGATAATAGAATCTAGTGGACTCCAATAGAGATGCTGTTATGTCAAAGTAGATTCTGCTGCATTTCGCATTAAATAAATTTGAGCTGAGCAGAATTCTAGTACATCGAATCAACTTGCCTCCTTTAATACAGTAACAGAGTCTATTTGATTTGCATAAAAGTTGAACATCAAAAAAACTAGTCTAGCAGAAAAAATACAGAAATTGATATGATTCGTTAAGAGAATCGTGTAGGTTAATTCAACTCTAAAAAGAGCTTTCTATTAGGTCAGATATTCTGTGAAAGCTTGTGGAATACTTTTTTCATCTGATGCTATCCTATTCGGAACGCTGATCAGAAACAACCATCGACTTGTCAATAGCATCGTTTACGTAATAGTTTATTCATCTGCATGCATTAATTAACTGTAGTTTTTTCTTGCATGATGCCTTCAGTCTATGATTGCTGATAATTAAAATTGAAAATCAATACGATGACTATCATTTTCTAGTTAGTACTTTCCCTAACTGGATCTAAAGAGAAGACATTCGATTGTAATTGAATATGATGCTGAATGATAAAAGTTACCAAGATATAATTGGTGGAAGTAGTCAATAAATTCATGATATTCGAACACTTTTTATTAAAATATAATGGTTTACTTATGTTTGGACGATGAAAACCCCATTGGATTTCGATGTTAAGTTTCTTTTGACAATTGTTTTCGGTATATATACTAGAGCAACATATATCATCTTGAAATAAAAGAAACTTACAAGTTCGACAACTAACACATTATCAGTTAATAGTTATTTATTTTGGCTAACAAATCTTTCCTTTTTTGATGCAGAAAACATGCACTCGATGCTATAATCAAATGTCAATATGTATTAAAGGTGTAGAATCTGTTACTGTTCTAACTAGTGGTTTGTTTTAAAACTCGACAATAGCTCAACTACGTGCAATTTACTTTAGTTTCATCTTCGTAATCTATTCTCTTTAGACAGGTTATGAAAAGCTCAAGAACGAATAATATTGATATATACTTGTTTTTTTCTAATCTGGTTTCTATTGATGGTGCAGTTTTTTTTCGTTTCTTCATGTTCCATATTTTTTCAATTATTGAACCAAGTATGATTTATTTCTCTTGTAATTTTGCATCATTTTATAATGAATATGCAGCATGTTCAGATCTTTATTCGAAATATAAACAACAATCAACACCATTTGTTTTTGAAAAATGATTTCATGTACATGTTAAAAGTTCTACTAAATCGCTTTTTTTTATAAATTCGAATATTTTAATTTTTTTGCTATTTGATTATATTTAATAAAATGATTAATGAGAATAAAGATGGTCGACTAATGAAAATGATCTGTAGTCTTTTTTTGTCTCGGAAGAGAATTGTGCAGGATGTGCACTGCTAATAGATAGTTAATATTGTTATTTCCAGTGCCTTGACACATTGCCATTGATCTAAATAAAAAGAAAAACATATACTGTTAAATGGAATAGCAAACAACTTACAGTATATCTATGCACGACCGCTCAACGAAATAGACATTGCTCTCTCGTTCTCCTATCAAAGAAAATGGCACCATAAGCAGCATACACGAAGTAAAATAATCGATGTTGTCAAATTATCATCGAAACTGACAGTTCGAATGATCGATTCTTGTTTTATCAAGATTTTTTTTGATAATTTTTCTACTAAACTAATATTCGCTGTTTTCAAAAGATTAATTGCTACCAGGGATGCCACCTCGTCAAGCCAGAAAAGCGGAAAGCACAGCGAGAAAAAGCGGAAACAAAAAATAAAAAAAAACGGAAAAATTGCGGAAAGCTGTTTTCTGTGGAATTATCACATTCCTGTGGGTTTCAACAACTTTTTACTTCTCTCCATGATTCTTCGTTATTCGCCAAGCTCGAAAGAACAATAAATGACGCATAAAAAAGATGAATATTTTATTAAGCACATCATTTTTTCACTGCAGTTACATTTACTATTTCAATGGGTTTTGGTTTGAAACTATTTTTGAGACAGTAGATGGGTATACATGTTCGTGTGAGATTGAAGTATTTCAACGAATCTGTATATCTGCAGCGAGTGAATCAACTGATATTCGATTGCGGAAATGATTGGATATGTATCGTTTCTGAAAAAATACTTTCTGTCATAGCGTTGTTGTCCGGAATGGAACACAGAATGAATCATATGGACAACAATAGACTGCTAACAAGAGACCTGCATCGGAGTCAGTTTCGGAATCAACTAAATTTCTTGACAATAACTAATTTTTAACACCAGAACTTTTGTACGCTTTAAATTTTATTTTTCGATGGGTTTTCTACAAACTGATATACTTTGAAGGCTCAATCAACGACATATCGAGGTCTATGGACACGAAGAGAAAATTGGAGTGGAAAAATTCGAAGTCGAAGTTGGTTCAGACTTTCCTTACGTATTCGCAGATCCCGATGTGATGTTGATTGGGCCTTCAATCTGCATCAGTTTGTAGAAAACTTATTAAAGAACAAAATCTACAATGTAAGAAAATTTTGATCTTATAAAAGGATTATCGGCAAGAAATTTAGTTCACTTCGAAACGACTTCGACGTTGATTCTGATGCAAATTTCTACAGCTAACATAATCTATGTCATAGTGACGGATTTTATTGTCTCAAATTTTTCAGTAAAAAATAAGCTAAAGTTCTTTATATGCAAAAGTGGAAACTTGCTGAACAGCGGAAAAAAATCGGAACTTTTCCGCAGAAAGCGGAAGAGGTGGCAACCCTGATTCTTACTCAACAAAGTCGATTGTAATATGTCAAAATATATTTTGCCAGATGACACTACACTTTTTCTATTGACGAAGCCTACTAACTAATAGCTATGTTTGTGGCGGTGTCTTTTTAATATTCTCTGAAAATTTTTTCTGTACTATGAGGTTTATTTCATGAACTTGTGGGTTCTTTTGCAGTTTATTCACACCTTTACGCTGATTGGTACACTGAACGCAGCAACCAATGTGAGGGTGAGTGCGAGAGTGTGACTAATCTGCAGTAGTACCGTAAAATTCTTATTTATAACGCTAAAATTTGAAAAACCCTGTTCTAAGTTTTCCAGTTTGCCGCGAACATACAAGTTTGCTACTATTTCAACTTCTAAAAGTTATGGTGAAGGGTTTACCAAAGATGTGCACGACGAAACTAGCGTGCAGATCGAGATATCAGCGTTTCAAAAACAAACAGACTCTGTCGACTGCATCAACACTCACACTCAAATCTGTGCCCTCATCCTCGTGTCATATGATCACGTAGTGCTTAACCACCGTGCGCAAATTTTGTCGTGTGCATTTTTCGAGATACCATGATGAAAGGTTTCTTTTTAATTGCGTTGAATCTGGTCTTTTCAAGAAAGGCGGATCCATTAAAATGTCAAGAATTAGAAAAGCATAAAAAGCATTCATGCCATGCTAAGATATTCACTGAAACTAAAAATCTGTCGCTATTTAGATGCTATTCAATTATTATTTCGAACAACAGTGCATTTAACCATCACTTCTCGTACATATATATGAAGTTCACCTAGTCTAAGGATGTTACATTTGCAGACCAGGACAACCCTGCAAGGGTTTCTGTTTTTTTTTCGATGCTTCAAACAGTATGACCACGCTTGTGATACTGGTTGCGGCAGCATTTCGATGAAAATCTTTGATAGGTTACTACACATGTTTACATATTAATCGAAGCTTTACATGTAATTGAACAAATGTATGTGTTACTTGAAATGTGTAAATGGAAGATGCAAAAACTAATTCAATATTCACTAGAAATCAAAAAGAAGTCTCGTCTTTTATTGATCTGTCTTTTAAAAATATTTTAAAAAGTTTCTTAATTGCTTGATGTAATTCAAAATAGATTATTGTTAAGTATGAAACAACTGCATCTAATCATTATTTAGTTGTTTTGTTACTGGAACCGTTTCTAGAAAACAATGAATCTTCGATGAAAAATACTGTTCACTAGTTATCATGTCATATACAGTTAAAGAAAAGAAAAGATAATTTGAGCTGAATTTGCTCCAAAGCTTCGAATAGATAAATCTCATCATCAGTGACCTGAAAAAATCATCTTTTTATACATATTCACTTTGAGTTTTCTTTGTATGGCATCGCTGTGCTTGTTTGTTTTACTCTGAACAGCTAATCACAGCTGAACAAAAAAAAACATGTAGCGAATAAATATTATTTGAGTCACTTTCTTTTCATGTTTTCAAACCATGAAATTTAATGATAATTATGTTCTTATCGTTTCTTTAAATTCATTTGTGTGAATAAATTTAGGTAATTGATGAAGAACAATATCATTGTGAAAAAAGTTTTTTGAATTCATTTGTTTACTACTTTTACGTCGATAAAATGATTTATATTTTTCTGGTGCTCGATTTGGTTGCATATAAAATAAGATCATCCAAATGCAGGAAATTAATACAATTAGTATAAATGTAATGATAAATAATATGAATGGAACTATGAGAAATCTGAATGACATCATTTACAGATAAAATTTTTCGAAGAAAATGCGCCACTATTCTTCACAATACAATAATAATATGAAAAATTTTATACAAAAAATAAACTACATTTACTTTTCCTTTAATTGAAACCTCATCGTACGACACTTTTTCAAAAACATGACAGAGTTTATTTACAAAGCAGTGATATTAATATAATAATAATAAAAAACTATAAGACTGTTGAAATCATTTCTTTTTGTTATCTGACCTCCATAACATGTTTGCAGTTTTTTCATTGTCATATCTTTGCATTTTACTTTCATCCTGATAAAAAGAAAGGCGTTTTATATAATTGACAAAGGCCGCAACGAAACATATCAGTCGTTGTTGAAACACTTATATTTCGAAAGAGACTTTAGTGGTTATAAAAAAAAATGTTTTCAAAATTTATTCTGTCATCATGCATTCTTTCTTTCATCTTATTGGCATCTGTGAATGCTAATCTTCGAAGCACGTTAGTACCAACTTTATCTAACAATTCTCTTTTATATGATTGATTTTCATAGTGTCTATGGATTGGTTGAAGCTCGAAGTGGCGTTAAATCAAATTGCACTTTATGGACATCATACTTTGCAGCTAACGGTATGGTTCGTTCACCTGTTGGAGCGACGCCCATTATTGGTTACGATGCTATTTTAAAACATTGTAACGCATGGAATCAAAATCTTGGCCCTCAAGGAAATGGATGGTATCCTATGGAATTATGGTCAAGCGACAATGAAGTATGTTTGTCATTCATTGATATTAAATTAATTTACAATCTAATGTTTCTTATTTTTTCCAAGGTTGCTTTTGAAGCTACAATAAGAGCAGTAAACAGAGGTGGTTGTCAAGTTAATTTACGAGGTATTATTGTGATCAAATTTGATATGAATGTAAGTTATACAAAAAGAATAAATTTGATGGATTTCAAATGGGTCGACAAATATCTTTTTTTCTTCTTCTTTGTTTTAGTTATATGTTACTGAATGGAATCATTATTATGATTCTGATTTTGTTATGCCACAACTTCAGGGTAAATGCCAATATCAATAGATTACAAAAAAGTACTGATGATCAACAATTATTAGAAACAAAAGAACAAGAAATTTTGCATCAAAAAGAAAAAACAATTTCCTTTTTTCTTTTCATTTGATGTATTATTATTTTTTTTATTAAGTTAGCCCAAATATAGATCAAACTTTTTCAAAATTCATTATTACCCTTGTCTTCTTCTTTTTGTTTAAGGTTTAACTTTAGAAACGATTGTAATTGACGTAAATGTGTTTTATATGTACCACTATCGTCATCATTGTTAAAATTAAGAAGTGGATCTTGATGATTGTTATCAGCTGGTATTGTAGTAGAATATGATTCTAAATTTAAACAAATATATATCTTTATATATGTTGTATTTTAAAAAGAACCAAACCTATAGTAGGATTTAATAGTAGTGCATAAGATGCATATCGACCACCGTGCAATCACCAACTATTAAATGTCCATCGTTTGTTGCGCATTGACATTGATTGCATGAGCATTATGGTCATCGTGATCAGTGCCATTAAAGTAATCATAGTTATTATTGTTGAAGAATTCATCGGAAAATCAGAGCATGTGTGGTATCTAAAAGAAACAGATGAATTTTATTTCTATGAAAACTATATTATATATAGAGAGAAAACAATGAAATAAGTGTGTTTAGTTAAATCATATGAAAGTAGACAGCATGAAGTCAGATTTTTTGTTTTTGTGGTTGACATCATCCTTTCTCGATGAATTAGTGCTTTAGGGCTCACATACACGGTTGTGAAAATAGGAAATATAATAGAAAGGTAGGTTAAAATTAATATGCATGAATACAATTTGTTGCCAAAATGGCTTAATATATGTTAATCAACACCAAAATTTTGATAAGCCCAACTGTTACTTTTGACATCCTGTTAGTGCGATGATAAAAAGAAAGATGACAAACTTTGTTCTAACTATCATTGACTGATAAGCTATTGAGGAATTGACGCCTTTTTTTTCTATAATTTAGTGTGATAACAACCTGCATCTTCCTCCTTTCTCTTTTTTCTAGAAACTTTCTTAGTTAAACCTAATAATCCTAATGATGATATCCAGTTAAACGTAGGTATTGTTGTGTAAATGGTAATTGAGGACTTATATCAAAATCACAAAAACTATAATTCATGTTTGCTATTATAAACGTAAAAAAAATTCGTTTACACATTAGCACCATCGTGCGTTGCTTTTGTTCATAAAAGGAAGAAAATCAAGACATTTTGTAGAGATTAGAGAAAAAGAGACGTTCGAGCGAGGTTTTAATAGTTGCTATTGATTAATAAAAAATTCGTTTTACTGATGCTGATGTTGCACTAGAAAACAATGGCAAAAGACCGTCTATTAAATGTTACACGTTTAAATGCATTTTCTTGTATTGAATTAGATGATGCACTATTGATTACAGCTCCTGCTTGGTTATTGATTGAGAAAGGCTCAACTGTTGAGAACTCATCTGAAGTTGGACTGTCATGAGGCTCATCTATTAGAAGTTCATTTGTTGTGTCATCATCAGTTGATCCAAGTAACAGACATAAGAACAAGTATCTAGCAAACGCATAACTACAGTGATTCATGAAATACGAACATCAAAATCTGTTGAGTGAATAGATGCTGTTTCTTTTGACAACATGTTGAACATGTCACAATTCACCATAGAAATTTTGGTTCTGGCACAATTAATGTGTTTATCACATTTGTGTTTTTACTGGTTAAAGAAAAGATGCTAGAACAAACTCAAAAATTTATTTTATTTTAGATGATAAAGAAAGTCGATCAGAAGTTAACACTAGTTAGTACCACAGTTGCAAATGAACACATCATTACATGGAAGCATATTATAGACAAAAAGATGTTTGTTATGATATGATTAAGTTGTATATATATATAAATACTTGAATAATATCCCAGGTCGAATTCACCCTGTCGAATCCGATAGAAATTCGCCGGAATTTGTCGGAATCCTAACCACAGGATTCCGACAAGTGGTTCTGGATGTCGGAAAGTGTCGGAGTTTCAGGGATTTCGCAGGATCCTGATTATTCCGACATCCGGAACCTCCTGTCGGAATCCTGTGGCTAGGACGCCGACAACTTCCGACGAGTTCCCGTCGGATCCGTTAAAATCCGGTAATTTTTCCGATATAATCCGATATAATCCGACGTAATCCGACAGTCGGATCGAATCACCTGGGATAAAGAGCCACGTTTTTGGATTTCTATCCAGATCAATCAAAACGGCTGTCCGTATTTTCACTGTAAATTCGCTTCATACGACACCGTAAACGGACCATGTTTTCTCGTCATCTGGGGCACAGTAATATTAACGAGTTACGACATTTAACAGTCAGATTTTATACTTCATCATTTGTATCTTCTGATAATATTAAAACAGCTTGAACAATTCGATGTTCATCATCATCATCCAACATAAACAATTTTTCTTGTAAGGCATTCATTAAATATAATGTTCCAATAAAACGAAAATCTTCATCACTTGATGACATGTTTTCTAAATATAAAAATTAAAATTTATAAAAAAAAAAAATAAATTTCATAACAAAAAGATCCAAATACAAGAATTGATGTTTCTTTATTTTGGCTTAACTCATGTATATCATCCTTATTACCATGATATGTTAAATAAAAATAATTTTTTTTGTGCGGGCCATTCACCAGAAATTGTATTAATTTGTTTAATAAATGGTCGAATAACAAATTGCTGATGTAATGCACGAATTTCATCTTCTGTACTATCACAATATATACTAATTTGTTTATCAGAAAAACCTAAACGATTTGCTTCAAGTAAAAGTGGTTCGTTTTGAATAATGGATGAAATAAAATGATGAACAACAAATTCAATAATTGATTGAAATTGATGAAGAAACCCCGGTCGAAGAATACGATCCGTAAACGGCCGTATATGATAGAAATACGACATGTAAAACGGGCTGTATTTCACTCAAATAACACGGGCAGTAATACGGCCGTATATTATATAGAATACGATAATATTACGCTATCTTTACGAGATTATACGACGAAAATACGGGCTCCGTATACGATCGTAATACTGACCATGTTAACACGCCTTAATACGACTTAAAAACGGTCGTTTACGATAAAGTTACGGTGATCCGTATCCATTGACCTGAGAACCATCGATCAATTTTTGTTAATTCAAATAAACGTTCAATTGTATAACCTTGATGAAGAGCTGTTGCTAATAGAAAAATACGTTCATTGGTTGAAGTACTTAATTCCTATAATAAAATACAATAAAAAACAATTCAAGATAATCTTTAATTAATATTACATCATCTGTTATTGTTCTTGAATACGGATGAAAAGCAATTACATCTTTATCAATCATTCTTAAAGCTTGTTGGAAAAGCTTCTTCAAATGATCTACCAATAGACATAACTTCATCAATACTTTCTACTAATTAAAATCAAATAAATAAATAAATAAATATCTTCAATAGGTAATATCATCACTTATTAGAACTTTCAATTTCATTTGAACATCGAAGAAATTTTCTTAAATCTAATTTTGGAACTTTCATTACAATATAATCAAGACTTGGTTTAAAACAAGCTGATGTTTCATTTGTGATACTATTGTTTAAATCAATTAAGCTCATTCCAATTGCAAGTTCAGCTGTTATATATGCTAATGAATAACCAGTTGCTTTTGATGTCAATGCAGATAAACGAGATAATTGTGCATTTACTCGCATTCTATAATATTCACTAGATAATGGCTTTAATGCAAATTGTACATTACAGGCACCAATAATACTCAAATGACGAACAACTTCAATTAATACACTGCGTAATAAACTATATTCATCATTTGATAATGTTTGACTTGCTACAACAACAATTGATTCACCAGTACGAAGTGCTAATGGATCAGTATTTTCCATGTTACATATCTTGATAAATAAAAAAAAAACAAGAAAAATACAATTAAATATCGATTGCAGATGAATCATATGAAACATATCACAATACAATTATCATATTGATCTCGAACAACTTCATATTGAACTTTTTTCCAACCTTTAACTGATTTATCAATGAATAATTGAGATGAATTAATTAATGCTGAATTAACTAAAGCAATTAATTCTTCACGGTTATTGGCATAACTGGATCTACGATCATCAAATGAAACAACATCACTAGATAGAACAACTATTCAAGAGAAGTATTCAGAATATCTACATACTATCGAGCAAGAACTGGATAACCAAATCGTTCAGCTGATTGCAATGCCTAAAATAGATCATCAGAGATACTATTTCAAATCTTTTTAATCAAACCTCTTCAAGAGAATTAACAACTTTATATGGTACAACTTTTTCTCCAATATCAGCCATTTGTTGTGTAGATAAAGATCGATCTTGAGTGATTTGAATTGATTTAATCGGAATTCTAATTATATTACAATTAGAAAAATAGAATCCAAATATGAAACCATTTCACTCACCCTAATACATTGCATGAATATTTTTTGAAGAATGCCTGATTTATATAATTCAACACTTCAGTTTAATGCTGTTTGTCCACCACAACTAAGGAAAATACCATCAGGACGTTCATTTCAAATAATTTGTGTCACAGAAGTTTCTGTTATTGATATCACAAATATTTTATTCGAACCATCGTTTTTTCTGATGTTAAATGTAGACCGGTATTTGAATTTATTACAACAATAGCAATATTGTGTGCTTTAATTGTTTCAGTTGCTTGCATAGCTTTAAAATGAAAACTAATAAAAACAATATAGAAAAATCTAATTCATTTACCAGCATCATAGTAACCTTCTGCTTGTCCAAATGTTAAACTATCGTCAGAAAACATAAAGAATGAAAGGATGAATAATTTCAGTTGAAAAGAGATTTAGATAGCATATGTCTTTCGAACAATTTAGAAAAGTAGCTATTTTATACGCCACAAGAGGTTTTTTTTTGTTATCTGCACTATCCAGGTCGATCATTCCGACCGTCGGAAACGACGTCTTATCTGGTCAGAAACGGCTATAAAACGGTGAATTAGTGCCTTGATTTTGGCCTTATTTCGCCGTAATCCGTAATACGGTTTTTCGAGCCGTTTTTATCGCTAGAAAACGACCATCGTTTTCCCCCGGTTTTGCTTCCATAATCTGGTATGACGAATTATGGCGTCGTTTTTCGACGTTTTTCAACGTTTTACATCGTTATTACGCCGTTTTATTGGATCCGAGTAAGTAAATCAGGAATAGGATAGGCAAGCGACCATTAAAAATTCAACTCGATTATACAAAGAACAAATGTATATATATATATATATTTCAAGACACTGACCAACAAACATCAAATAGATTTATATCTTCATGTATAATCCAAAGTTTAATTTGCAGTCTTTACCGTTGCGCTACATAAAATAGAGATTGTTTCATTTTCGAAATGTTCAACGAGACATTGTTGACTCTTTTCTTAGAAAACATGAATGGCTCATGAAATAAAGAAATAATTAGGGGTGCCGGCTTACCATTAGTATTAGGAAAATGCTAATACTTTGTATTAAAATTAAAAAATTAACTTAATGCTCTGGTATTAGTGTTGAAAAAATAATTTAATACTTTGGCATTAGCATTGAATTAAAATTAGTATTAAATTAGCATTAGTTAATACTTTTTTCTTAGGTATCAGCATTAAGTAATACTAATTTAATACTAATTTTAATTTAATGCTAATGCCAAAGTATTAAATTATTTTTTTAACCCTAATACCAGAGCATTAAATTAATTTTTTAATTCTAATATAAAAGTATTAAAAGTAGCATTAATTAATGCAATGCAAATGCTAAGCCGGCACCCCTAGAAATAATTGAACATTTTGTGTCAAAACTTGCAGTGGCAGTGTGCTTCTGTAAGTCTAATGAATAATTTAGAACTAAATATAATAATTCTTCATGCTTATACAGCATATTGCATATTTTCTTATTTATTAAATTTTTGAAATGGAGTGCGATCCCTTCGTCGCACTCCCTAAATCTGCCACTGATAAAAAGTAATTAAAGAATTATATAAAATTCACAAAAAATATAATTTATGCTTGCTATATTATAAAAGTAAAACAAGTTCATTTGCACAGTAGCACCATCTTACATTTTTTTTTGTTCACATAGCAGGAAGACAATCAAGACATTTTGTAGAGATTAGAAAAAAAAAGAGGTTCGAGCGAGGTTTGAACTCGCGACCTTCTGCGTGTAAAGCAGACGTGATAACCGCTACACCATCGAACCGACAGTACCAGTAATGCAGAATGAGAAAGAGATGATAGTCAGAGTTTTATTATGTCGAAAAGGCAATAAAATAAGTTTCCATAAAAGAAATCAATATATATATATACGATTAATCAAATACTAATTTCGTTAAAAGATATTATTCGATTCGCTTGAAAAGTTTTCATTGAGATTATTTAAAAAATATAGTATATTTTGCGTTATAAAATAAACAGTTCTTCATATAAAGTATCCCTTTTATCATTATTATTCTTTTAACAAGATATGTTTCATTGGAACAAAATATTAATTTTTGTTTCTAGTATATGTAACTTAGAATTTTTATTAGCAATGGAAAGCACACAATTTTTCAACGACTGTGTTTATAAAAATTGTATGTAGATTGTAATGATCTACTAATGACTATAAGTGAAGTTGAATGTAAAGGCCGTTTAAAAGAGCATATTTTGTTGTGTATACTTAGATTGAAGTATTACCACTAGATACTGTTGACTACGATTGAATATTAAAAGTTGACGAAGATACGATGATATATCAGTCATTGCTCAAATTATTGAACAAGTCACTCAAATTGATAGAGTATCATCAAACGATCTTAAATGTTTATTGTCAGTAGGAAGCTTATAATAAAAAATATCTTTGTTCTCTTCATCTCAAAATCGTATTTCACTCTTTTACTCTATGCAATAGTATAAGATAACTCCAATCAATTAATTTATTTTGATTTCAAATCAGAGTATATCAGAAATAAGAACATTAATATAAATGCTAGTTAAGAAGTTTCATAAATACATTTCAATGCATCTCTTATTCATGTCACTTAAAAAATAATGTTTTTCCAATTAGTCGGCGAAATAAAGCATATTTAAGTATTCCTATTATGTTAATCAATGCATTTATTACATGATATTATTATTAATGCATACTATGGACATATGTAACAATAAATTTTTGTTCTCTGTTCATTTAAACACGTACACATACACACATACCAGTACAATAGGTTGCTTGGAGCATAAAGGAATGGCATTTATGACTTCTCTATTAGTGATTCTGTAATCTTCAATACATGTCCTTGGTCGTTGGCAATGGGTATTGTTATTCTTAGAACAAAAAAAAAAATGAAGCTTTGCTATGTTGCTTTATGAATAATAATAGTTCACAGTTGATTGCTGTTCTTCTATTCACTCTATAGTAATTTTTCTACTACTTGTATACAAGGTCTCGTACTCTACACAGACAATGATAATTAATGTCAAGTGTCACAGCTGATGGTGCATCATTAGATATTTAGTGTCGGTGAACGATATATAAACGAGCCTTTGGTGGAGGAACAAGAAAAAGAATAATTTTGTCGGAATTATTTGAAGAAAAGTCAATTAGTAATGATAGCCAAGAAAAAAGTTTTGGTAAAGAAAACAACAATGAGAGTACTTTCTTTAATTGAATAAAAGACGTATGTTTTCAAACAATTGATGCAACACTTGAAATGCAATGGGATACCCGAAAAAAAAATGAAGGTTGTCGGTAACACATTTGAGAGTGGTATAATTTCTCTTTGTCGTAACAAACGAGAGAAAAAGCAAAGAGCAAGTAATAGTGCGAACGCAAAAAAGAGAGAATGAAGCAACAAACGTACAGTGTATTATATAGTACACATTCTGCATAGAGTAAAAAAGAGAGAAGAGTGGAATCCATTGCTTTCTTTCTTCTTCGCATTTTCTCTCTCTTTCATTGTGTCTTTAATCTTTTTCAATTTTTCATCGACAGCACTTCGGACTCGGATCACTTACAGTACCACTAACTTTTTTATCTCTTCTATCGTCTGCTCTAAGTTCACTTCTTCATTCAATAGAGCACATATTCAAGTGAAAGTAATGCTGAAGTGGGCGGTCACGCCGCGTTTTAACAGTGATTATTTTGAAAACGAAGGTATTAATAATAATCATGGTTGCGAACTGCTTACATTACAAGCAATTATTGACCAACACCGTCTTCCATGTCTTGTTCGACTTATTAGTGATGATATCAATGAATCAACTGATAATTATTGTTTATTACTTTGTCAAACAAATGATCCATATTTACTTGTTTCAAATGAAACTGAACGTTTTTCTATTCCAATGTCATTTGATGGTAAGTCTTTAAGAAAAAAGGAAAACATCAGATACAATTTTCGATCTCAATTCAAAAAGTCCAGTTTTTTCATGTTTGCATGTTTGTTGATTGCATGTGTTTCTTAAACTTGACACTTTTTTTTACATGAATTCAAAATAACTTGATACTCGGTTAATCGGCAAAGAAAAAAAATGGAAAGATGATTCTTAGTCATACATTTCGATCAATCTAGACAGATTTTTTTTTTACCATTTGACTGATGAATCATTATTGATTCAAGATATTTATTAAGTATAATCATGTTTTGATGTCAACTTATGGAGGAATTATAGTTTTGATGTCTTTTTTCTCTACAAATATGTAAGCTTCTGTTAGAAAAATATGCTTAAAGTATGAAACAGTCAAGAGAAAAGTATGTAATACATGAAACAATGTAACCTCTACTAAATATTCAAAAAAATAAATAAATAACTCATAAGTATAAAATGAACTAGTTTTAGGACACGATAATGAAATAAATAAAAAAAAAACAAATAATAATCAAATATAAAAGCTCCTATCGTAAATCTCATATACAGACGATATTTTATTAGTCTTGTCTTATATCCTATTTATTTCTTTATTTTAATATAGGTCTTTTTGCTCCAGTCGAAAAAGGTGTTACTCGATATAATATTCTTGAATCAGTACGCGCTTTACGATCTCATCTAAAATCTCATCCGTCTTCGTCGTCAGGATTTTCATATTTTACTGTTTTACAACCATGTATGGCATATAGTAATTCAGCTTTGCGTCGTATTCGTCCTGGTACTATTCTTGAACCGTGTCATACATCAATAATATCATCTAGATCTCCATCGCCATCAGTTTCATCATCATCAACCTCATCATCAAATCGTTTACGTACACTTTTTGCTAATCTTCCACATACAATTAATAAACATCTTTTACCACAACATCAACAATCACGTGCATTTAAAAACCAAATACCACCAAGTGATTACCTCAAAGTTAAATCAATTCAACATGATGAAAGTTTTTGTTTGAAATCTGATTCAATTGGTGTATTTGTTCCTGTACATACAGAATTACCATCAAATAATTCTCATCGTCGAGCCTCTCTTTTATCTCATTCATCTGCATTTTCATCATCATCATCTTCAAATCAAATTCAAGGTTTATATTCAGTTGAACTATTAAGTAAATTGACTCATCAATATCCACTTATAACAGAACTTGTTATAAGTCGAACATTAGAAGAAAATGTACCAACAACTGTTGGATATCCATTTCGTCGATTAACATTACATCGCCTTTTTGAAAAACATACACGTATTGTTGCATTTGATATGAAAAATTATGCTTTTCTTGAACTTGATGCAATCCATCCAATGGATCTTTATGTATTTGAACCTGAAGATGCACTTTTTCAACGTTATCAAGCACAATTACGTTGGTGTGAGTCACACATATCTTCATTTCGTTCACAAATAAAAACAATTGTACATTCATCACATGGTACACCAACATTTGTTCAAGCCACACCTCTTCATGGTCAACAACTTCAACAATATCATCAACGTCGTGATTCATCATCATCAATTGTTTCACCACTTACTAAACACATGCCACAAACAATATTTACATCACAAGAATCGATTTCATCAATTCGTTCACGTACTCGTACTCCATCATCATCAAAATTTAATACAACATCAATTCCCTCGAAACAAGAACAACAACAACAACAAAAAGGTAAAACAACTGGATCTGGTGGAACAGCAAGAAAAGATGTAAGAGTTTATTTTAATGATCCAACTATTCAAAAACGTCTACAAGTTACATCATTAACATCAACAACACGACCAATGATTAAACAAACATCGTTTAATACAAAACATTCTAACTATCGAACAAATAGTACTGAAAGTGATAGTGTTGATGGTGATGAAGACAATGAAGATTCATATCAATGTACACCATTATAAACTATTTAAAAGACATTTCACATGTATTATGTACACAGTTGATTGTTTTGTTTGTTGTCATATTCAAAAGAGAAAAAAAAACCTAGCACTAAATACTTGCATCATAAACTTTTTAATGTCATAAAATGAGAATCAATTTATGTATTATTTGTAACTTAATTACATTTTTCAATCATCCGAATTAAATGTATCGATGTTAAATTATTGATGAGACGGGACAGCATGTGTGTTTGCCTTATCATCTATGCAATTCTATCTCACATTTCACTGGTGCAGCATCGAGAATTGAATTGCATAATAAAAATCAGATCATATCCGATATCTATTGCTCAATTTAGATAAAAGACGTTATGATTACTGTTATTTGATTTCTATTAGTCTCTTGCTTATTTGTTTTATATAGTTTACAAGATATATGTTGCTTAATTCTAAGACTTTCTAATTAATAGTTGAATAAAATCTTCTATATTATATGTACTCCTGTATGTCTCTAAATTTACTTTTTTTTTGTATTATATGATGTAAAATAATAATGGAATTCTAACAAGTCGTGCCTCAATACGACAGTCTATTCAATTAGTTTCATTTATCTTTTTTTTGTTTGAAAGAATACAATATAGGAAATGTATTGCCTAGTACAATAAAATTGTTTCTTTGAATAAAAATAGTAAGATAAAACTAGTTAATTTGACATTAAAGAAATGTGTTACAAAGCCAAGAACAAACGATTTGATGTAAAATATCATCTTCGTGCGTGACATGAATAAAGCAAACATATCATTATATAAATCGTGTAAAGTTCGAATCAAGATGTACCTTTCAAGATATTTCTTTCAGTAGGAATTTCTCAGAAACTAAGTCAGTTGTTCAGTTTAAAAAGATTTCATTAGATAAATGAATCAATTAGCTAAAAACATTTATAAATATAATATTCTATAATACCATGCAATTATCATTTATAAATAACTATGACTAACAAAACGTCTCCGATAGATATTTTGCATATGTTTACCTTAGTAAAGCATAAATCGTATTAGATTTTATTATTCTATTTCTTATGTACATCCTTTTGAAACTCAAACTCAAACTTATTTAAGATGCCAGTTATAATTTATTTGATTAGTAACTAATATCAATTAATTTGAATATTGAAACTACTTTTCGTAGACATTAAAAACTAGTCAAGAAAATGTGTTTTTTTGCATCAAATTTATCTCATACAAGTCCTTGTCAAAATAACATTAATCCATTCATAGATAAATACACTGATCCCATCGTCTACAGCTTTTACATCATTATCAAACTTGTATTATACTAACGAATGAAGAAAAGATGAAGAAAAAAAGCGATGCTTCTAATAAAAGCTGATAAAGAATAGACCTATGAAAGCTCTAGCTAAGACATTCAGATTATAATAAGCTAAAGAAATGTGGAAACAGTTTCTTGTGAAAGAAATTAATTTGATTGAACAGCTGTCTTTTTTTTATTATATGATCATTTTGATAGAGCCTTTTCATAACAACTGAACTTGGTAAACATTGTTCTAGTAAGACCTAATCGATTCAAAGTTAACAAGCTAGCTCGAACGTTTCCGAAAGTACTTCAAGCTGATACCTATGGATTTTTAAAGGGTAGTTGTAGGTGCTGCAGGAAAATTTTTGAACTCTACCATAGAATTGAAAAAGTTACATGTAGCATTTCGAA
Organism: Rotaria sp. Silwood1; assembly: GCA_905250075.1. Lineage (NCBI taxonomy): Eukaryota > Metazoa > Rotifera > Eurotatoria > Philodinida > Philodinidae > Rotaria > Rotaria sp. Silwood1. The sequence continues at coordinate 283,781 of CAJNOP010000035.1, read as the reverse complement.
TATGGAAGAAACTGCAAGGTTGTGTGGTTATGGAAATTTCATGAAGTGCAAACAACGTCTCATACCGTTTCTTTTAGTGTTTCAGTCTCTTACCGAGCTCCTTGAAATCTTATTAGATTTTCTGAATTTTCAACGAGTCTCTTGAAATTTATATAGTTTTATAAAGTTCTGCCAAGCTTATTGGAAATTTCCAAAATCTTTTAGGATCTTGTGGTCTACAATTTCTCTTCTGAAAAGAACTACCCTCAGAAAATTCCAATGGACACACCGAGGTGGTCTATTAAAAAGCTTCAGTAATCACTAAAGTATGTTTACAAAAATTTGCAAGTATCAATCTGCGACAGCTAGTAAAAATCTGTAGCTAACCTACTGGCTTGAAATCAATCTTGTTTTATCAGAAAACTGTTCAAACCTTCGAGTTATTATGAAAAGATCTATTCCAAATGATCAGCTTGTCATGTCAACTATTTGATCAGTTCAGTTACTTAAAACGAAACTATTACCGACTTATTATACTCCTGGTGAAGATTAATTACACACAAAAAAAAACTAAACAATAGTCTTCTGTCTTCGAACCAATTATTATAGAAAATCTCAATTTGAAAACTCTTGTTATAACATGTTTTTTTTAATAATCAGACGATATTCAATATATGTCCATTAATAATAAAACCGATACTAAAAATACCAGGAAAATTTTAACTATACAAATCTAAACGATATTCAATAATGTATGCCTTGAGAACAAATTTCAAGCTACTCTTCTTAGTTCAATACACTGGGAATGAATTATATTTACAAGATTTCCTCGTCACTGATTTTGACAAATGATAATTCATTTTTTCATAATTGTAGTACAAAACTAGTGGATATGTTCTTTCTTAATGACTTGTCTTTGCTATATAATTTTAATTTATCATGTGTACTACTTGGACACATTAGCATAAAAAAAGAAGTTCATTCCAAATAGTATATCTTCTTTTATAGTCGACGGCACTCTTATCACAGTGAAGGTTCTGTTAGCATTATAATTATTCTCAAATGTATTCATATGGACATGATACTTTCATGTCAATTTACATTAGGTTGTCTTGAAAAAAAAGAAGATTTGTACTATCATATTCTAAAATTTTCTATATAATTCCAATCAGACTTAGAAAAACAACTAATTAAGAAAGATCAGTCTTTATATTATTCTAAATCATACCAGACTTAACTATTTAGTACTGATAGTTTAGTATTATTAACAACATTTGTAGTATTGTTCTTTTAGTTTAAGCTTTTCTTCATAATTAGAAAGATGAATTTCACTGAGAAGCCTTTGCCTAATCATCTAAACAATATACAAAAATATATTATTCGAGTTCTATTTACTACAATATATATACGATTAAAAATTTGGGTAATTTAGTTAATACAGTTGTAGTATTTTCAAGATTCGCTTACATCATAGAGGTGTTTATGGTATTCCATTAGTGTCACTTCATGTCATCCTCTCTATGTAAACATGAGATGCTTTACACGAATTATTTGAGCATGGACTTGATAGAAGTTGAGTCTAAAATCAGCTGAATTTTGTAACATTCATGTTGTCATTGTTTTATGTGGATCTATTATTTGTTAGTAATTAGTTTATGTGACCTTAATCCATCAATGAATAATCACTTCAAGAAATATACCCATGTGTTAACAAAGTTCATCTAAAGTAATCTGAAGATGAGTCATTGGAATTGTTTTGTTTATAATTGTTATTAACGTATTGGAATCTCTTGGATGTGCAATAAACAAGACTCCACGTAGTGTAGAATCATGCATACATTCAATTTATACAGTTTTTATATAATTTATAAAACTGAATTATCTCTTACTCATCGCTTGATATTGATTATATACAGTATTCTTGTTTTTATTAGCATTTGGCAAAACTCATCATCATCAAGGTCTCCGACAACACATAGTGTCAATCAAAAAAAAACAACATCAACTATTTGCTTGTGGACTCCTCAGAATGATGTAGAGTTCATTCAATTGTTAATTATACACGTAGTTACTTATATTCTTTTCAATGGTCTTCATAATTATAATTCATTTTATAGATGTATGCAACAAAACCTTAACAATATTACCGATTAATGAGCTACTGAAGGCATTTTACATCTATTTGCATTAGATCTTCATTGCCCTTATGAAGCAATGAATTATTCTTTCTTCACAAGCAATTATAAATTCCGATCAATTATTTAACAATGGTTCAAATTACTCAAGACTGATTATTTCATTGATATGATTTACACAAACAAACCCAACCTAAACATTCTTATTAATGTACTTCATTAACTTATTATTTTTTATTGAATATAGGTCATTAATAAAATATGAAACGGGTTTAGTGTTTATACTTTTGATTTGTTATAAGTTGAAGGAACCTTTAAAAAACTACTTTTAAGTGCTAGATAATAGTAATCAAAGTTACATGTGAAGAGAGATAAAATTTTTAAGACTCGAGCCTTCAGATTTATATACTATAAACAATAGTTTTTAGACATAATGTTGGAGTAAACATACAAAAATTTCTTTACAATCATCTTTAACAAAGTTGGATAGAATTGATATCTAATTCGCATGATCGAAATTCATGGAAAAGATGAATTATAAAGGTATTTTCAATACTGTTAGAATAAGTCATGTGTAAAAGTCAAAGTTTCTTTTTAGCTTCGTTGGTTTTGTTAATTATATTTATCGATACTCAGAAAGACACTCGAGCGAAGGGAATAATCTGACAAAAGAAATCAAATTGATCATTCTTTTAATATTTCCTTCCTGTCCTATGTTCATGTCAACGTGCATCATCAATAGAATAAGAATAGGATATTACTAATTTGAATTACTGTCCAAGTCTCAAACGTAAAATAATTACAAAAAAGAAAAATCCTTGAATACAAAAACGTCGAAAACACCGATTTCAAATGAATAGACTCTCGGCATAGCAATAATTCGGAATATAGAACTGAACGTTGTCGAAAAAAAATTTCGAAAAATAATTTCTTACTCTGTAATTATTTGATCTTTTTGACGTAGACAATCTAATTCATGAAAAATTTATCTATCATCTTTTCATCGTTCGTTCTTATGCTTTGTATACACAAAACTGATGATTTCTTTTCCTTCATTTCCTCTTTGTTGGAAATCGTGCATTATACACAAACTATTTACATGCATTTGTTTCTTATCGATCCTTCTATAAAGGCAAGCTTCGTTTGCGTACTTAGTGCCTTTTGTCATTTTATTACAATAGCAAACACATTAAAAAGTAATTCGAATGAAACATCTATCATTTCGTTTCTTACGAAACTAAAAGAAATATTCTCTTGATAAACGGTTATATTCACCAACAAAATGTATGTATCCCAGAAATGAGTTGTTGGATGTCCAAGAAACATATTTGCTCCTTCCTTCAACAATGAATTCGGTCACTCAGGTCACCATCTAACCAGAATAGAATAAATCTCGATGATCTTCTTGAGAGTTTTTTCGAATATTTAGAACAAAAACTTATATTATCTTCTTAGTTTTCATGCAGCTTCTCTATTCCGTTGCTCGATTGTCATGAATTTCTAAAATAAAATTTCAAGTGTATTTATATACTACCTAATTATGACAAGCATATATTATAGTACAAATTATTCGAGATTTTTTTCCGTTCGAACTTAGAACATCATGCCACTAATTTGTTGAATTTAGTATTCGGTATATATGGAATCAATTATGAAAAAAAAAATTGGTTCTCGATTAGTTGCATATCGAAATATATGATATAATTAAAAGAATTAAATTGTGAGAAACATCAAAAATGTCTGATGTGATTATTTGATTTTGACAGAAAAATCCTTTCGTTTTATAGTTCGATATAAAGTTGAAAATCATGATCGACTTCTTTATGAGTTATTTGTTTAAAACACCATTCTAGAAGCATAATGTCGATAATAGGTTATAGTGATTATATGACTGAATAGAACTGAATAAACATTTGTGCATTCGAAAGAAATTACTAATTTTTTGAAGAACTATACAACATTCTTTTGATATCTGTCTCGTGAAATTCACGAGAAAGAACTAAGGAACATGAATCTATAATATCTAGAACACATAAAAACCTTATGCATGTCATTCAGTCTGTTCAAAACAGTTTTAAGGCTTACATCATTGTAATCTGCATAAAAAAAGTCAATAATATTGTCTAGAAAAATTTAGTTAACTGTTTTGCTAAATATAGTCTTTCGTTCACGTGAATATAGAAATTGATGTTGTGAATAATAAATTACAATAAAAATAACTCTCTTTTTCAATTCAATGAATCTGAAGTATGATGTAAAATAATACTACTCTTTATAATTAATAGTTTGAAGGCTTAACACAATTCAATCTAATAACAAAATTAACGTCTAATTTTCATTCCGTAAATTTTTATGTTGACAAAACCTTAGAACATGATTACATAAAATCTTTTTCTAAATACATAAATAAATAAATTCAACACAAATACAAAATATATTACTATTTGTCCTGATTCAATACTAGTACTTCTGGATTAACCTTTTAGTAAAACGAACCAAACAAAAGACACAAAAATTGCATGTATGTATCAGTTTCGAGAATTCTATTTATTTCTTTAAAAAGAAAAGGCATAAAATGAATAATAACTGTAGACTAGACAGACTTATAACGATTTTGTTTTATTGTAATCAAAATAAAATTCATGCATTTCATTCACTACAACTAATCATGTCATAAAGTGTGATCAGTTGATCAATTTAAGCACTAATTCATAGCCGGCTCAATTCCAGTTTAACGCGTTCAAATTCATATACATTTCACCTGTTTTTCATTACATAAAAAGTTGTTTCATTCAATTCATTCTCGTCGTTCACTGTAGTGCATGTATTTACTCTTTAAATAATAGAATTTTCAATTGATTGTGTCTGTGTTCATTTGTGAACGAAGACCGGTAGTAGCACGTCAATGTCAATGTACATTTATTTCTTATGATGGATAGATCGACTAGATTACTGTCGCCTTCATTGTCATGAATCAATGGTGTTATAAGACGATCAACACGATTGGACGAAAGACATTGCAAGAAGACGTCTTTTTCGTGGTCTAATATATTTTCACACATTGCCAAAAGACGACTCAAAAAGTGCACAACAGATAGAATAAGATAGCAGACGTGTTGTTGATTCAGTAAAATGACGCAAAAACACAAAAAAAATTCTCAGTTGACCGACTACACGTATATTTTCATGTTTGATCTCGCCGATACTCATGATTTTTTTTCTATTTCTTCAAAATCAAATTGAATTTTTTTTCATAGCAACGAAGACTATTTTCAATGTTCATCTTTTATTTCGATCGAAATATTACAACAGAAAACTCTGACACAGGATTAGTTTTAAATTATGGCATGAAAAAATAGTGAATAATTTATGCACTGTGATTTCGAATGTATATATTTACACAAACAACAAACTAAAATTTAGCATTGTATGCAAAATTTAGTTGAATTGAAAAAAAGAGCTATTAAATCTACTGAACATGTTTTTTCTTCGAAATGTTTATCCATCTGTGAATAATTTGGATAAATAATTGGCTACTAATCAAGTCAAATATATTTTAATTAAGTTGTATAGTTTTATTATAAAGATCAGAATTAATTTTATACTTTTCATTAACAACAATAAATCACATTCAAAACAAAACTTATCATTAAAGTCAATATAGATTCATTTTTCAACCACTATTTTGTAGTCTATGTTGTAACACTCAATGGTTGATTCCTATTGGAAGAAAAGTATTCATGAAAAATCTGAACAATCAAATAAATGTAAACATAAGTTAGAAAAGTATGTTATGTTTGATATAATTAACCTTCGTCAATTAAATTTGACAGATTTATCAACATAATATATTAAGAATTCTACTCTTTATTTATATTTGAATATATATATATATCTATGTATGAATGTTGAAAAACAACTTTCGTAAGTAAGAAAAGTAATTTTTTTCAATTGACACTTTTCTTATTTGTGTCTCTTGAGTATTGTCACATAGACATATCAGAAACAAGATTAGCTCTCGCTTTTTCGATTGATTTACTTTGCTTCATGTTCTTCTTGATAAGCTTCATGATGCGCGTCCCTCCTGCCGTTTTGCTGACAATAAGCAGATGATAAGACATTCCGTGTCATTGCTCATATTTATTCAGTGTTCCATCAGATGCGAATAAAAAGGCGGAGTTTCTTCTTTCCTCTCTTATTCTCTCCGTTTTTCGGTTTACTGCGCTAAACATATCATGGAATACGATGGCAGTCTGGCTAAAGCAACATCATCATCTATTAATCACTCAACGAAATCAACAAGATCATATATGTTCCACCTTCTTTTAGCTGAAGGCTATTTTATCCATTATTCGACAATAAGTCGACGATCAGTTAAAACAACAAGGAAATTTTATATGAGCATATGTCGTTACGTTTTTTCTCTTTTTTTTTTGCCTTGTAGAAATCGCGTACCTTGTTGATATCAATGACGCCAACAATAGTCACTCTTTTTTCTGTTTCTTTCTGAAAAGTTATTTATGGATTAGGTCAAGTGGAGACAGAGAGAAGACAAAACGAACACAAAAACTTCTTTATAAAAATAGGCAAATACGACAATTTTATATGACGTTGAAAAATAATAATAATGATTTAACTTGGATGACAGACAATATACTATGATGATGATGGACAAACATCAAGTGACTTATCACGAACTGCCTTTTTAACTTGATGCGACAAGCACAATATAGTACAGTTCTCTCATATTCGATTTCCGTCCGGATGTGGCGGCGACGGCATCTGCTCATTGTTGTTATGTGAGTTCATCAAACGAATCTATGCACGTGTCTCTATGTTGTACATGTTAATCGAATCTTCTTTTCATCAAGCTCATCACTCGATAAATATCCAAAAGAAATAGAACTGAACTGCGTGTTTATGTTTTATGAGAAGAAATATCGCCTGTTGTGTGCAGTTGACCTTGTATCAATCGATTGAACGATTAGCGTGTATTGTTCATGAACGAACAATATTGTTGTCGTACTCTGTCAATCAGCCGTGATGTAAGAGCAATTAACTATTATTCGCCGCTCGTATACACACCTTTGTCTAAAAAACTATAGCACGTGTCTTTATCATTTCTTTCTCCTTATTCATTGAAGCGAATTTTTAATAGGGCATTATTTACACTTGACTGTTGAGGTATTTCCTCCATCATCGTCTTTTTCTTCTCTTTTTTATGAAACAACAAAGAAAAAATCCCCATTATTTTTTTTTACAGATCAAACGTCTTTTTTCTTAAGAATAAAATCGTCATTATCGTCATCATTATTATAGAACGACAGCTAGCCTAATTAGGCGCTGGCATTTACTCGTGTAGTCGAAAGTAAATCACCTGCATCATTGCGTGTACACGAAACCAATATTTGATGGGCAGGGCTGATCTCGTTTTGACATGATATTGATAATAATGATCGATAACAATGTAGATTATGCAATTGAAAAAAAAACGAAAGACAATTAACTCACATATGTATGTTTATGTACATATTGCGATTGGATGATAAATATATATATATATGTGTATATCAATATATGTTCATGTCAATAGGTGGGAAAGAATAAGAGTGATAGTCAATTAAATCAATGCAAAAGATTTTTTTGAGAATGATTAAATTTTAAATTAAATTTTTTGAGATAAATATGAGCAAATTTTATTTGTCAACGCAATTATCTATTCTATCATTTTGAATTCGATTTTTTAAGAAAAATAAATTTGAAGCTCACTAAACGAATCAATGCTTCTTACCATTAGAAATCTTTAGTTGATTATATTTTGATGAAGTTGAATATGAAATGTATTATTGAGGTTTTTTTCTGAAGTTCTTGTTTTTTAGAATATTGATAACAAATACAATCTTAATGTAGAGTTTGCTTTGACAATATTGTAAAATTTGGCATGATAATGAGCCTTCTTTTTAGATATTCTTCTTCTATTTGAACAGGTTCTCGAGTCTTAATTTAGATTTCCAACGTGTCGTCAATAAAACAAAAAAAACAACAATATGTTGTTGACATTCAACGGACAAGCAAAAGGCTGCTTGAGTGACACCGGAAATGTCTCTCATTTCGTATGCAATTTGAAAACGTCATTCTTCCACCTACGTAGTCATTCTTCTTGCGGAGTATGCTAATTACATTTGCTCGTCTGTGCCCGTTATTCAACTACTGATCTTCATTAAATCTTTTACATAGAATGTTTCTTTGTCAAGCCTTTTTTTTTCATGAACCTGTTAGTTACTTTTCAAATCTGATTACTACTCATAAATCTAATAGCAGAAGAAAATATTATTTTTTTTGTCCATTACGGCGAACTTTAATGTAATGCACAACATTAACGTAACTCTGTGCCGGAAATCAATTTTCTCTGCGTACCAGGGTGTGCGCATGTGCACAGACTTTGTTAATGTTTCCAAACACATACAAACGCATAAAGACATGTCAGAGGGAGAATGTCGATGAAGAAAGGGAGAAAAAGAAAAAGAAAAAGAAAAAAAAAGAGAGTCTGACATGATGAATCTAAAAAAACCAAGTCATCCAGTCATCAGACAGGAAATAAACGCTGATGCTTGAACTTTGTATAATCAAGAAGAAAAAGAGAGATACAGGCACTGAATGAAACGATGAGTGAGAAAAAACCAAACGAGAAGAAAGAGAGACAGAGACGTCTATTTCCGTTGTCGTTCAAAATTATTGAACAAAAATATTGTGATGCATTGGATAAAATCAAATTCATTCTTTTTTGTTTTTAATCTATAAAGATCAAAAAATAAGATTTCAGAAATTTGGATGCTAAAAGTATATATTGAAGTTTAAAAACAAAAAATCTCATATAAAACGTTGTTATTTCGTTATTTTCAAATAAATGTTATATCCACCCAATCGTTCTTCTCTTTCTATATTATTTCAGTGTTCATCGAGAAAGAGAACGAGCAGACATTCCATTTGCACCCAAACACGTAGATAGGCTCGTCTCAATGAAGAACGCCTATTATGATTGGTTAAAAAATTTCATTGGACGTGCGGGCATGCAGAAAGACATACATGCATGTCATGATTTTTTTTCATATGAGAAAGAGAGAAACAGAGAGAGAAAGAGAGACGGAAAGGCCTCAGTTCCTGCTTCCTTCTGCTCCTCATTCGTCATTGCTACTTCTACGTTATCGTCAACCTACACGAAGAAATATAGCGGCGACGGCAACGGAGATTCAATCTCTCTTAATCGGGCATTGCATTTCCGCAAAAGTTCTTTTCTACGTCGGTCGTCAACACAATTTCAAGGAAGTCCGGGACTTAAAGGCGTCCTCTCTTCTCGTCCGTCCCTCAACCACATAGGCGCATACTACATCACAACATCGATACATCATGCTCACTGGTAAGCGACTCGCTCTGCGTAAGGAAGCCAAGATTTCCGTCTGCCTTCAACTCGGTCCATGCGTTTGAGCGCACGAACAGGAATCGAAGTTTTTCCGTTTTGAAAAAAAGAAGAAGGAAACGGCAATGATGACATTGCCACTAGTATTCGCTTCGTTCTAGTTATTACAATTAATATCGTTGATAGATATTTTTCGAGCCGCATTTCAAAAAAAGAAGAAGGAAACGATGGTACAACAAGTTGAGCACATCCGTTTATAGAGAAAAACGAAAAAAGAAAAGAAGAAAAAGAAAGAGAAAAATCTATCAGACAAAACTGAGACTATAAAAACGATGTAGAAAATATTTGTATTCATTTTCATGTTAGTTAAAAAAAATTTTTGAATTATGGTTATATTGTATATATTGTCTAGAACCATCAAAGCATTCATGGACACCTATAGGCATTGGTGGTACAACATCGAATATTTCCAATAGCAGTAAGTTGATTCTTTATATAAAAAACATGATAAAAAGAAAGGATAACATTTGAGAAAAGTTTATTTGTCTTGACTCTTTAGCTCAGTTCAAGTGTCGATATAAGATTAGGGAGCTCTTGAAAGATTTGCGCAAATAATTAGACAGATAGAAATGAAAGCATAGCAAACTTTCTCTCTCGCTCACATATAAGTGCTTACTGGTACCGAATGTATTTAAGTGAAAAAAGTAAGCAAAACAAGCTGTCGATAAAAGTGACACATCTTTTGCGAGACTTTTTTCAGTCTTATTTAATCACACTTCAATATTTATTGAACTTAAACTGTATGAATTTGAGAGAAGAAATTTATCGTAAAAAAAAATCATGTAATATACAGAATTTTGATAATAGCAAATACAATCGTTCATGAATCTGTATAATCAATTGTCATCTGTTCATAGATAGTTGTAAGACACTTGTTGTCATTGAATGATGGTTGACTATTTGCTTCTGCTCATTTTATTTTATTTTTGTGTATGGTCAAAATGAAACAGCGGGTGGGAGAAGAAAGAATAAAATGCCGCTCGTTTTTTTTGGTCCTTAATTATCTATCGTTTGTGTCTCTCCGACTATCTATATTGTGGAAAGTCAACAATAATTAAATAAAATAATCTTTTTTTTTCTTCTTTTCTTAAATCAAATCGATTGACAATCAGACAATTGATTGTTAGTGTACTACATCATGTTCATTTAATTGCCCTTTTTTTTTTGGTTTTTAGTTGGCTATCACACAACGACAACTCCCTCATCTACATCATCATCCAATTCGTCTACCAATGCTGGTGGTGATTCAAGAGTTAAAAATGATTATGATAATGGATCAGGACGTGGCAATGGAGGAAATGACTGTAGCTCGAATAATGGTCATCAACAACAGCAATCATCATCTTGGTCATCATTGGTAAAATCTGAGTCATCACAAGGATTAAGAGGTAATATAAGAAATAATTTTCGGAATAAATAAGATTTTTCTTTTTTTTTTTTTTGATTCTTAGATCCTTATTCAACTTTTACAAGTCAATCATTTTTTCCTCACAATGTCCATCGATTCGGTGGAGGAGCTACTGGTAACTATTTTTCTTTCTAAATAATATTTAAAAACTATTTATATTTCTTTAGGTACTGGACAAATACAATTGTGGCAATTTTTACTCGAACTTTTAGCTGATGCAAGTGCAAATTCAAATATTATTGCTTGGGAAGGTTCGAATGGTGAATTTAAATTAATTGATCCCGATGAAGTTGCACGTCGTTGGGGTGAACGAAAATCTAAACCCAATATGAACTATGATAAATTATCACGTGCATTACGTTATTATTATGATAAAAATATTATGACAAAAGTTCATGGTAAACGTTATGCATATAAATTTGATTTCAATGGTTTACATCAGTTAAATCAACCACAATTACCTGAATCACCTTATGCAAAATATCAACAAGAAATGATGCGTTCATCACATGCTCATGCTGCTTATTTTAAATGGAGTGCACTAAGTTCAGCTGCAGCAACATCATCAGCTGTTCATATGCCACATCATCATCATCATCATCATCCAGCAGCAGCCGCAGCTTCAACATCTTATACAAATTATTGGAATCACCCAAGTACATATGACTATGCAGCTAATTTTGCTACGCCTAATCCATATTTATCATCATCGTATTGGGTTAGTCCAACTGCAAGTACAACATCATCAACACTTATGTCAACTGGAACAGGAGGACTATCATCAACAAACACAACATCTACTGCCATTTCCCCATCATTACACTATTGAAACTAAAGAAAAAAAAAACCCTATTGTTCTGTTGTATACAATTTCTTTCTTTTTCGAGTGAATTAAAAAATCACACACCATTATCAGCACGATGTCTTGTCGATAGTAGCATGAGGCACCTGGAAAAAAACATCTGCATGTAAATGTGACAATGAATGTCTATCTAGTAAAATTCACTTAGCATGAATAATGATCTATCGTATGTATAATGCTCTATCATTGTTGTTGTTGTTCCTACGATGAACTTATTATAACTTTTTTATTATTATTTTGCCTTCTGCTGCTTCATGTTTTTGTAATTGAATATGAAAAGTGTCGTTCATTTCCTTTTTCTTTTTCTGTCTATTCATTCACACCTTACATAATGTTCATATTATTGAAAGATCAAAATTCAGTTTTAAGTCAAGTGCATCTTTTATTTAATTGTTTCTTCGGTTTTCAACAGTGTAAACGACACGAACAAATAATGCGGTATGATTGAAGACAAAAAAATACATAAGAAAAGGATGTTTCATTCTCGAAACAAGTGCAATTCGTTGATGACAGAAGTGTATAGAAAATGTTTAATGGCTAATTTGAATCATCAAACGACGAAACAAAGAAGAAATGAGAATTGCTTTATCATGCCTTATTCTCTTTTGCGTACTAAAACAGCTGGTGCGATATGTTGCACATAAAAAACAAACAATAGTTAATAGAGTTTCTTCAACGACATGTTTCTTTTCAGTTTTATCTATATTCGGAAATATACAGACCTACACTTATAAATTTCATGATGCACTTTTCAAATAGAATTTTCATATTATTCATCGTAGTGTGTATTGTACCACTGCGAACGAATGCACAGTTTTATAATGAATATTTTGGTACGTAAATGAATAATATTCTGATAAGTTTAAGAAAGATCGAAAAGATAGTAAAAAATTGAAATATTAAGAACGTTTAACGTTTATCAGATAGAAATAGACTTTTTATTTTTTTTTATTATAAAAAAAAATCATTACAAATAAAATATGTAAATAATAATATTATACAATTTTCATTTATGTTCAGATGATTAATTAAAACAACTTTTCAGAAATTATTTTGAAAAAATTGTATCCATAAGATTCGGAAATTGTAATATCTTTCTCTTTTTTATTATGCAATTTGCATATTCAAAAAATTAATTTTCTATATTAATATTTAATTCTTATGTATTTAGAGGGACTCACTGATGACGTTACTTCTGTTATGAATGAATCATTAACAATCATTTTATCAACAAAAATTTCGAATTCAACATATCAACATTCATCTTTATCTCCAATACTAACAGCTTTATCAACGAAATATACATCTTTGACTGAAATAAACAATAACATGAACTTAATTTCTTCTGAAAATCAATCCACTTCATTTTCATTGTCATCAACATCTGCTACAAGTCAAAAACCACCGATGACCGTAGCACCTTATGCACTAGTTAGTTATCTTGTTGATCAATTCAATCATTATCGTAATATTGATATACTTTCTCGTATAAAACAATGTAATTCAAATATGAACCTTGATGATATGTGTGAAACATATTCATTTGATAATCATACGTATTCATTAGTACGTGAATCCAATATTGGATTTCAATCATTACAACATATTTATAATGCACTTATCGATCGAATAATTGTACAAAAATTAAATACACTTTGTTCAACTGCTGAATGGTGTTTGGGAAATTTAACAAAATATAATATTCGTTTTACTGTTGATGTTTTTCGACAACTTGGACATTCATTTTGTTCACTTGAAAGCTGCTATCCTCGACTTCAGGCACACACAAAGGCGTGTCCATCAATTTCGGCTACGGTATACATATATATTAAAAATTAGAAAATGTCAGATTAATTTTTTCTATTTTCAATATAGAACATAAGTAAACCAACGTTAGCATTACTGCCAATGCTATGTACTCTTTATAAGGAACAACAAATTTGGAATTCAACTGAATGTACTGATCAAGTAGTGTATCTTCTTCATATTCTTTATGCATTTTGGCCACAACTTGAAGTAATAATCATTTTTTATTGATATCAAGATTTTTATTTCATTATTTATAGACATGTTATCATGTGATTTCTGCTGGTTCTGGTGGTTGCACATATGACTGTTTAACATTCGATTCTATTTTACATGAAGTTGAAAATCAATGTCATGAAAAAGCTTCATTTTTAACATCGTAAGTTAAACAAATTTTTATATCCGAAAATATCTTTTGACTTTTAACACTACAATTAAAACAAGAGTTCCTACTTTGGCTTGGTATCGGTTAATTAATTTACAACAAATATGTCGTCATGAAACAATTGCAACAAAACCTCCATTTATATCTTCGGTAATTTAAATGAGTATAAAAGATCGTATAGGTAATTTGAATATTTTAGATAAAAAGCTTTATATCTTCTAATATGATCTGGTATCGATTTCATCAACGACCTGTTCATGCAGCTTTATTTATTATTATTGTCATCTGTATTGTGATTAGTTTTTCTTTATGTCTATATTTTATGTCAAACAATGGTTCTGATTCAAATACTCGACATTTTGATGATGATTATGAATATACACGATTACATGATTCAACATTTGAACTTGGTGCAAATACCGAAAGTACGTATCTATCTATTTTATATATTGTTTTAATTGATCTATTCTTAGTTTCAAATAGGAATTCAACATCAAGTGGAATAGAAAACGAATCACAATTTGGTCTCAATAGTAATCATCATTCATCAGAAGAACATCAACGATTGCTGTAAATGGAATCATAGATAAAGATGATTTTATTTCCTCTATCTTATTTCGTGTTTTTTTAATAATAAAGAACATTATTCTTTCTTGCATTATCTTAGTATTGCATGTGTCAAGATAGTTCATATCGTAAATAATAATACTGTATTCGAATAGAGAACTTCTTGAAGAATTGGCAAGTAATGTAACAATAGAATTGTATGCGGTTGAAAAAAAGTGAGAACAGAAACACGATGAAATTAATCGATTGCAATTTTATGGATTCATTGAAGAAGGTCATACTTTTTTTAGTGGAAGTATGAAGAACATTTGATGATTTCTTTCTTTTGAATTCAATTTTGATTTACGTAGTGAAATCAAAATGACAACAAAATTTCATCATCATCTTAAGGCTGAATTTTTGTGGTGTTAACTGTTACATTGATGGAAACTATTATGTAACGTACACTTGACAATTTTATGTTTTCTCTTTGTTGTATTTTACAATTGAGAAGAGATTTTTTCATTCTTTTTCTTTTTCGTCTCATCCTTTTACAAATACTTAAAGAGCCAAGAAAGAAAGAAAGCAACAGTATCTTAGTTACGTTTGCATTTTGTTATAGAGTTTGTTTCAACATCAACATCAATAACAGACAATTGTTTTTACTAATAAGATTACGAACGAGTTTACAATTACAGATTTCTTTTTGTAGATAAGAATGGCATATAATAATGATTTTAATTCATTATTATCACAATTACAAGAACTTGAAAAGTCAAAAGATTATTTAACTATTGGTAGAACATTAGATCGTCGTTTTGATTCAAAAATTAATGATATTATTAAAAAATGGATATCAAATGATAGATTATCGGATGAAGAAAAAAAATTTATTGATTTATATTCAAATCTTCAATTATATTTTGTTGAATATTGTGTTTTTGATTCACAACTAATAATAAATAATGAAGATATTATTGAATTATTTCGTACATGTTTATTTCGAACAAAACAAATTGAAGATTTAAAACAAGCTGTTATATTTGTTCGTGATGAACAACCATCTAATGATAATACAACTGAAGAAGATGAAATGCTAATTTATCTTATGCGTATGCTTGATGCACGATCACTTGCGTATCGATTATGTTTCAGAGATCTTAATCCACCTCCAAAAAATCTTAATAATGAACTTAATTTATGCCTTACTCATTTTCATGCTAAAAATTATTTATATAATATGAACTCAAATAATAATACAAATAAAAATATGCATGTTAGTTATCGTCATAGATTTTTTATTGGTTGTTGTACATTTGCTGTTGCATCATTCGATGAAAATAGAGGATATTTAAAAAATGATGATAACAAAAAATATATTTGTTTACTTGCAAAATATATTCGAATTGTGTTAAGTCAGAAAAATTTCGAACGAAATAAATCATTTCTTTATTGTCTTCGTGGTATTCTTGCCTTACTTACTAATTGTGTTCCTACGGAAAATTGGATTCATATTATTAATAGAGCATTAGCAAATACAAATGATGATGATGCACAACAAGCAAATCCATTTAATATTGATCTATTTTCTTTAATAATTATTCGGTTACTAGGATCAAATATTCTTCGAGATACAGCAATTCGATCAGATTCAAATGATATTACTTCGTTAGTTGATGTGGCACTTATATTTCTTAACAAATGGTATGCTACATCAATAGATCTAAATGATAATGATGATGATGATGATGATGATGATGAAAATAATAACACATCTTCGTCATTGGATGAACCAAATCAAGTTCTTCGTCTATTGCGTTCGAGTGTAGTGAAAGATGGCAAGTTAACTCCAATAGTAGATGAAAACTTGAAGACATCTAAAAAAAAAAATTCTAGTAGAGATCAACAATTAAATACATCTCAAATAATAATTCCTTATATTGATGCAAAATATGATCGTCTTCGTTTTATGGCCATGTCAACATTATCATGTACAATGGATTTTCACGATTTTTCAGTTTTACAAAAGAAAAAACCCAATATGGCTCAAGATATAGTAAAAATTATATTTGATTTTATTGATCAAGCAGTTGCTCAAGAAAATTTGCAATATAAAGGAATATCATTCGAACTACTTCTCCGTTATTTACTTCGATTTCTTGTCCAAGATTTTGTTAAAGGACCAACGATTCCATATATATCAAAAATCGTTCATTACGCAGAACAACGTCATTTAAATGCACTTAAAATTCTTCGTAAAATTTCTTCATCACCAGATATGAAACAAGGCCTTAAAAATAATATCGAATTAAACGAATTTTTAACAACTAAAGCTCCTGCTTTATTTGCTAGTGATCCAAGAATGAAAAAAATTATCGAACAAATTCGTCAAAATCTTGCACCCGAACAGCAATACGAGCCTCTAAGTAAGGAATAAAATCTTCTTAGAAACGATTATTTTTTTCGTTTGTTTGTTTTTTTTTTAAGTTTCAGTTGATACGAATAGTCGACAAGCGTTTATTTCCTATAGTCATCGTGATAAAGTTCAATGTGATAGATTTGTTCAAGCATTAGAACAAGCCAATCTTTTTAGAAATGTTTGGGTTGATAGAAGGTATATGAGAGATGATATGGTTGATACAATAACAAGTGCTATTCGACAATCAAAAGTTGTTTTTGTTCTTCTTAGTAATGCATATTGTACATCAGATTTTTGTCGACGTGAATGGCAATTTGCTATAACCAAAAGTATTAAAGTTTATCCTGTTTTTGTTCAAGAAGATTTTCAAAGAAATACCTTTGATTGGGTAGTATTCAATATTGGTCACAATCGTTTTTATAAAATTTATAAAGATGGTGAATTACAACATTTAATCAAGAATTTACGTCGTGATGAGCATGAACAATCAAAATCACCACTTGATTTAAATGAATCACAAGTAACAATAGCAACAACAATAGAAACTAATCCATTAGATAAAGACGCAAATTTGAAAAAAAAACCAATAGCTAAATGGACATCCGAAGATATTCAAAATTGGTGTCGTACAAACAACCTTGAAAAATGGCGTACACCATTAAATAGTTATCATGGCAAAGCTTTACTTGAACTAAATAGAATGTTAGAGAATGACACAAATCTACAATATATTGTCAATGGACGTGACATAAATTTGACTGATGTAGTTCTACTTAAATGTGAACTTCATAAATTATTATCGAAAAGAAAAACAATACGTAAACTACCAAAGAAAAAAGACATAACGAAACATCGTTCCACGGACATATCAACTAAATAAATATAATACATTTTTGACTTTTTTTTTTTTTTATTTTCTTTTTGAAGAACATGTAATAAAGAAAAAAAAAATATCAATGAAACTTTAAAATATAGTTAGAGAATTGATTCAATGCCTTTTGTAATTTCTTCATCTAACGGTTTAACTCGACTATTCCAAGCAGCAACTAGATGACCTTGTCGATCAATAAGATATTTATGAAAATTCCATTTAGGTAATACATCATTTCCACCAGCATCAATAATCCATTGAAATACTTCACTTGGTTTATCTTTATCTTGTTTAGTTGTTAAAGGAAATGTTGTTTTAAATTTACTTGCATATAATGAACATACTTGTGGTTCATCACCTGGTTCTTGTTTACCAAAATTATTACATGGCACACCCTAAGAAAGAAAACGAAAAAGTCTTTTTTTTAGATCGTCTTTGATTTTCAGATCAATTTAGAAGATATTTAAATATAATATGAAGAAAGAAATAGAGTTCGTACCAGTACAGTAAAGCCTCTATCTTTATATTTATCGTGTAATTCTTGTAATGTATGTAATTGAGGTGTATATCCACATTCACTAGCTGTATTAACAAGTAAAATAACTTTGCCACGCAATTCATTCATATCCAATGGTTGACCTTTGATGTCGGTAAATTGACGTTCATAAAGTGAAGGTCGACTAGCTGGATCATTAATGTGTGTTTGACGAGCAGAAAAGAGTGATTTACCGAATTGTAATATAGTAGCCATGTGTTGTCGTCCTTTTGAATTCAATAAAATTGCACCAGCTAAAAAGAAAATGGAGAATACGACTATGTTACTTGTGCTGAAAGACATTTTTTATTCTCTTAAAAAAAAGAACAACACAGAGCAAGAATAACGACTAGAAATGATTATATACGCCCTACATATAAAAAAAAGATAAAAATAACAATGCAAAATGTTTATCTAGGGTCATTCGAAGTCAATGTTTATGATGTAGAAAGAAAGAAAGAGAGAGAAGATTGAATGAAATTAAATCTATTGGTTGTTTCTAACAGACGTTTAGATGGAGTTAGTTAACAACAACAATTTATTATTATTTTTTATCAGCAATATTTAATAAGGTAAATTAAGTAATTTGAAGTAATTATAATATTTGAATTAATATCTGTTTCAGTAAAATCTTCTAACGTATAAATACATCTTGAGACTTTTTGCATGTTATTTCCTATATTCGAAGGATGTTGTTTCCATATTTTTTATTGTTTCATCGAGTGTTCATGATTATCCAATAATCTTCAATTTCTATATCAATATTAATTGAAGACACATTTGTTAGAATTAATGATGAAATTATGATAAGGATAGGTTAGGTGCCGTTCAATTATCGAACTTATTTGCCCCAACTAACCAGCGATCTAAAAGTGAAACTTTATCTTTAATGAAGGAAAACAAAATAAAGACGAAAAATTTGTATTTATTTCTTATTCGTAGTCTATACTAATTGAATCACTTGATAGACATAGCGCCAATTATAATTTAGTTCGGCAACAAAAGCAACTTCTGTTAATTGAGAAAAAGCTAATAGATTATGTTCTTATTTATAAATAAGTGTCTTAATCATTTATGTCGCAATAAAGGATTGAACGGAATACTTACGAAATCAAGAAAAAAAAAAAGTAAAATTTTTCATTAAAATTCAATTCAACCATAACGAACCAATATGTCATTAGTACTATAGAGTTGTTTTTCGGATTGTCTTAGACAAAAAATGAATAAAATCAAGCATTCTACATCTAAAAGTGATGTATTTTTCGCCGATAATAACATAAGATTAAATAGTTTATTGTACGGCTAATAAGCTTCTTAAACAACAGTCTTCATCATTGATATTAACAATTGTAGCTCAACAAATCTGTTTTATTCCTGCATATACCAGTCTTTCTGCAGATGAATCCCTACCTCAATCGTATTAATTTTTAAGTAAAACATACAAATATAATAGATCACTTCGTTGACAATAATAATTAATGCTTTTCATGGTTAGAAGATTGAGTGGAAAAAAAACTCTTTCTAATTACATTGATATCTCTATTTCTGGAGCATGTTTTGTATACCAAATGTTCAAATTGTTGAGGAAAACGTTAATGCCAATAATAATTATACTATTATCCGTACATATTGAAGTATACACACATGCCTGAAGTAGATTCATTGTAAACTTGACTTTCTCTCCACTACCCATTATTTCGTACAAACTTCATAAGATTTATGAATAGAAACGTCAAGATTTTTTTTAAGTGTCTACCTAAAAGAACCTTCTTTCAATAGAAAAGCTTTACACATTTCAACAGAATTTCTCTAAATATTTTCTAGCTTATTGGTTTTGTTCATTTATTCTCCTTTTAAGCTCAGTATTACGCTAATTTTGATTATAGATCATTTTCGAACAAACACCGTATACTCGTCATCGTTCGGCATCTCTATTGGATTTGTTCTGTTTATTCAATAAGTATGCATGTTCAATAAATCAAATTGTTTTCTAGTCGGTTATCATTTAACAAATTTTTTTTTGTCAAACACCAAACAGACTAGATGAATGTGACTGAATTAAGAAATGTGATTAGTATTACCCTTCTAGGAGTACCAATCACATTTCTTGAATCAGTTTTCATTCATCTCGTCAGTTATAGGCTTAATAGGAAATGAGTTCTCACGCTTATTTATAGTTATTGTTCCCTCAAAAAGAAACTGTAAAGTTATTGCGACTGAGCACATGTTAATAATTGATTTAGAGTTACGTCAATATCAGCATTAGCACATGTTTTGATCAGACAAACACATAATAATCGAAAAATTTTTGTGCTTTTTCTTCAGTTTTCCTTGCATGAGTAAATGAAAAATCTAATTGACCATCTGTAGCACACGTAAGAAAAATCATAGCCATTGAATAATACACTCAACAATTATTAACAACATGCAATCGCCGTAATTGTAATTGACCTTGATTACAATTAGATGAAAATCGATACTTACCAATGTTAGAAAAGCATGATTCTTATGTAAATCGTTCAGAAGAGAATCAACTAAATCGATCAAATTTATGTTGACTACTCAATTTTTTTTTTATAAAGATGCATAGCATAACACTCAACATCACTTGCTAACACAGTATTAATTGCTCTTATACATATTCTTTTTCATATGTCCAAAACGGTATAGAATGAAATCTCAGTTGTCTTCTCAATTTTACTTCACAAACACGAATATGAAAACTCACGGTGTCAGATATCAATGATAACTGAGGTAAACATGAATACATATTAACAGCAAAATCCACATTAAATGGTGCCAAAATGTCTGTTTTTTTTTCTCGCTTGGAAAACAATGTTGAAAAGTCAATAACAAACAGCCAAATAATGGACCATTCAATGTGATTTGTTGATTATGACATTTCTCATGTAAACGTGAATAGACAGTTGATGAACTTGAAGTAAATAAAAAATTATTTTTAAAATGATTGAATACGAAATGGGATTGATTTGTCATTTAGCCGAATTAACTTAACAGAATGATGTAAATGACTAAGTTTACATAATTCATGCTGTTACATTTGTTTACTAACCTATGCATGCCATGAAATGAAAAAAAGGATCATATGGATGAGGTCTCAACTGAAGTATATAAGGAATCACTTGTGTATTAGTAGGTGCCATCCTATCACATAACCCTAATGACGCAACTAGAATTAAAAAACCATTCATTAAAATGTAGTCACTTTGTACATCAGATGCACAATAATTGCTAAATAGAAGTGAATGAAATACATTGTGATTCGACAGCGAAGAGTTTTCGTTTAAAATAAGCATGCAATTGATAAGAAGAAAAATGGTCATTTCATTATTAGAATTTGGATTTCGATTACATTCATTTTTCTATTATTTTTTCCACGATTGATCATTTGTATTAACAACTGAATAAAGTAAATTTGTCATAAAATATTCTTCATCATAGTCGAAAATTTGAAGTGAATGTCGATAACTTTCAATATATAGACATACTTGCATGCTGGAATATCGTTTAAGTAGATGAAGAATGACATATTGAATATTATTAACAATAATCGTTTGTTCACTATAGTTAAATGAGTAGCATGACAGTTAGTTGATCGATTCCTATGTACACAAAGAGCGCTTTTCGATCGCTGGTAGTTTTAGTACTGATACAATCTTTGGTGACATTATTTCCGAAGTCATTATGCGCAGTTCTGGAGCGCTGTATTAATATCAGTAGAAAGAAAAAAAAAAGAGTCAGTGACATGTTTTTGCTCTTCTCTTTCTATTATTTCTGCATGACATGGCAGCTTTTTTGAAATACAATATTTAAATTTTGTGTTAACTTTTGGTGTATTCTGAGAATCTCTCATTTATATGCAAGCAGAAAAGAATAAATTTCTGTCCTATTTAAAATGTAATTTTTGTCAAAGTCGTCTTATTTACGGAAAGGTTTAGTTATGAAAGGAATAAGAGCAGTTAGTACAATTCAAAGACTTTTTTATACAAACTGAATAACTATATTTTTTATCATGATTACTAAAACAAAATAAATCATTCTGCTTATTTTGTATGATTTATAACTACGTAGAAAATAAACTTTTCTACAACAATACAAAAGTCAAAATGGCGAAATTTTGTTAAAAATGATTTTCTGCTAGAAAAAAAAAATCACTTCTTGTTTTCATAAAACCATTGTTAAAGAATATTCATTCCTTCTTTTAAGTCTTTCATGAGCCAATAGAAAATAAACTGATTGATTAAGTTCTTGGCACTTTTTTATATGATTTTATGTAGTTCCTTCATTTAAGAATAAGTGTTTCCAACACATTTTCTAAATTAATGCCATACGCTTAATCATTTTGATTGATTTAGAAGGACATTCTCGTTCAATACCAATGGTTTCTTCAAAAGGATAGTTTAAAAAAACAAGCAAACAACATTCTCACAATTTTTTGTGTGGACGTATATTTTAGATGACAAAGCTCTTTTTAAACTCATAGGCGAAAACATTCAATAGTGGAAGATTTCGAAAACACTATAGTTCTTTGATAGATGTATTAATAATAAACTAAAAGTTACCAAACTCACAATGTACAGAAATTAAGTAAAAATTTGATATTTATTGTATTTAAAATTTCTTATCTATTTCAATATAATGTTCCAAAATATTTTTTTTTCAATTATACATACAGTCATGATCATATCGACTACTGATTTATAACATAAAGATACCTGATCAAGATTGATAACAGACGTCTTTAATTACTCTAGCTGTAAATGAATAAAATGAAATCAATAACATATAAACATTGATAATACTTTACGATCTTATCAGTTCTGTTTGTTTTCAATAGTATTCTTTATTCAATCTACGTTACTATGATTTGATGTCAAAAATTATATAGTCAACTTTATTTTTTTTTGAATTCACTTTATATCTTTGCTACATGCCATTGTAGGAGTGATTGGTTTATTCTTACCATGTTTTTATTGTGTTTAAAGAATAATTATTAGTGAAATATATTCTTGAAACAATTAGTAAAACTGTGTGTTCCTAGCTTAATATATATATATATAAATGAAATAGTGATAAGCAGATAGTCTCTTTTGGTAATTCATCATTTTTATTGACAATGGTACCATTTACAATGCGAATAATACTCTGTTCTACTTTTCTAATGATAAAGATCACCATGAACAATGATTAATTATATATTAGATTATTAGAAGCACTGATAATGCATCTTTTCGAGGTTTACAAACTCTATAATTATTAAGTCTCTTATAAAATTATTATCTCATGCTGTAATCTATATTGATGAAATGTTTACTTTTTGTATGAAATAGTAGAATAAAAATTGTGACATCGATAATTTGATGTTATATAGTTGAATTAACGCGTTTATAAAGATTCTGTTATTTCATATTGAATGAAACAAGTACCACCACTTCTGACATATTATAAGTGTTTTATTAGACAAAAAACAAACAAACAATTACACAGTAAGTGAAGGTTTCATTTGTATATATACACTAATAAAGTAAGAAAAAGAAAACATAATATTAAATGCAGATTTTTTCAATCAGTATCATATCTAATTTTGATGTAAGAGGTGATATTAATGATTTTTGTCTCTTTGTTATAGCCTTGTATACAATATTACTCTTACGTCCTATATACCCTTGGTCGGTTTGATTCACAAGTTAAGCATTCGTTAGTACATACGATCATGCACTACGAACACTTGCGATTCGCTTATCAGTCCTCAGCAATAAAAGAGAAGAAAAATTCAACAACGTTTACTTGTCTGTCTGTTCGTATCTGCTAATAATATACATACGTATATACAACGATGTGAAGTGAGAGTAATAGAAAGAGAAAAAAAAGCTTTTATCATACACTAGTTCATCGACTGTTGACAACACTTTCTCTCGTATATCTTCGAAGAAAGATAGCTAGTAACTGCAGCTTTTTTTTTTCTTGACAGTCAGGTGAAGAGAAAGACAATTTGAAGATAAATTAACCCACCTCACATAAGAATGTTGAACTTTTGATTACAACGAAAAATTCATTCGGCAAATAGCCTCTCAATCCTCTCGCTATTCGATTAACTTTTTTTTTTTCTATATTTATCTGATTTCCTCCTTCTACATGAATTGTATATAGACTCGCGCGCGTCCGTCATTGATTAGACTACATTGCGTGAACTGTGACTTATGTTTTGTGTTGGATCGAATAAAATACGTGCACCTAATTAATATCAACATTGGCTATCATCAGTCTAGCTTATTGTTTAGATTTGAATTGAAAAGAGAGGTAGGTGAGTTTATTTTCTTTCTTTTTTTCTTCTCTTGATACATCGTAAAAGTTCAACGAGCCAATAATATGTAATTTGACCGAATTTTTATTATAATGCTTCGTTCTCTTTTTTTGGATGCATTAATGAGAAAGAGAACGATGAACAGTTGAGAAGGTGGCAATCATTTATTGAATTTGTTCATGTTGAGCTTCTTAAAAGAAGGAACGTAATAGCAATCTCTTTCTCACAGGTGCCACGTATTTATCAGTATAACTGATGATCACCCAAAGCAAAACAAGAAGCCTTGAGGAATGTATGAATGTATTCATTTCATCGTCGTTCTTTTATGTTGCATAATCATCAGTACAGTCCGTATTGATATAAGTCATTCATCATTGTAGAAATGCTGGTGCAAGTGATCTAATCTAGTAGTTGGCATCACTAGTATCCGTTTTGTTCTTTCTCGATTGAACGAGCACATTCACACGTACATATATATGTATATAAATATACATAAAAACAAATGCCTTAGTAGAAAGAAGAAAGAGCGATTCCATCTGGTAGTGTCGGTAGTGTTGATGATTGTGGTAGTATTAAATTAAATCATGTTGGAACAAGTGAGTTCAACAATTTTTTTTTTCTTTTTGTTTTATATTCATAGTTAAATACTAGTAGTCTACCTCTGATGTTGGGCCATAATTGTTCTTTGTGTCCTCTATTTATTTTTTTGCTCTTCTATGCTCGATGATTATTATTGATGACGAAAATTGTTCTCAATATTTACAGCTATTCTGTACTTACAGTTCTTCTCCTCTCTTTTTCTCTCTCTCTCTTTCTTGCTGTCTTTGCCCTCATAACCACCTGCAAAGGATATATATTTAATCATACTAACATTAAATATCGTGAATAATTTTGCAGTTTTTCTTTTATATCTTACCGTGCGTATTCGACATTTGTAAGAAATTAATTGAAAATAATGAAAAGTTTGACCACTCTAAATCAACATCAAATGCAATCATATGAATCTCCTCGATCGGTATTTTCGTTATTCAATATCAAGTTATATTTCATTTGTTGTGTTTTTAGCTTATGTCAGACGTAATCGATAGTAGTTCAAGTACAAGTACAATTGAATCAAGTCGTAGTTCAAAATCTATTCTTCAATTAATTACATGGTAAATAAAACACATAGTAGTATGAAACTATTTTAATCGATTTTTATTTTAGTCCAATTTGCCTTGAAATTTTTCGTGAACCATTGCAATTACCTTGCCAACATACTTTTTGTAAATTATGCCTAGAACGAATTACAGAAGATCGTTGGGGTCGATGTAAATTATATATTATACTAATTTTACGTCTTTTTTTTTTTTGATATATATATATATGTTTAGGTCCTGTATGTCGTGGGTGTTATCGAGTACCTTTTGCAGGCGTAGGTTCATTTGAAGTAAATCGAACAATTGTCAATTTACTCGAAAGTCTTTCACATACTGAACCAAAACCTATGCTTAAAGCGAAATGTGCTCTTTGTAAATTAGAAGATACAATTACAGTTAATATTTTAATAATTTTTTATTGAAATCAAAATAAATAATAAGTTATTTTATATAGGTATGTGAACATTGTCGAGAAGCTATATGTTGTAAATGTCGTCGACAACATTATGATGAATTTTCTCGATATATAAGTTCAAAACTAAACGAAACTCAACAAGAAACAGAAAAATTAATTGCTAAAGAAGGTAAACGAAAAGAAAACCTCTTTTAATAAGAAATGAATTTCATTTGTTTTATATCAAAGTTGAAAATATAAAAAATCACGAAGAAAATGTTCACCGTTCAAATGATATTGCTGATGTAATTCGTAATAAAGTAGCTGATCTTATCGAAAAAATTAAACAAGAAGAAACAAAATTACTGCATAATGTACAAGAATTTAGTAAAGCTGAACAGAGGTATATATTTGCATTTGTCTGTATGTCAACTTATTTTTTGACTATTATTCTTTTAGATTAATTGATGAAAAACATGCTTGTCTTCAAGATCTCTCTATAATTAACAAATTTTGTTTAGAATCTCAAGGAATATTACACAGGTAGGCATAAAATATAGATTAATGTTGGTTAGTTCAAAGTACGAAACTTTTCTTGAGCTTATTTTTAACTTTATTAGTGAATTATATACATGAGGATACTATGTTTTTTTATGACATATCTATTCCATCCTGTTCTATTAGAGTCAACAGAATCATATGATAAATGTTTTCTCAAATATAGATATTAAATAAGAAAAACAAAAAAGAATGGGAAAGTAATATTTTTTATTCTAGTAAAGAAGAAACAGATCAAGAAGCAATTGAAATTCGACAGAAATGTGAAGAGTATGTGCTTAGTGTCAATGATCTTCAAAGTAAAATACTTATTGTTAAAACACCTATTCGTCGAGTAAGTCAATATATGAGATTTACTTCTTGATTATTTATATTTTTTTATTATAGATCTCCTTTTTTAACCGAGATATATCATCAGATGCTATCTCAATGGGTTTTGTTGAAATTGGAATGGTACTTGAACCAATTGAAAGCGCTGTTCAACTTTCTTCAATATTTCAACCATCAGTAAAAACTGATCCATCGTCAACAACATCATCAACTGATACCGATTTACAACATTGTTCAAAACAGCTTATTCGCTGTTTGAGTGCCACATTACAACAACAACAAAGTGATTATCTAAATGGTTCATCACCATCTTATCGTTCAAATGTATCAACATCTGATAATAATGGATGTTGTCGTCAACAATTACAATCACAAAATCATAAACGAACACCACGTATTATTGGTAAACGAGGAACACGAGATACCGAATTTATGCATCCATCATCATTAGCCTATTCAAAACGAGATCAACTTATTTGTAAGAATCAAATAAATTCCTTTCGTTTTCTTTCAGCATTCCTTTTATTATAGATGTATGTGATACTTATAATAATCGTCTTGTAACATACAGTATTGATGGTATTTTTCAACAAGTTTATACAGCAATAAGTGAAACAGGTGAAATACGTTTTCATCATCCATATGCTGTTCATATTGATTCCGATAATCGACTTTATTTAATTGATCAATCTGAACGTCGAATAAAAGTATTTAATCGAGATTTTAAATTAATTCGTGTCATTGGTCAATATGGTCGAGATGTTGGTCAATATTCAGCTCCATGCGATTTATGTACAAATGAACAAAATTATATATTTGTATGTGATGCTGGTGGTCATCGAATATTAAAATATAGTGAACAAGGACAATTTCTTCTTGCCTGGGGTGGTCTCGGTACTGATAATGGACAATTTAAATGTCCAGCTTGTGTATGTATACTTAGTGATGATCGTTTAGCTGTATCTGATTGGGGCAATGATCGAATACAAGTGTTTAATAGTGACGGTGATCATTTATTGACAATCGGCCAACGTGGCAAACTTTTAGCAGAATTTTTTCGTCCATTAGGTCTCGCATATGATGAAACAAACAAAAGATTATTTGTTTGTGATGAAGGAAATAATCGTGTAACAATATTTAATAGTGATTTTACTACAACAGAACTTGTACATTCGAAAATTGGTTTTCATGGACCATATGATATATTATTACTTAAAGATGGTCACATTATGATATCTGAACATCGAGCACATCGTTTACAGATTATATAAATTAATAATTCTGTTCGTTTTTTTTTTAATAATGATTATTACCTAGGTCAGATGTGTACTGGAATATACGTATGTTTGTAAAGTTTTTTTTTTTCAAAATCCTTATAAGAAATTAATACAAGGTATATTTGAAATAATGAGATAAAGAAAAACTTCTATTATATACATATATATCATAATTCAACTTTTTTTTCCTTATATATAATAATGGGTTTGATTTCTATTCAAATTTGTATTGTATTTGATTACAATAGTAGACATCCTTTATAAAAGCTATATTTTGGCATGAATGAAAGATGATTTATTGATGAACAAACAATTTCTTGGATCTATAGATAATTTGTATTGAAATGATATATAGACATGATGAGTGAGCAAGATTTTATCATTTTGATTATGATTGATCACAAACGTATGTACTTTTCATTCATTACTTTGATATGAAAGAGAAATAGTTCACTTAGGAATAACAGAGCCACAAATCGAATTACGTAAATGTATCATAGCCAAAAACACTTTTTTGTACAAGCTATATGTTTGTCATAATCAAGAGATACTTGTTCTGCTCTAGAACATGTCTACATTTAATAATAAAAAAAGTCGCCTCGAAAGTCAAGCCATATATTTATACATTTACGCAAAGTGGAATAATTCGGTAGCTTGTATGTTCTATTTAATTAGACTATGTCTTGAGTTAAAAGAAACTTAAATTAATGAGACATTGATAACAAAAAAACAATCTAAATAAACGTGGCATTGTTGATTACTATAGAACAATTGATGAATGGTTGCTAAGTAGTTGTGTATCTATCAGCATTTATCGGTTGGCAGTGATGACAATTGAGAAATGTTATGAATCTAATTGTTATTATTAAAATAGTCGTTTTGATGTTTATAATAGTATTCAAAAGAAATATTTTCTCGCTTATGATAATAAATAACGTCATCCGTCTCAACTGATGCTGATTGTTTACTAGATACAAAAACAGTGACAATAAAAATATGTTAATCTCACATGTGATATTGTCAATGCAAATAATGTCTCTATTAAATACGGTCGTCTTTATTGTGTAAAGTAAGAATATTAATAATAAGTAAATCTTTTTTAGTGCCTATTTGTATACTTAAAAGTAAAAAGAAATTTTTATGTCTTCTGAAAGTATTGAAAAGGACATTTTGCCATCAAACTTTTAATTAATTAAGTAATTCAACTGCTTTCTACTGATCAATATACTACTTTTGAAAACAGTTCGTTCGAAGTAATAAATATGCTCCTAAGTCACTTAAAGACTATGATGTTTTCAACTCACATTAGTGAAATATGCTATTATATATAGATACCTGTTTGCAGCCATTTACGATGAAATATGATATTAAAGCACACGTGATCACAAAGTCGCAAGGAGAAAAAAGTCATTTAATGACTGGTTCTGAAACTTTATCGAGTTTTTGACCAAGATACAAGATTAATGAAATGAAAACTATATTTTGATTGAGTCATAACTGCTCTGTTCAACCATATTAAAATAAGAAAAATCTATGATTTTATAAAAATACAGCAAACAGAACAAAATTGAAATAAAAAGTAGCCTAGTCAGTCTGT
Source organism: Rotaria sp. Silwood1 (assembly GCA_905250075.1). Taxonomy (NCBI): domain Eukaryota; kingdom Metazoa; phylum Rotifera; class Eurotatoria; order Philodinida; family Philodinidae; genus Rotaria; species Rotaria sp. Silwood1. The sequence goes on along the minus strand of CAJNOP010000035.1, from coordinate 253,738 downwards.
ATATTATTAAAGACGTATAACCGTTTAGATGTTTATCATAGGATTGAAGATAAATAGTCTATAGTTTATGATAGTAAATAAGTTCGCCTGCTTCACCGGGTGCGGATTGTTCACTAGGTATGAAAAGAGTCACAATTAAAATGTTTTGGCCCTTCCATGTGGTGAGTGTCATAGTTGGATTAGCAAACGCTTGACTTCCTCCATCTGTGATAATTGATACTTGATCGGCATTGCCTGTCTGTGGATCAAATATAAATGTACGCCAAGTACCAAAATCGTTTGGTTTATATTGTCCTTCGATAACAGTGAATGCAAAATCATTAAAATTCGAAAGTGCATCTCGATCACCAATATTGCCTTGTACACCATAGTGAAGTAATGCATTATCAAAGTTAGGTTGTTTACGAATTTGAATCCATAGATTAAAATTTTTTAATGTAGCTCGAGCTTGTCGATCAACAACACAGTTATCATAAAAGTGAAAACCAACATCAATATTATTTAGTGTTGGTTGACCATATATATTAGGAGTACCTTCAGCACAACGAGATAATGTACGTGGAACAGAATAGTTTTTTTGAGAAGTACCAGATTGTAAATCTGACCATGTCGGATAAAAAGCAAACCTTAAATGGTTCCTAGGCTCTTGTTCCCATGCAACAATATAACCTTGAGGTTGATCACTAGGTACTGCAATTGTTGGTTGTGAACCAAAATAAGCTAATTCTCGAAGCCATGTCCAATTTAGAAGATCATCCGATAAAGCTAAATTAACTCTTGGTACACCATTGATATATGTATGGTAGACACCAATAAATTCTTCACTATCAGTTCGTTTAATAATTTTAACGCAATCCATTGTATTTCCAAGATGATCACGTGAACTATATCGACGTCCATCAGCTTGACGAACATCACTGATGAGCGCTGCAAGTTTATGTCGTGCATCATCCGAAGGAGGCTGTGCATGGATAAGACTTGAAATACTACTTATTAGTACAAAGATTATTGGCCACATTTCGATAGCTCGTGTCGTACAAAGAGTTTATTAGTAAATATATATATATATACATAAGAATCATCGACAGCTGTGCTACTGTCTCACCAATGATTTTGTCAATAGAAAACAGTAAAATAATACGAAGAAAAAAAGTGTCGTGCGTGGGATAAAGAGAACATGACGATAATTGGGTATAATTGAGCTAGTCTTACTACATGTGAGAGATAACTGACAATGCTACTTCAAGCAATCGACTTTATCTTTGCAATCGACATTTAAGTTAAATATTTTGACCGTGTACTTTTCGAAGCATGAGATAACAACGAAACATTTTTGTGCCATGACATAAATTTATTATTGGATCAAAAGAAAAAAGGTTCAAAAGAATTATGGTCACTTTCATATATGAATCGTTTGCAACTTTGGAAGATTGAGTTTCAAAAATTATTGTCTCTAAGAATTGGTAATCACCAATCGATCTTTTTACATTTCTTCTTCTTTAACTCAACTTATCTTTCACTCTTATCTGAATTGTAATCCGTAACGATAAGTGGTCGGTTCCAACTTTTTTTTTAGTTTTTGCATGTGTGTTTTTGAAAACATTGTTCATACAACGTGCTTTTTTTTCGTAAATCAAACACTTTACTAATGTCGAAAATTATTTCTGTGTGGAAACATACATCAGACTATTCAATCAAGTACAATTTCATTATAGTGTACTTAAAAAACTTTATTCATTCATTTTGATATCTAATTATATTATTGAAACAAGATCGAATAAATATTTAGCATTGTAATTTATCATAGACTTATTTGCAGTTCTTACTATTTATTGCATATATTTCGTACAGGCACTAGCAATAGTAAAGCAAATATCAGGTGAAAACTAGATTATATTTACAATAAATTAATCATGTTCATATATAAAGAACATGTAATTAGTACACAAAACTAAAATAGAATTTGTAGTCTTATCAGTTTTCTGTTCACAGACAGATGTCAAAAGAGAGAAAACTCATGGAAGTAATTAGTGAAAAGCGCTATTAGTAGTTCAACAGGACTCTGATTTCATTGCTGTAGTCATCAGAAAATGGATATGACTCACCAAGGTCTTCATTTCATTTTTATAGAATCAGAAAAATGAGAAATAATCTATGCCGTTGATTCATTTCTAATATCTGGCTATCCGGAAAGTTCATGCAACTCATATTCTATGAAATCGTATGCTAACAAGTGTTGCATTTATTTAATGTCATGACCTACACTAGCAAATACACGTTGTCAATGATCAGTAAAGCATTGCAAAGTGTAGCACTTGTTATTGTACGGCTTCATCGAATACGAATTGCACAAACTTTCTAGACAACCAGATATTTTGATGATGAACAAGTCTGCAAGCTTGCAAACACAGCATTACGTCAGACTTTTTCAGAAACAGTATTTTTGCTGCTCCAATCAATCGAATAGATAGTTATTTACGTCTTTTCAACAATTTCATCTGTCACATATTTACATGTAAAAAAAAAATAGTGACACTTTTTTTTATCAAGAACAACTTCAATCTATTGTCGAGAAAGACCTTTAGATGAGTTTTCTGCAAAAGAATCACAATAAATATTACAATTAACAAGTTTGTTATTAATTAATCATTTTATTATGGCTTCAAGTTAGATGAGAACCTCGAGATGATAGATCAGTATGGAATAATAAACTGAATAAGAGTAACAGCAAATGATCAATATGTTATGAAGCAAACTTGAGATATTTCACATCGTAATTGATCACGACTCCGTCGTACCGATATTGCAAGTATTTGATGCATTGATGACAAGTTCGATTATCATCACTATTGACATTCGTACTTGAATCAGAGGAATTTGAATACAAAACATATCATATTAATGATTTTTCTCGAAGTATCAATAATCAATTTTTCTTTTCCATATAAATAATTAAAAATAAAAGAAAAACAAAACCTAAAGCAATCAAAAGGAGAAGCTATAAAAAAAAATCTCTATGAATACCATGAGCTAAGGTGAATCAAATTAAAATTTAGGAATATCACAATTAATACGTTCTAAAAGCAGATGCCAAGCATGTTCAACTTGTTTTTGAGTGACACTTTCTGCCCAATAAGTACAAAGAAGAACATTTGCATATGGAAATCGTTCTTGATTTGACATTTGTATACTTAAACGACGTTTTGCTTCGTCAGGTGATAGATGATCTCGTTCGACAACGCGTCGAGTAGCCTGAGAAAAATAAATACATTTATTGATAGATAAATATATAAATCTTAAATAAGCAAAAAATAAATACTTCTTTTGGAGGAATAGATGCAATCCATACTTCATTTACTGCTACAGTCCATTGTGCTTCAAGTAATACAGCTGCATCAAGTATAATTACACGTTTACCTAAGAGAATTTTTATTGAAGAATATATATCAAAAAACAAACATTTTCTTTACTACATACCTTCTTTAAATAAATATTCAATTCGTTCTTGTGTCAAATTTAAAATAGCAGGCCAAACAATATCTGTTAGTTTTTTGAGTTCATCCGATGATTGAAAGACTTTGTTACCAAGTATTTTTCTATCAATAGATCGATCAGTAGGATTGACAATTTCTTCACCAAATGTTGTGATTATCTTTTTATAAACATCAGTATCCACTTTATATGTTTCATGACCTGTATAGATATTGAGAAAAATGATTTTTCGAATGGAAAAGTCTTTAATGATTAAAAATAAATAAAATACTTGCCTAACTTATCACAATTAATAATAGCAGCACCAAGTTTTTCAAGTCTTCGAGCAATACTTGATTTTCCTGAACCTATACCACCAGTAAGACCAATCACGTAAGGTCGATTGGATTCGGCTGATTTCTATAATCATTATTAAATAATTAGAAGATGATATTATAAAAATAGCAACATAAAGTTACCAAAGGTGGTTTAAGAAGGATACTAAGCATTTGTCGTCGAAGTGAAGTGGAGCTTAATTTGTTATCTCCATCTTGATTATTATTATCAGCTGGAACCATTGGTATGACATGAACGGCTAATTGAGATAAACCATTTTGTTGTCTTTCTTTATTAACTTGTAATGCACCTTGTTGTGTTTCATCAGTAACAATAATACACTAAATTATGTATACTTATCTTCAAGAAAAGTGTGATTGTTTCTTTAAAAAGAACTTTACATTTAAATCAGCCATTGTGGCTGATGGACCACATGGATCTTCAATTGGTTCACAGTGTACATAAAGGCTAGGTCGAATTAAATCAACAAATGAATGAACATTTGACATACGATCATTCACTGGTTCAATCACTTCAGATAAAACCTTAGTAGACGTAATACATGGTAAATACGTGATCTATTAAATTTTGTTTTATTTTTAAATTTATCAAAATTCCTCTTTAAGAAACATGACTCAAGAAAATTTTCAATAGAAATTACTTTGTTTTGTATCATAACACCATCAGTTACACCAACAACAATTTTCTCATCACAGAGTAGAGCACTTTCAGTTAACAATAATTTGTGTCCATTATGCAATCGATCAAATGTGCCTAACATAAAAAATCATGAGCTTAATTTTTATAATATATTTTAACTTACCACCCAAAACTCCTCGATTATATTGACTAGTAGATCTCGTATTAAATAAATCATTATCAAATGTAGGAAATTTATCAGCCGATTGATCTTCTGTCGCTTCTTTTTCATCAATGATTCGAAGTTCAAAATTCTGATCTAATTCATGAAAATGATCTCGACAATAGTTATATAATCCTGGTGATGGTGAACAATCAGCAAAAACTGCTTCACATATACGAGGTAATCGAATAGGATTTGTAGATTTTATTACTGAATCAACATTATGTAGAAGAATATCAACTGAAGGATTTTTTGTTACTGTTAAGTGTTTATAAATGGCATATAACATTGGACGTATACGTTCTTTTTGTTGTTCACGATCAAATAATGTTTCGGATGATGATGATGATGATGATGATAATTGAAAATTTGAATTTTGAACAACAACATAAAGATTTCTTTCAACATATGGTATAACACAAGAAAGAATAAATGGGATACGTGAACGAATTGGATTTGTAATTAATAAAAGTGCTGTTTGAAATCGACGCATATTTTTTTCAGTCATGACAATGTATCGGGTATTTAAGAACACATCAATGAAATACAAATAATAATATTAATAAAAATATACAATGATATAAACCTAAATATTCTCTAGAAGAAAAATATGTATAATCAGAACAATTGTACTATTGCTGAAAAATAAACAAAATTCTCACATCATAATTCCATGCGAAAATTATGTCAAAACAAATAAACCTAAAAGAAACCAAACCTTCTAGCAATGCACTACTGCTTGTGAAGATTTCAATCGATCAATCTTATTACAACATTTATTTATAATTTCTTTTTTCTCTTATCAACCTTTTATAAGATGAGTTAATTGAACAATTCAAAGTTTTCTTTTCAACAACATGTACTATGTCATATGATTATCACAGTTTGATTGATGAAAATCAAATTTAATATTTCGATGAACACCGAATTTTCTCTTGATTTGTCAAATTTTTACTTTTGAAAAATAGAAAACAAAATATTTTGTGTTTTGTTTGATTTTATTTTTAAAGACAAGACAACATCATCGATTGCACATTAAGTTACAAATATTGTTGAGAAAGAAAACAAACGAATGTGAATATCTATAGGTAGGCTTGATCGGAATGATAACTACTAGATTGTACGATAAATTTTTATAGAATGGAATAAAATATTTATTTTATATTCATTTAAATTTATTATTCAAGTGATGTTAATGTAGTAAGTTGTTTTAACACTTTAATTTGACTTGTTTCTCGTATCTCACCAGCTAAAAACATTTCGTCGACTACTGAATAAACCTTGAAATACAGTAATTGAATAACTATGAAAACAAATATAGAGGTAAAAAAATAAAACTCTTACTTTATAGAAATTGAAGACCAAATCAAGTTCACACACATTATGAAAGAATCTTTTCATAAAGAAATACGTCGAATAATTTATATTTTAATTTTTTTAATTTAACTTACTCATTGAGAACTTCAACAAAATTATGTATTGCTTCAAGATAAGCTAAATTATTATCATTAACATCTACACAAATACAAAAGTATAAGCCAGCATAACGACGATAAACTATTTTAAAATTACGAAACTAAAATTAACAAATCATTTTCATCATTAATCATTTTATATACATATATAATTAATTATACCTCAACAAAACTAAATAAATACAAAAAAAACAAAGCATTTAATAAAAGAAAGAACAAACACATTTAACTGACTTTGTATGTTTAGCATCGCGTACAGTAACCAAAGCATGAACTTCTTCAATTAATTTTTGTTTTTCATCATCATGAAAGTTCATGAACCTATCAAAGCAAAGAATATATATATATATAATCAACTTTATATTATATTATTCACTATCTCAATAATTTCGAGACAATCTATCAATATATATCTTCTTCAACAAAACAACATACTAATATGAGTTAGAACTAAAGAAACTTAAATATTATTTTCGCTTTACTATAAAACGTCTTGTCATAGAAGATGTCACTTACTAAAATAAAAAGATTTTCAAAAATTGAAAACTTGATTTATTTTAAGTAAGATGAAAAAATGAAGATTAATCGGATATACTTTCATCTTTTTCAAATATTTGACCATCATGAATTCATCATAACTTTCACAAGAAACAACTGAAATTCTCATGAAGTTTTTATAGAACTCACATACATTTTCAAAGAAAGTAGTGATTGTCAATTTTAAATCGAGGTCTTGCGGTTCTCCTCCTCCTTTTTTAAATTCACAGTAAGAAGTGTCAAAGGTGATTAGATACGAATCTTTCTTTAGCAATCGAGGACAGGAAGCATCAAAACCCTTTTTCATAATTTCTTAGCGACGAAAAAAACGCGCTGAACAGGATCAGCAACAAGATTTTGGTTGTTTCAGAACATTCCAAATCTTTAGCTGTCTCAAAAATATACTAAAATTTTGTTTAAAGACTATTTCAAGAGAGTTTGTGAATGCATACCATTTAGCCAAACGAGTTTTTCCAGCTCGATTTTGTATAAGAATAAATCGAATCATAATTGATTTAAATAAAATTTCGAATTATCTAAAAGAAAAAAATCAAAGAAGAAAAAAAAAAAGAAACAAAAAAATGTTCATTTTTAAAGTTTAGTTGTCAAAAATACAAATAACCATTTAATAATAAATCCTATAAGTTGAAATAAAAATCTGGGACAAAAAATTTTCCATAACATTAAATGTCGTCTTAATATAAATACACTTAATGATGTTATCATTAATTTAAAACAATCAATAATTAAAATTTTTTTAAATAATTCTGTTTGATATTTCTTTTGATACATTTTTCGAATAAAAATAACATTTAATATCTGACCAGAAAATGTTTCAATAATAATAAATATTCCACGTACAATTAATGAATTTATAATTAATGAAAGATAAATATTTATTGAAGAATTTAATGTTGGAAATGCTGCTGTCCAACGTATTTGTGAAAGAACTGGTTGATGACCAGTTGCATAAAAAAAATAATCAGCTAATATAGATAAAAGTAATGAAACTGATTGATTATTATCATTAAAAATAATATAATAAATAAAATATTGAAAAAATATCACAAATGAAAAACGATAACCAACAACAAATATAAGAATAGAATAAATTAATTTATCAAAACGACTTGGATTTAATAAAACAAAACAAATCTGAATCATAATACTCACATAATATATTGATAATGTATGTGGAATATTAAACCAATAACCAACTATAGATATATATGATATATAAGGTAAGAAATACGAATAATTACATGTTAAAATAAGAATAATTAACCAAACAATAGCAGCTATAAATGAAAGAAAATAATCCGAAGTATCTGAAAATTTTTTTACAAGCCATATTGAATCAATACAATATGGTAATTGTTCTTCACGACAAATTAAAAATGCTCGAGTTATGAATAATAAAAGAGAAAGAAGAAATTTTTTTAAAATTTTCATTTTATTTATTAATATAATTGTTTGAAGAAGAAAATAAAGACACATTGCTTCATTTATAATAAAACTATTTGAAAATGATATTATAAAATACATTAATAGAAGACTAATATTAAAGATCATATTTCTATGATTAATTAACATTATGAATGATTTTAAATAAATTAGTATAAATATTAAACATGATATTAACATTAAAATTAAACCAATTATAATTCGAAATATATTAAATGTTGACCATTGAAGACGAAAATGTGTTTGTAATTCAAATTTAAATTCATTAAATAAATTTTCAATCATTGTTAAATTTCTTTCTCTATTAAATGATATAAATATCGTATGTAAATTAGAACGTAATTCTTGTAATTTATCTGATAATGGAAGTGTAAATGAAATATGTTTTAAATAAATTTCAATTTGTTCAAAATTTAATTTCATTGAAAAATAACGTTGTTCTAATGGTATTATATCAGTAATCATCATGCCTAAACTTGAAAAAGGTATTAATATATGAAGAAACCATGAAAGTGTTGGAACAAGATCTATTTGTGAAACAGTTTTTTCATTTTTTTGTGATAATGAAAAATAATTTGGCTTATTTGTATAAATAAACATAGCTGTTTCAATTTCATTTAATTCATCACCACCATGATCACCTTGTTGTGTCATACCATGATCACCAATGACTATTAAAAGTGATGAAGAATTTGATTGATTAAATAATAAACTTATATTTCGTATAACATCATCCATTTGATTTAATTTACGTTTCATTTCAATATGTAATGGACCATATCGATGACCACAATGATCAACACCTAACAAAATTTATTAGACAACAAAATGAAATAGTAAAGATAATTTTTTTTTCGGAAATTTAGATTTATAGAAATATAATAAAAGTTCATAGATATCAAATATTTTTCTTAAGAAAAATAAAATAAAAACAAAAGAATGATACCTTAGTTTTGATCACTCTATGTAAGTTCATTTTATTTATAGAAAATATATATGTAGGTAATTGATTGAAATACCGTTTTCTAGAGAAAAATTCAAGCAATTATCTGAAAAGAAAATAGTTCGAATTCCATCGAGATCATAAATAATTATAGTTTCTCTATTAAACATGACTAACCATTTTACTTCTTCTCATTTTTTTTTCTGGGGCAAAAATAAGAATATTCTCTCAATGTCTAAGTTATTGAAATTGAATGAAATATTTATTTCTATATATACAAAGCACTGACGAATTCAGGTAGACTCATAAAAATCTCACATTCATTGAAAGCGAGACTATGCTTAACTTTGAGTAACATTCGTTGATCGACTTATAATGAATGTTTCGAGATGTAGTGTAAAACACTGAAGTTGAAACTAATCTTTCCAATCTACATAAACATACAGAACAGTAGATTAGCTATAATTATTAAAAGTTCAACATACTCTCTGATGTTGAATACATGAAATTCTTGTTAGTCTTACTGGTTTTTCTCCAAGTTTTATATTAGAAATTAGAGACGTTCCAAGCATAATATATTTCGACAAAACAAGTAAGATATAAAATATTGAGTTATGATCAATAAAGTAATCATAATTTTTCATGATGTCGATATCATTCGAACTATTTTCTGTTCAATTTATAGCTGCGATCTCACTCTACAAAACTGTTTATTTCAGTCAACGATCCATATATTGATTTACATGAATAATCTTAATTTACGGAAAGGGAGTCAAAATTTTCGAGTCATTCTATAGATTTCTAAGCTGCCAATTGAACTAACATTCTTCGCATAATTTATCGACTTAAATGAGATTTAATTTACCTAAAAAATGAGCAATAATAAATGATAATTGTTCATGACGAGTGTCTTCAATAACTGTCCATAAATGTTTAAGAATTCCATTATCAACTGTATCTAAATCATGAACATCAAATGATGGATAAACATATAAATGTTTAAAATTTATATTTGGATAAAGTGCTAACCATGTATCATCACCTAATAATGAAATATTTCTTTGATAAGGAGTTTTTATCAATTGATTTAAAATGTTATCTTCTTCAATTTCATAACCTATAAAATTATATGATATATCAATAAATGTTGGTAATGTACCAGTTGTTAATGCTTTTAAACGTTGAAGTGTTGTTGTTGGTGGATCAGCAATTAATCGTAATAGAACAGATTGTTTAGATGTTGTTTCAAGTAATTCTTTTACAAATGGCATTTGATTTAAATAATTATTATTTATTGAACTATTATTTGGTTTAATAAAATCATAACGAAGTGCATCAATAACAATTAAAATAACTTGATTGAATTCAATCGGTATTGATGATGGAATAGTACCCACAGAGTTATGTAAAATAACACGACGTGTTAATAAAAATCCATTGAGAAAAAAAATGAGACCGATTACATATAGAAAATTAAGAGATAAAAATTTATAAGACATATCTAAAATATAAAACAGACTAAAATGTGATATAATGTTTGAGATTACATCGAAATGATGTATAATTTCGTTCGAGTTCAAGTAAATGATTAATATCAAAATTAATTGTACCATTTAGGTCAATTATACGAACATTTATCATTAATGAAAATATTAATAATAAACGATTAAGTTCAACATTTTCAATATGAAGAATAAGTGAATATAAAGATTCATTTCCAGTTAGATGTTCAATATCTTTATCCATATATTCTCGATTATGATCATTAATACGTGCACTTAAGTGACGTAATTCTCGTAATTGAGATATCAAAACAATAAAATCACTTGAAAAACAATCACAATCAATAATAACTCGTCGAAGTTTACTTAAATTATTTTTTTCTTCAACAAAATATAAATTTGTATGAAAATGACATTGTATACAACGAAGATCTAATTGTTGATTCAACAAAATTTTAAATATTTCATTTAAATGTTTTTCATTTTGAATATAATTTGTATCAATAAAAATATTTTTTAATTGACAATGATGAAGTATTATTTTTAATTCATTTAATTTAACATGATATAATTTAATTGTTAGTAAATTTGTCAATGAAATTGAACGAAGAATTATTTGTAAATAATTTAATTCATCTGATATTGATAAATAACGAATATAACAAGCAATATGTGGTAAAATAAAATTTTTATAAATAGAAAATTCAAATGGTTTTAATGAAATCATATTTGCTTGAAAACAATTATGTCGATCAATAATTAATAAATTGAAACGTTGATTTAAATTAAGAAATGCTTGAAATAGATCTAATACATCAAGATAATCAAATATTTCAAATAATAAATCATTTGAAAGATGACTCAATAATGATATTTGTTTCATCTAAAATTAAATGAAAAAATAATAATGAAAAAAAAAAAAATTACATTATCACTGAATCGGTAAGCCAAGCAATGAGAAATATCACATTATTTGAAAAAAATACAAATAAGATAACGAAACAAAATTACAAACATTAAATACAAAGACAAGTTTCATATGAACATGAAAACACAAGAATTTGAGATCGAATATAAAAAGACCACATATTTATATCTGAGTATTGAGCATAATTTGTATGTTTTTGTTCACCAATTATACTCGATTATTTTTGTCGTTTAACTTTTTTACCAATCTAAAAAAAAATAAATTAAATTTTTTGTAAATATTAAACAACAAAAACAAATAATTTTTGTTTAATTTTACTTGTGGATGGGTTTTATCATCAATTAATTCAATAATATTTTCTTGTTTATCAAAAAGATTTTTATTTAATTGCATTGAAGTTTTTGCATCAGAATTTTTTGTACAACGTCGCATATCAGCAACTATTTTCAATGCACATGATCGATAAACATGATGAACATCACGTAAATGTCTTGGCATATCAAGACGCGATATTATTGATGAACATGGAGCTTTCATTATATATTTTGGTTGACAATCAAATGGATTTTTTGAATCTTGATTAAATGGACATGCTAGATGAAAATTTTTATTATATAAAATATCTTTTGGACCAAAAAGTACGGTTACAACGGGATCACGTTGTCGTAAAACAGCTTTACAAACTTTATATGCACTACGAGCTGTCATATGATGGAAACTTTGTAAATGATTATAAAGACAACTTGATTTTCCTTCACATAAACGAACATTATGTATTGGAAGAATTCCAAAAACACCAGAACGTGTTAAAGGACATGGACCACGATATATCGTTACAGATTGATTTATATTTGATGATGATGATGATGATGATTGATTGTTTGATGCCTTATGTCGACGATGATCATCATAATCCTTAAATTTAAAAAAAAAACATAGCATCATTAGTATAAAGAAAAATCTTTCACTGGCCATTAAAAAAAAAATTAAATTAGAAACTGTAGAATTGAAACAACTACATCAACTATTGTTTAAACAATCTATAAATTAGACGCAAGTCGAGATATATTAAAAACACATTTCTATCATATTGAAAATTTATTCTAATTCGACGAATAACAATAATTTCTTCCTAGAAAAAAAAAAAAATATTTCATTCTTACTGAATCAGGTTCACCGATATCACTAATATTATTATCACTACGTTCTCCTTCGTCAACTAATGAACTAAACACAAAATAAGATAAAATAAATTTCAAATTTATACGCATATTTACTCTTCAGATTTATTATCTTTATTTTCAATTGATAAACTTGTACTATTCGATACTAAAACAGACAACAATACAACAACAAAAGAAAATTTTATAAATTACTAACAAGAATTTGATGCAATATGATTTACATGATTATTTCTAGAAAGAGATAAAAAAAAAAAAAACCCACAGAAACATAAGATGAAATATTTAATTTAATTTAAAAAACTTACTCATGATGATCAAAATCTTTATTATCCATAAATTCATTTGGTTCAATTTTAATATTAACAGGTGTGTCTGAATTTGAATAAACACGTTCTCGTTGTTGTTCACGTTCAATAGCAACATCTAATTTTTCTAAATATGTTTTCAGATCGTTTGTTGTTGATTGTAGTTCAAGTATAGATGTTGCTTCTATTTTTAATTGATGATAATCATATCGTCGTTGTTCATATGTACGTCGTATTTCTGTACAAGCAATTTCAATATCACGTTTTTCTTGTTCATTTAATTTTGTTTCATCAATAAGTCTATTATAAAGAGAAAAACGTCGTTGTATTTTTCGACGAAGTTCAGTTGGTAAATCATTCTTTTCTTGTTCATATATACGATGATGTTCTTGTAAATGATCAAAACATACATAACGTTGACAATGTTTTACACATAAAAATGTATCAGTACTTGAACAACAAGGTTCACTGCAGATTACAACATCGGATGACATCTGAAAAAAACAAATATTTCACTTTTTTTTTTTATAATGTATTATGTAACTGATTACTTATTGAATAGAATATGTTTTTGAACAATTATTTAGAAGTTAGAACTTAGTAATAAATTAATTTATTGTTGATAATCATTTTTTTTAAATGACCTTGAAAATCCTATTTTATTTTATTTTATTTTATTATTAGATTTATTATCGTTCTCTATTATATCTAAAAATGTCAAAGACCATCGTTTTTTTTCTCTTCTCTACCTGATGATACACATGTTCTAAAATAAAAATTAATCTAACCAATATCTGAATGGATTATAGAAGGTCGTTAATAAGATGTCGCTCTTGCACAATAAATGATGAATTTCGTTTTTTTTCATGTGGTTTAGTATTATATAATAGTATTTCATAATTATTTCCAGAGCATTTCTATTTGATACGATATTATATTTGCTTTTCTTGGTAAAGTAAGTTGTTAATAAACAATCTTGGGATATTTAATTTCAACGACTGTTTTAAAAAGTTTATGATCATTATCACAATATGAAGGTTTTCTTTAAACTTGTTTTCGAAAAATATCATAAATGCAATATATCCTAACAATCAATTATCTAGGATTGATGTCATTAGTCTAATGACATCATATAGTTGATATTTGCTTGTAATTTCAATTCATATAGAAGTGATGAAATTCATCTATTCAGAAGATTAGTATTGATGAGTATCAATATTAAGTTTAAATTAATTACAGTCAATCATGTAGCCATCGAGTCAGTTTTGTCTTGTTATTAATATAAATGTTGTTTATTAGAGAGCAGATTCGTTTTTTTATATAGGAATGTAATGGATAGGGATAAACTTCTGCATTAATTTTGCTTTGAGTATAGCGTGACAGCAAGCAACCCATCATGACCACTGGATAATTTTCTTCTTTGACAGAGTCAAGTCTTTATCACAAAGTTGTATAAAACTATTTGGTTCAAAATACTTTTCGAAGTCTGAAAAGTTTTAAGAGCATATTTGACTAGACAATTTTTTCTGTACACTTCTGGAATTTAGAAGAGAGTCTTTATTTATTTAGAAAATTGGTCTTATTTTTCTGATTTTTATTCGGTTTTGTAGCGCTACGAAACAAGATTGTAGACAAGTAAAGCTAATATTTTCAACTTATTGATTAAGTTCGAAATCGACATTTTTCTAACAGCCTTTAGTACTGAAAAATGTTCACAAATAATAAACTAATTGGAAAACTAAAATTTTTTTCAACAATTAATGTCAGTGAAACCTCATATTTTATGTTCGATTCATGTTTAGTGAACTCTCTATAAAATATATGACATAAAACAGTATACAGTTTTTTCTATGAACCTTGATAATAAAAATTTCATTTAGTGTCATAAAGTTCCATGTTTTATTTTCTGGTAACGATAAACGATGTTACAAAGGCTCTGGCATACTTTCAGTTGTCTTTTTCAAAAGAAAAAGATTTTCATTGATAAGAAAAATGCAAAGTTCGTGATACATACTTGTCGATTAGTGAATATAAAGGTTGGGCTAAAAGTCAGCATAAAGTCTTTGATTGCAAATAATTTTTAACAGAAACAAGATAGAGACTTATATTTTCGCCATCAGATAGAGCAGCCTCTATGACGTCTATATGTATAAGAAAAACTAGTTTTGAGAAAGATTTCAATAACTATTTTTAAATACATATTTTGTTCGTTATGCATCTTCATGGTAATCTTAGCTCAGCTGACACCAAAATGTAGCTGAAAGAACGCTCTGTTAGTAATAAAATCCTTAGACTTTCAAATTAACATTTTCAAGGTATGAGTTTAACAGAATAAAAGAAGAGTGTGAAGACTTTACCGCTAGTAGAGTATTCTTCGGGCTGCATTTTGCAATGAGTTAGGCTAAGATTATTATGAAAATCAATGGAAGTGCACATTGAAAAAGATATATTTTTGAAAGCAGTTATTGAAATCTTCTTCAAAACTAAATTATCTTATGTAGGTAGATATTCTAGAAATTGTTCTATCTACTGACGAGAACCGTAGGTCTCTTTCGTGTTTCTCTCACAAGCAAAGATTGCCCCATGATTTTTGGCTCAATCTGTATACAAATCTTGAATAAATACTTTTCCAAAAAGATCTAGATTGGATAGACACATAATAAGAACTGTACGTTTACGAGCTCTGAAAAAAGAAGAATAGAAAGTTTTTTTGTTGTTTTAGGAAACGGATGGTATTGATTCTTTCTTTTCGAACTTTTCTTTACAAAAATGAAACATTACTTCTGATTAATTTCGTATATTTTTTTTAATCATCCAATATTTTTTCCGAATTTTTTAACAAGATCAATATCGTCTATAAACAATGGCTATGACTACTTTTATACGTAAATTATATTTGATATTGAATCATTTATAGTGACATATAATAAATCAATATTGACATACAAATACTTATACATAATAAACAAAGACAATTATCAATCTAAATAGTAATGTCGAAATGCTGAATCTCCAATTAATAAATAAGTCATTATAAATCTCTCATTGATAATGAATTCAACAAAAAAAAAGAATTTCTTATATATTTATACTCGTTTAATATGCACAAGTTTATTTTTACATCTTTCTTTTTCAATTTTATTTTGTTTTTTCGATAAAAGCCTTTAGATGCGTACTCTAGTCAATAACTCACTCATATGTCATTTTCTGTGCAATATATTTGTAAGAAATGAGCTTTAGTTAATACCGCCCGTGTTTATGGATACTGATAAAAATGTAGACGAGTTTCAAAGGTTGTCTGTAACCTACGTTTTTAAGCGTAAAAAAAAACATCGCCGCATAATGAATGTTATGCGTAGAAAGGGAAGAGATTAATAAAACAAGCGTTCTTTTTGTCGGCTAAAGATATAATCTGAGAATTTTTTACTCCGACTTCGCTCTCTCTATTCTTCCTAGTTTACTTCATTGAATAATTAAAAGAATTGATCATTTTTGTCTGTTTCTGTGTCATACTCACAATTGCGTGTATCTTTATGCTGATGATGACTCATCTACAATCTTTATGGTTTATCTATTACTTTGAGTGATTAGATATTTGAATAATTACTTTCTTTTCTCGAATATTATTTATTGTTTCTATTAGAAATAACAACCATTAAAAAGTTTTCTAGTGCATAACAAAAAATAGGAAATTTATATCTATGATGCACGTTTGTTTGGATAGATTGGTATACTTTGAAATTACAGACGACACTTCACAAAAGCATAGTATATTAATTGAACTGAAGTACAAAAAAATGTTAGTTTAGAGACTACTCATACGTGTTATATGATTAATATTGACACATCTATTGTCATAATATCTGTTCGATATGTATCAATGAAAGTTCTTTTGAACAATATTCTCACTTCGATCTCTTCAAGATCAAATTGCTATTTCAATTTCTTTTTTGTATTGTATTCATTCAAACTTTTTTTATTAATCACGAATTCAGGTAGAAATCAGTTGTCTATTATGGAATTTCGTTTAGAACCTTTAGTATAATTTGAATTATTATTTCCATACTAGCATAAAAATTTATATTCAATGCCATGCTTTCAAGAGTACAATACCCTATTGTGCAATATATTTTCAATATGCCATCAATATTCTTATGTTCATGTCTAGCAATCTGTTTCTATTTAAAAAAAATGCTGTCACTATTCTTCACTACATGAAAAAGAAAGTCTCATTAATAGAAGAGGAAGAATTGTTCTGTTTGTTTTTATTTAATGGAAATGGTGCTTTTGCATGGTTTATGCCCCCTCCGTTAGTTTTTTCTTGTTTAATTAGTTGTGGATTGTTCGTGTTGTGACGCTATGAGATGTCACTGCTAGACATGAAACATTTTCAAGTTTTGCAAAAGTATCATTATTTATAGAATAAGGTCATTTCTACGTATAATATCAAAAAAATGGCTAGTATTTCTAAATTATGATTATGAAGAATTAGTTTTTACTAACAACGAGCATAGTTTTCAGAATCAGCTTGCAACAAAGCACTGGAAACTCTATCTTTCATTTGAAAATACTTTTAATCAATTTTTATCTGAAAGGGATAAGCAGCTTAAAATTTTATGAATAAAAAGCTGATGGAAGCCAAGTGAAAGTTTTAACTACAAGTTTTCTGGGATGAAACATAGAGAGTTTCTGATGTATTTTTGCATCTCGATTCCAAAAACCATGCTTATTTCTAATCAAAACCAATTTTTAATAATCCAAATCTAGAAATACCAGCAGATCTTTGGTGTGCTACATGCAATTGACCTTGTTCTAATAATAATGATTTGCTTACTAAGACAGAAAAATATAAAGTTTGAATCAGATTTTTTCAAACGATAATACCGTCCACACTACAAAAAAATAATAAAACAAGAAAGTTTACTGTGAATATACGCAATATTTTCTTTAATCATGTTATGTGAATTCTTGATCAGCATCTAGACTTTCTCTCTTCAGAAATTCGAATCTTATCTATATAAGTTATTTTGAATGACTGTATAAATCTACACTGATGATAAAAATTGCATCTTTTAACCTTTTATTTCTCCCCCCAATCAATGACAGTTCGTGAAGAGTCATTTATGAAACAGTTATTGATGAAATAGAGTATTGATCTCTTCAGTTGATCAATAGTACACTGCATCTATTAGGTGCACTTCCGCGTGTATCTGGTAATTGGACAACTTCAGTTACGAATGAGGGGTCCATCGACAAAAACATATACTATTTTGAATTTTTTATTGAGTAGCTTGTTGATTTCGAAAAAAAATACGATCTATTGTTTGTAATTTAACAACACAAATGAAGAAGAAAATAATACATTAAGAGATTTTCTCTTTTTTACAACATGTTTTTTCAAAACGATTTTCTGTGTACTTAACATCAATTGTTTTCGAAGTAAGCATTTCGATGTATAGAACGTCATTCAAGTCTCTTCTCGTCTAACAGCAATACTCATACCAAACATTTATATAACAATAAATGATGCTTATATCTCTAAATAAGTGTGTACTCTGTTTACTTAACTGAATGTAAATATTAATAAGTATTACATTTAGAAGCGAATGTCTAAATTAGTTTTTCATTTAATTATTTTCACAATGACTATTTCAGTTGTCATTTTATATCGTACAGACTCTTGTTCAACTAATTCATGTTCCAATTTACAAATACATTTTATTCAACAACAGCAACTTTCATCGATATGTATCACACAACACATCATCAAGATATATATGTTTCTCGTAAATTAAAAAAAAAACACTCAGAAAAAAAAGAGGTACTCTTTTTTAATAACTTCATAGTTGTCTCTTTTATAAGTCATATACCTTGGAGAAGTAATTACACAAAAATGTTTTTTCTTTGCCGATTGGTAGTTTAGGGAATTCTTTACACAAACTGTGTAAAATAATTTTTACGATCAAGTGTCATGCATTCTCTGCAGTGTTTCTAAAAATAGCAATTCCATTTGACAATGCAGAGTAAAGGACTAACAATGAACCATTAAGAAATGATAGGTTAAACCATCTTTCTGATGTAATGCACAGTAACTATGTAATGAATTACTTTTTAAAAATGATCAGTACTCGTTAATAAATCCATCGTTTAAAATGATTTGTTATTTAGTTTCTAAAGAAGTTTCGACTGTATATGCAGTAAAGATGGGGTTATTATTCATGCAACTATGCATGAGATACAAGTCATAATATCATAGCGGAATCAGTATTTGTTGAAAGTGTTTGTTTTTTGCTAAGCCTAAAACATTTTCAAGTTCTGATGTAATGATCTCATATCCTCTGAACGCTCAAGACAAAAAAAAGTTAAAAAAGAAAAAACATCAGCGTGGAGAAGGGTATAAATACCATTCTCTTTGTACAGATCGTTCCAATGTATAAATTTAATTATTTTGCAAATAAGTTTTATACTTCGAGTAAATGTTTCTATTTTTTAACTAATATGTTCACTTAGTAGACTATAAATATGCTTCCCTTGGTATAACGATTTCTTCTAATCGTATTTATTTTTAATATCGATCTAATATTCGGATGTACTTGTTACCTTGAATAACTATTATGTTCTTCATATGCAGATAAAGAAAACATTTCCATTTATAAAGATCTTCAGGTTCAAAAAGCGTAAAACTATAATCAAAGGCAGATTTTGTTTTGAAATTCAAACAAGATTCAAAGAAAGTTTTTTATTATTAAAAAAAAAATCAACTTTATAACTCTTTTCCAAGAAGTCTTTTATGATCTTCTGATTCGTCCTAGACTAAAATGGCAATTTCGAGTATTATTATATCTTTTGAGATAAGCAAAGTACAAATAATAAAGAAAAGTAATTTTTTCAACTAATCGATCGCATTCAAGTAGAAGAAAACTTCTCAGAAATATTGAACGTCTACGAAAACCATATAAATACATGTTGTCAATTGTGTGATTGATTTCTTTTTTTGTTAGAATGGCAATTAGAGACTCCTCCAAAATCAATACTGAAATAAGTGAATAATAGACAGAATATTTTATACGTTCATATTTTGATATGTCCCACGTATTCAATTACAATCAATTTAGGACGTGATTACGCATAAAACTAAGCGTAACTGTGTCCTAATTTTCCATACTGACGATTGAAATGAGATGCAGTGATGCATACGTAACTACGTCGGAATTGTTACAAAACAGACAACATAAGATCTCATTACTTTGTACTTTCATGTGTTTGAAAACTCAGAAGAATATGAAAACATTAAAAAGTAGGAAGAAATACAATGCATTATATTCATGGTGTAAAGAGAAATGCTGCTACTTTGTGAACTTTAACATTTATTATATGTGTAACTTGAATTAAAAATAACATCAATTTGAAGATATTTCAGACGAAATATATGAAATCTTTATATAATCGAGAACGACTGTATACGAGTATCTCTTCGTATTGTATACGAAGATACACGATTCTTTATGTCAAAATACGCAGATGGTAAATGGACTTAGTAAACGATTACATTTAGGTCCGTGTAGGATCATACTTCTTCGTAAACCGAATGGAATAATACGATAGTAATACCGAGGCAAGTAATACACCAAAAAAAACAATGATTTACAGTTCGTTGACGAGCGTGTTTGTTAAACCTGAGTTTTTAAATTAATTTTTGGATTATATTTTTATTTTGAATTTTTAAAATATAAAGTTTAATGATGTAAACTTATGAATGTATTCAAATAGAATAAATCAAGTTTAATTGTATATTAAAAATACACAATCTAAAATTAGGCTTTAATTAAATTAAAGCATCAAAAAATTTATTTATTTATTTTCAATTTAAACAATTTTTACTTTAATTTTGCATTCAAACGTTTTTTTCAATATAACTGACTACGCCTAATTAATAAAAACTAGAAAATATTTCTCCAAAAACCTAATATTTTTAAAAATTTATTTTGTTCAATATCATTTAAATAATTTTATATTCTATAATAGATGATTTTTTTATTCATATGAAAACTTCATAGAACATACAATTGTATCAAATAACATTTTAGAATGATTATAACTGTGCAGAAATTGATTTTTTGATCGCATGGCTCATTTGTCTGAATGATAGTTAAGTAACATATTATAGGCATATTCGAATCTAATCTTTGTCGATACAAATTTGAATTGTTACTAATCTGAACTAGACCAATAACAAGACTACAACCTATAATATGTAAGAATGATAACATCCTTCTTTTTTCAACTTCAAATCTTTTTTTGGACGACCATCACAGTGGCACGACATATCCAGTAATTGTCTCAAAAAAAGGACTAGTCCAAAAATTGAGAATACGATTTCGTCTTGATTGATCTATGCATAGTCATCGACGAATCATTTTTGCCTAATGAACTAGTCTTGTCATGTTTCATCATGATCCAATGGGGTAACCAGAAATTTTTCCAAAAGGATGCCTGACACATTATGAGAAATCCATACCAGCAGCAAAATAAATTTTTGTTCCTCAAAAAGATTTTTTACTCATACCTCCTTCCAGATAGTCTTTGATCAAAGGAGATGCTCGAGCAATCTGTGCATCCCTTGGCTGCGCCCCTATGATAACCGTCAACGACATTACTGAAACTGATGCTGATGATGCATAGAAATTTGAACTAGTCTTGTATTAGTCTATTTTGAGACAAAGATTGGACAAATCGAACTCATATGACTAGAAGAAAAGAGTAAACATCTAAATCGGTCTTTGTTTACTTTTACACTAATGAATTTGACAAACTCAGGTTGAATGATCAACATCATGTAGACTCATTGATTTTAATTATAAAATGATTCAAGCATTTTTATCACTATCAGGAAAAAAAAATTCTATATTTACGTCTCATCATATTTGATAATAATGCATTGCATCTGTCGTCATAGTAAATTAAGCATCTTTTTTTTACAACTATAAAAGAACCTTTTCCTTGGTAATAATAAATGACATTCACTCTAAGAAACAAACATACATGCTTCAAGAGTAAAAAAACAGCAAAAGAACATGAGAAATGCGGAAATATAAGATGCATTGCGTGTAAAAAATATTGTGTATGTCAGGAATGACTAGTGTTCGGAAAAGAAAAAGCTAAGATGATGTCGTAACTAATCTTTTATTAATAGAAACTATTCATAAGAGAGAAAGAATTCCCAAAGAAATATTTTACAATTTATCATATGGAAAGAAAAACTATTTTCATTTTCAATGTATATAGAATAGTCTAGTGATCTAACTTACAAAGATATGATATGTTATAAAGAAAATATAAAAGATATTGGCCATGATTATGCTTTCTTTCACATCTCCAATTTCTATACAACAATTGGATCTGATGATATAAATTATTACGTATTGAAGAGTAACTTAACTTGCAATGAGTTCATTGTTTGCAAGTAAAATCCAATATTTCGAAAGTATAGTTAGTTATAATAGAAGTCTAAAATTTTATTCTAATCTTTATTGATAATTGTTTTCAACATTTTAGAACTTGAACAAACCAAAGTTTTTGTTTTTACATGCTTTACAAAAAACAAAATGTTCCTCGGGCAAAAATTTTAAACACATCAAATGACAGAACGATGTCAGTCATATACGATTTCAAATCAGTCGATCTCTTTTTTTTTTTCTTTAATGTTCTGTTTATATAGCGGAAAAAAGATTGGTAAACATTCATGCATACAAAAAAAAAAAAGTAACAGAAAGAAGAAAATTTTATTTCGCTTACAACTTTTATTTTATGCTTATTTTCCTTGAAATGTTTCGTTTTAAAACTCTCACCTCGTTATTATTCTCGACAGCTGCAATACTTGCTTTTTTTGTTTTTTTTCTTCATGTTTTGGTTCCAACATATGAAGCTTCTGATAATATCATTTATCGTACAAATAAACGATTTAATCATATACGACTTTTATCACGAGATTGGGTAAAAGACCAAACAACGACGGTTTTTATATCAGCTGAGCCTAATCGACAAATTACGGAACCACTAATAAAATGTCGTGAAAATTTAGTAACTATTGAACAATATCGTTCACGATCAATTGTTCGTGGTGTTATTGTTCGTTTTCCATCAATTAATACGGAATATTATTTGGTACAATTTCGTTGGTTTTATAGAAGTTGGATTGAATCAGAAATGTTTACAGTTGATCGTTGGCGTACAGATATAATTATACTTATTGATGATAAATTTCCAAATACAATACAAAAATTATTAGAACATTTAGATTGTCATATAGAAAATCAACGAGCATCTCGTCGACAAATATCACGATGTATACTTATTAATCATAAATTATTTTCACAACAATCAATATCTCAACGTCAAATTTATATTGATAAATATCCAATATTTAATCGTGTCAATGAACTTGATGATAATGTTGATCGTTTATTTGCTATTTATGATTATATGAGTCAATTAAATAAAACTCAACCAACTATGTATGATTTTCTAATGATAACAACTATGAATACATTTTTGACAACACAATTTGGAAAATATATTCCAATAAAATGTTCATTTCTTCTTGGTACAGCACCTGATTATTCAACGTTCTATGGTAAAACAGATCAAATTATTCAATTTGTTCATACTCTTCTATATACATTAAAAGAATCTAATGGAAATCAAAGCTATGTTTTAATTGATTTTCAATCAACAATAGAAAAATTAAAAACACAATTATTATTTATTGAAGGTCAAGTTGATATATCATGTGATTCAAAAAAAACTACATACCGAACATCAATATATCATCTAAAATGTTATGCACATTCAACAAGTTTATTTTCGGAAAGAATGTTTCGTGAAAAAGCATATGATGGTTATGAAAAAGAACCATTTAATATTTATATAGCACGTGAATATGCAACATTAATGGCTCTTCAATCAAAAGTTATGTCACTTGATGATTTACACTTATTAGCCGTTAATGTAACACGTCGGGAAGTTTACACATAGGTTGATATGTAGAATAAAAATTTAGAATTTTTTTTTGCGTATTGTTTCATTGATACGTGAGTATGTGAATGAATCTTATATATATATTTTTTTTAAGAAAATAATACCTAGAATATTTCAGTAACAAAAAAGAAAGTATAGTCCAAAGATAATTTTACAACAAAATACTTGAACGTTTTACAGGCAGAAAGAAAGAGATAAATAAGATCTCATAATTTAGAAATATCTATAGAACAATAATCCTCATTAATAACATTTGAAATTTGTATTCCTCATAGCATTATCACATCTAATATAACGTAATTTTTATTATCATAAGAAACTAAAACGATCAAAACAAAAGAAAAATATTGAAAAAATGTCATTCTATGCACTACAAATTGATTAAATACGAGAATTTTATTAGGCATAATATTAAGTCTAAAATGAATTTAACCATAAGTCAATTTCATAATTTTTAGAATATCTCAAAGAACTTTAGTTAGAACTAGAACTGTAATCTTGAAATATTCGATTGTCAAAAAAGCAACGATCATAAGTCACTTGCAAGATCTGTACATCAATTTTTTCCTTTAAAACTCAATCATTTCAGAAGGAAATGTTTGATTTGAGCAAAATTCTTTAGAAGTAGAATATTATCGAGTAACATGGTAATGGAGAATTCATAGATTTAATTCTTTCGTCGAAAATAGCTATTGGAGCAAAATCAAGATATTTTTTTTAAAGTTCGATGTAAGATTTTCCAGGTCGAAGTATCCAAATGTGTAATTAATTGTTCGATAAAATTTCCACAACACTGAAAATCTTCGATCAAACTTTTAAAAAAAAAATCATGATTTTTTTTCCAACAGCTATTTTCGACGAAAACATAGAAGCCACGAATTATTCGTTATACCATTACTCAGTAACTGATAACGTAACGATTCCGTGTTGTCCCTAAATTTTTTATACTATGTTAGAAATGATGAGAATTATTTCAAAAAAAATCAAATCGAAATTTCATAATAACTTGTTAGATAGTTTTCGTGTAAACATATATATATAAACACGAATATTTACCATCATTATTTAGGTTATTTTTTTTTTTCTAGTAATTTTTAAATTAGTTTCAGATATAGTTTGATGATATCCATTTATATGCAGTATCGTAGAATCGTTTTCAAACATAGCAACACTGCTATGTTCGATATCCTCATCATCATTTGATAATTTTTGCTTTAATGTTTGTTTTATTTCTTTATTAATTTTATCATCAATAATAATATATTCATCTTTATTTTTTTATTGTATTTGTATGTTCAAGCATGAATTTGACTTTCATATGTTGTATAGATTTTCTATTTGAAATTTCATTTATATTATCAAAATCTTTATCACATAATAAAATTATTTCATGAATTAATTTATATTGATCTAATGTTTTTGACATTTTTTTCATCATCAGCTGAAATTAATATTCGATTACTATTATCATTAATATAAACATCTGGTTTATTCATTTTTTAATTTTTGAACATAATAAACACATGATGAATATGTTGTCATGCTTGCACATTATCAAATGCATTTGATAATAAGATCATATTGTTTATAGAATGATATATCAAAACTTGGATCTGTTATTACATCATCATGAAACGGTTCAATGTGAATGGATGGACAAAGACAACAAATATACTATCACATGCGATGATAGCTTTTGATTGATTAATATACTCACGACGAAATAAAAAATGGACGATTTAATTTTGATACTTCAATTGTATCAAGATCAATAACACCAATAGATCGAAAACGACATAAAACTAAAGATTTTAATAATTCATATCCAATACCACTAGCACCAACAATAAGTACAGAACTTTCTTCAGGTAATTTACCTATTGAATGACTTGAAATATTTAAACTATTAACAGTCGATGATGAATAAATCAAGTGTCATAGTCATCTAATGAAATACAAAACTAAATTTTTTGATATGATAGAATGATACAGTAAACTCAAAATAGAAATGGATATAGCAGAGAGTCTTGAGCTAATTTCGTATTGATATGAAGTTTTGATGAAAGATGACATCGATTTTTCAAAAAAACAAAAAGCTACTCATTTATTTGCTACATGTTATCTGATCAAAAAAAATCAACTTAATTCTATTGATTATATAGAAGTTTACTATGTTTTTATTCTTATAAGAAAAGTAACTAAGTATGAAAACTATATTTATAATTTTAAATTATCACTTATAAACTAAATTTTGAAAGACCACAATAATATACATAGAATAAAATTCTCTTCACTAAAACTATTGTTTTGTTGGAAAAAAAGAATAATTTCAATGTGTTTTAGAACTTCTTCTATATAATTGCACAAAAATAATTTATAATTATATTCACACAAGAAACATAGCATTTAACTATTATATATAATAGTTCATTAATTTTGTAAAAACATAATTCTATCCGTTTAATCGAGTCACAAAATTCAGAAACTGATTAATTGATAAACACAAAAAATAACTGTTGTGTGACATATGAAAAGAACCAATGAAAAAATTTACCAAATAGTTAGATCACGTGTCTGAAACACGTGTACATACGGAAAAATAATTGGCGTACGTACGTTTTTTCTCGGCAAGTGGAATCTTACGACAAAAACCTTTAATTATTCAGTTCTGTTCATTTTTTTATGACGTTCAACATCGTGTTTCATTAGGCATTTATATAGTTACAACATGTCATTTTTCTTATTATCCTACTTAACCTATATTGTCAGGGATAGCTTATTATTAAAACATTAGATTTGACATGAGCTTGTGATAATTAAATGATCCATAGAAAATTTCTATCTTCACTGTTAAAGTTACAATTAAAGATACATTTCATTTTGTTTTTTAAATAATATGTATAATGTTGATTCAAGAAAGTCGTAAAAGAAAAGAAAAGTCCCATCAGAAAAAAAAGAGTCATACAAAATGAATAACAGAAGTTGCGAAAGAAGTCAAGAGTTCACATTTCCGCCAATGACTGAAAATTACTCGTTATAACCTAAAAAAAACTACCAAAATTTTGTACTACATTCATGAAATATTTTTTTTTTTATGCATCCCGTTCATCTTGAGACACTCGCGTGGTTTCTAGCGAACCAGCATATTTCAATTAATCATACAACTTTCTCAATTTCTTTCCATAGAAAAGAAGTTTTTCATTATAACTTTTTTGCAATAAGTATAAATTATTGAATTTAATTAAAAAAAACAAAAGAAGATTATCAAATTATTACAAAAAAACTCATTTTTCATACTTCATCAAACATTATTGATGTTAGACTATAAAAGATTAATTGTTCTTTTTAAACAAGCAAGATAAGAGATGTTCAAAGCAAATATTTAACAATTCAAATATCGTGTATTTATCTGCACTCAATATATGTTGTTATAGTTCAAATCTCTTGAAAATAAAACATGTACATGAACCTTCAATTTAATATAATATGCTTTTTCACACAAAACGTCACCACATTAACAAAAAACATAAATGTCAACACCAAGTTTTTTTTTTTGCTAAATTCACTACAATTAGAACTCATTTTCACAGTTGAATAACGTCAATTCTATTCAGAAAAAAAAAAGATACACATTAAAAAGATAATCGACTAATAATTTACGTGCCAAAAAAAAAACCAAGGGAAGATCAAATGAAAGAAAAATTGTCCATAAAAAATTAAGTCTGCATGTGTATGACGATATTCACATCAATAAATTGTATCGTATATTTATCTTTTTTTACATAAATATAGAGACGATGATTTATTAAGTTCGAAATCATTATAGACAGTTAATCACGTTGAAAATAAAAAAAACAACAAAATTTTGCTTTTAAAATTCCCATTGTGTTGCTTGTCGACTATTATGACATGTTGCTTGTATACTTCCATTTTGTTCTGCTCGTAAATACATTCCATTTGGTGCTTTAATAATAACTCGAGAATGTGACGAACATAGTTCTAATGCAAATTTCGATGGTTCACATCCATTAACACTGATACTTAAATCATTTAAAATTTCCCAATAAAGTCCATCAGATCCTATTGAAAAAACAAAACAATGAAAACAAAAAAAAACCGATTTCATAGATAATATTTAATTTTTCAAAAACCTTTAAGATAAACAATTCCTTCACAATGTGTTCGATCATCTGGTTCTTCTAATGTAAATAATGTAAATAAAGATTTATTACATTCAAGTATACGTGATTGTTTGTTTCGATAACCAATATGACCAAAATCACATTTAAATACACAAAATGGACGATTAATAAATTTTATTAAAAAATATGCATCATTTGAACTTATTTGATCATTCATAACACGCATATGTCCATTATCATGTGGAACAATAAATTTTCCATTGAATGCTTGAAATGTTATATGTCCATGACCTGTTGATTGAATTTGAAAACTTGTTTCAAGAGATCTAAATTTGATTTAAAAAAAAAAGAACTGATGATCATCATTATATGAATTATATATTTTACCTTTTATCTGCTGTTGCTTGTACATTAAAACCTTCTATTTTCCAATATTTATTATCATATGTTCGTATATGATAAGCATGAAAATCTTCATCATCATATTCAAGTTGAAATATACTACTATGATCACGTTCATATTGATTAGCTGATAAATCAATACCTTGTTTTGTTGAAACAAGTTTTCCATTAGGTGCAACTAAACATATTTGTAATTTACTTTCTTCTAATAGAAATTGTTCATCTTTTCCAGCTATTTTATTTCTTGTCATTAATATTCCTAATGGACCAATAGCTGTTAAATAGCATTGATCACAATCTTTAAATGTTAAATATCCTTTATAAAGTTCAATTGTAAATAATGTTTCATTTGTTTGGTTTGTTGTAAGTTTTCCATCTTTATGAACATAAAAACCATTACTTGATCGTATACAATAATGATCATTAAGATATTCAACAGCAACTATTGCATCACTACCCCATGGAATTATTTCATCAACATGAATTTCATCGTCATCTAATTTAGCATAACGTTTACGAAGAACATGTTTTAAATTGATCTAAAAAAAATCAAAAAATTGATTGAAAAGAAAAAGAAAAAAAAATACAAAAATTCAATAGTTTACTTGTGGATGAACCGCTAAATGAGGTGACCACCATTCTGGTGTTTTACTGAAACAATGAAGTTGATCATTATCTCCACCGAAATACAACCCATATGTAAGAGATTTAAATGCCCATTGACCATTTCGATTATATTCAAGTTGAAAATGACAATCATCATTTATTTCATTTGAATCACATTTTAAGCGACCATATTTGTCTGTGGATAAATAATGATTTAATGATGATTGGAGATAAACACAATCATTTTGACAATTATAAATAATTGTCCATATCTGTTTCCGTTTTAGAGATGTACCAGCTAGAAAGAAAACGTTTGAATAATATTGAAGAAAAAATTTTAAAAATACGTACTTGCATTGATTTTACAACCAAATGTTTCTGATGTTAAATATTTTCCTTTAGAATTTCTTAAACCTACAAACCAACTTGATTTTTCTATTGTTGTATTATTCAATGATATAGATGTATTATGATGATGACTGTCGCCATTTTTTATAGATTTTTGATAATGATCATCTTGGTTAATAGAAGATTTTTTTAGTATTGACTGTGATGGATGATCTATTGTTGGTGGAATAAGTGATGGAGGTAACTTGACTGATGACTTTGGTCTTAATTGAAAATAAATATTATTTATCATAATTTATTATTTAAATAAAATGAGACCTGAGAGCTGAATGCATATTGAATATTGTACTTAATCAATAATCATCTTGTTTAGTCAATATATTTTGTCATATATCTATCTATTGAAAATGACAAAATAGAATTCTCTTATTTGCTCTCTGTTTTATTTCTTTTTTCTCTCTCTCTCTCTCTCTCTCTCTCTCGCTTTGTTCGCTCCTCCCGCTTTTGTGAGCCATAGTATAAGTTCATCAACATTCTCATTTATTGTATTCGATGACAAGAGCGAAATTCTTTTATTCATTTCTTTCTTTCTCTCATTCGCACATGTGTGCGTGACCGTTGGACTGAGTATCATAATTAGCAGACAAAAAAAAAGAGAATAAATTTTGAAAGTATTAGTTTTCGTTTAATGACTCATGGAATGACAAAGCAAATGATTTGAATTATTTGACCTTACAATTGTGATCGATCATCTCTTATTAAAGAACGCAACCTTATAACTGTTCGTTGATATCGATAAGAGAGAAAAAAATGATATTTTCAAGGTCAGAAAAAGAGCAACGGACGTGTCCGAGACTAAGGACAACCGATTGACACTATAACCATCTGTGTCTCTATTGTCACATATTGGCTTATTTCTTTTTCAAACATACAAAGCTTGAATATGTGACTATTATGAAATAGCATATGATGCTTGTCATAGAGAACGATCAATGTAACATCCAGCTGATCCATTTCATTAAATGCACATGTAAAATAAATAAAATGAGAGCCGTAAAGTCATTGTTACATCATCATTTCAATCAAGATGTTTCATCAATTGAAATTTGTGCATTTAGCTAAAAGGACGACGGCACATAAGAATCCATTTTGTTTCTTTTTGATCTTCAAGGTTCACATTAATAGAGTAATATTTAGAATAAAAGACCATGAGTACATGATCAATTTCACGTTAAAATCAAAGATTTTGATTTAATCATAACTGTGAATAGGACCTGTCTTCACAGCATAATAAACGAGCAGTTAATGATTAATACTGGTCAGCAATATGAGCATTCGTGTTACAGAAAAAAAAATATTTATGAAGAGTGATTTCAAGTTATTCTAATAGCTCTTTGTTCAGGCTATATTTTTATAATACATAGAATCATTCGTTTTAAAATAATCTTTTGAATATACTAGACCGTATAGAAATCTGTCATTGCTTACATATTGAATTTGGTATACATTTGTCCATTCCGATTATCGTTTAATTATTATGTTAATGAAACTTCCTTCCCATTGAGTTTACTTTGTATTCGATAGAATTTTTCAAGTGTTACAAAACGAACTACTTTGTACAAACTAAAAACGTGGTTTACATGAGAAAACTCCTGGATCAATATTTGTGAGGATTGATATTCAACTTTTTTGATTGGTACTTGATAATTTTCAAGCATAACAATACCCATTTTTTTTGCAACTTTAGAACTTACTTTTCATTAATACAATCACTTTTAAATTAAAATTCATTTTTTCACATATTTCTGACGAAATTCAGGAATGAAAATTAGACTAGAAAAAAAGTCGAAGAAAACGTTTGAAACATATATGAGTTGAATGAAGTTTCTATGCTGTTTTCAAATATAATATTTGTTTGAAACGATATGGGTATTGTTTTGCTTGAAAATTATCAAGTACCAATCAAAAAGTTGAGAATCGGTCCTCACAAATATTGGTCCAAGAGTTTTCTTATGTGAATCACTTGTTTAGTTCGTACAAAGTAGTTTGTTTTGTAACACTTGAAAAATTCTATCGAATACAAAGTAAACTCAATGGGAAGAAAGTTGCATTAACATAATAATTAAACGATAATCGGAATGGACACATGTATACCAAATTCAATATGTA
The DNA here is from genome assembly GCA_905250075.1 of Rotaria sp. Silwood1. Taxonomy (NCBI): domain Eukaryota; kingdom Metazoa; phylum Rotifera; class Eurotatoria; order Philodinida; family Philodinidae; genus Rotaria; species Rotaria sp. Silwood1. The sequence goes on along the minus strand of CAJNOP010000035.1, from coordinate 222,027 downwards.
AGCAACGACAGGTTTTTATACGGTCTAGTATATTCAAAGGATTATTTTAAAACGAATGATTCTATGCATTATAAAAGTGTAGCCCGAACAAAAAGCTGTTAGAATAACTCCGAATGACTCTTAAGCTTTATTTATTTTCTCCTATAGACTACATTATAACCACCATGATACCTTTTCCATTCAATGTTATTACGCCTAACAAGATAAAAATATTGGGTTGGTAAGAAATTTCTGTCGTTTTTTTTCGTAACTTCGTAGAACAGTCAAGAAAGTTCTAGAAGTTTTCATATTAAGGGTATATAATGGGAGTGTAAATATCTTTTGAACAACAATAAAACTATGGATATACAGGGTGTCCCAGAAGTAAGGGAACAAGAAGGGTATTCGCTAAAATTGAACGAAAAATTGTTTATGATAGTTTGCGTACTTTTTATTGATGTAGAGAGCTGAAATTTTCAGAAATAAAAGATCTTGGCTAGATACAGGTGTGATAAAAATTTCAGCTCTCTACATCAATAAAAAGTACGCAAACTATCATAAACAATTTTTCGTTCAATTTTAGCGGATACCCTTCTTGTTCCCTTACTTCTGAGACACCGTGTATATCCATAGTTTTATTGTTGTTCGAAAGATATTTACACTCCCTTTATATACTCTTAGCATGGAAACTTCTAGAACTTTCTTGACTGTTCTACGAAGTTACGAAAAAAAACGACAAAAATTTCTTACCAACCCAATAGTATTGAGTGTAACGAAAAGAGAATTAATTCAATATGTATATGAATCATTGACGTCATTATCAAGTTGGAAAAAACCTTTAAAAAGGAAGTTCGTGAAGAAGAAAAATAAAGAATTAAAATGTTTGTTCTCTTCTGCTTTATTTCTATAGAATGTGCACGCGCTGATTCCTACTAACTGGCAGCAACTTGTAAATTGCGTCTATGAATAAAAAACTGACGGACAATTGTTTGTATACTACTGTTCAAACGTTTTTTTAGTAATCAACTAATACGCAGAATCGTCGTTGCCTAGTTGACTATTGTAAATCATGTCATCATCAAGGGAAAACGAACAAATACAAAGTACGTGAATTTATTTTATAGTGGACAAAAGGAAATTTTTTGAACTAATTATTCGGAATTCATGAATTTTTATATGTGTTTTTCAAGGAGAAATAATGAATGGCGACTTTGACCGATGCCTAAATGTAATCATTTTTCGAACTAGGCTCATAACATAACAAACTATTATGTTTTATTAGGACTTGGATGGGTTTCTCACTAGACGATCGCAAACACGACTGAGTACAATCTCACGATCAAATACTTTCACAGTAGAGAGGAAAAAAATCTCTTAATCGATAAGATAACTTATGATTAAAAATTATGTATATAGGACATATATGCGGCACCTGTTGACAACCAACAACCAATACTCTATCAGACATCTATAGTTAATGATTTGGTACGTTTCACAACTGTACTGACCCGGTTTAGATCTTATTTTATTTTATTTTTCATACAGGACGATCTTCTTCGGGATACAGATTTTACTTTTACAATAGTAAAGTCAACTGAAAAATCCTATTTTATATTATTATCAGTTTCTCGCTTTTTTATAGACACAATCGAATGCACCGGAAAATAATAGGTTGTAATTAAATATTCATTTACACGCAAAAAAAAGAGTACTTAAAAAAATTCTATTTCAGTACTAAACCAGCAATGTTTAGTTGTCAATATAAATTGCAAAGTGGTCTTGCTGGTGCTGGCTTTTTTGATCAATCGAAATTCTGTGATAAGTTGAGGGCCGAAATAAAAGAAACTTATTCAGTTGAAACAACAATCACGAAGGCGAGAGATAAATTGGATCTGGAAAATAGCACATATATTATCGACTTTAAAAGTACAGATCAAGATAAAAATCAACAGGCATTAGAATCATTACAAGCTCTTCTTAAAACAACAGAAATAAAAGTAGTCGATGATCAATCAGGTAATCGACTCATTTTTAAATTTTCCATTCAAACATTTCTAGATTAAAAATTTCTGTAATTTCACAATTACAATTCTAGAAAAGTGAAATATAAGCATAACTAAAAGTCGTATTGAAACAAATTTTCAATAAAAAAAAGATGACTCTAAGATTTTATTTATACACGGGAGTGTCCTGAAGGACAATCGAGAGGATGATCCCTCCGATCTTGGAAAATTTTCGTTTTTCTCAAGTAGAGTTACAGGATTTTATGGGTCTTGTTCATCAATTCTCAAAAAACACTCAACCTCCATACTCAAAACTCGGTCAAGTTTATTAGAAATATTCCAATCTGTCACCTGAGTCATCGACTTCCTGTCATAATTATAGCTGTCTCAAATCACTTCTATTGATATAATATGTGTTGATTCAAATTTAGTGAAGGAAAATTCAATCCCTTGTGATATTGATTTTGATTTACCAGAATAGTTTATTAAACAGAAAATATTTATAACAATTTATTTTGACATAGGATCTTGGGTAAAGTACCAAGATTGTACCAGAATTATTCAAACATATAGTGATCAGAATGAGTACCTTCACATTCTATGCAGTTATGAAACAATTGGTCTATTGATAACTTATTTCAATAAAGACAAATCAACTGTATTTCACGATTTATGTACTACTAATGCTACACTCGACAAAATTATCAAAAACTTTATTTTACTTGATATTTCACTGCCGTCTACCTCTGATCTAACAACAACTAATAAAAGTCATTTAGCACAAGATATTCTAAAGCTAGAAAATCAAATACGATCTCAAAATATATTAATAATACTTGAACAACGATGTATTCATTTGTTTGGTCTGATGGATACTATCAAAGCAATAGAAAAACAAATAGAAGAAATTACCACAAAATATGCATCAAGTACGGTTAAACTTAATTTAGAACAGAAACAAGTAATGATAATTTATATATTTTTTCTTCAGAAATCGAAAGACATATTTGTTTTATATAGATAAACTTTTTATTGGAAATCTGTTATGATGAACTGAAAACACTTGAAACTAATTATAACGATACAACAATTATTGAGACGTTGACAAATGGAGAATTAACAGCTCCAAGTTATGTTCATGATAGAATAGAATCCGAAATAATGGCATTAGCTTCATTATGTACATCAATTGATTATGAAATTCAAGAAGAAGCTTTTGGTTTAAAAGCACACAACGAATGTGAGAGTCTGAAAAATATTGGCCATCAATGCAAATGTCAAATTGAAATAGAAACCACAAATAAGATTTGTGAAATACCCAAAGCTTTAACACAAGATCATATGTCAAATAAATTAACAGCAGCAGCCATAGAAATACACAAGAATGATCTAGCTGAACAAAAAGTAATGAAACTATAAATTGTAAAGAAAACTATAGAAACTATTCATTAATTGAATTTATTTAGGTCGATCTTGTTGTTATTTGTTCGACGTCAATGTATCTACGTGATAATATTCTTAAACAAGCTGGACAATCAGTTAACAAAGAATACGAAGAAGCTGCAAAGATATCATCATCAGAACCTTTCGAAACCAATTCAGGAAATTTACCATGTCGAAAACTTTTATTTTTACCATGGGAAATAAATCAAACAAGTCAAGAAGCTTTTTATCAATCAATTCGAAATTTTGTTAGTAAAGCTGTTCAACATGCTATCAAACTTCATCATACATCAATTGCATTTCCATCAATTGGTTGTGGAAAATTAAATGTTGATAAAAATATTGTTGCCAATGAAATGTTAACTGAAGCTCAAACACAATTATTATCAGCTAATGTTATATTACAAATAAACTTTGTTATTTTACCTGAGCAAATTGATGTTTTTGAAGCATTTCAAGCGAAACTCAAAAATCTTCAAGGAGGCCATGTAGAAACAAAAGATATTCAAATTCAATATAGCTTTACAAGTAAATATAACATAAAATTAATTAAAATATACCTTTTTCTTTTCTTTTGTTTAATTATTTATCTAGAACTTAAAATTACAATCACATCTAATAGTGTTGAAAAGCAAGAGAAATGTAAAAAAGCTTTAAATAATTATATACAACAATCAATTTCAGTTCGTGAACATCTTAATCAACATGTACTTAAAAAATGGACACAACCTGCTATTAATGCATTCTATAAGTATTGTTTAGATCGATATGTAGTACCTAACATGGATATTCTTATTGGCTACTTTAAAATATTTGGTTTCAAAGAATCAGTTACTGAAGCGGAAAATGAATATTATCGAGAACAAGTTAAACAAAGTGAGCAAGCTCGTTTAAATGCCTTTGCTCGAGATATTATTTGGGCATTTAAAATAGATGATAAAAATTGGGTAAAATATGCACCTCAATTAAATACTCATATTGAAGATGCATATTCATCTAAATTACCAACAGTAAGTATTCATGCGATATATGTAACAAAATATATCATTCTCTTATTAGCAGTATAATACTTTGTAAGCTTATACTAGATATACAATCTAGTTAAAAAATTCAGTTTAAACTATCAACTAATATAGATCTATATCACTTTTCGAAGTCTGCTGGAATATGAAGAACATCTTATTTAAAAGAAAAATGTTTGTTCTACAAAATTCATTCATTATGGCTCCTCCGCCACAAGTGATAATTATCAGCCGTATGTCATGATATTTTCTAGAGATATTCAAGAAACAAGGTTAAAAAACTATCTTATTTGACAAACCGAAATTCTATGATGCATCTCATTCTATTGTTTTGTTTATAGCCGAGTATAATCTTTTATTGAATACTGTTTTTTTTTAATATTTCATCTAGTACTTGCGGAAACATGAGCATATTGAAACGAGGATAAAATTAGTTAGAAAGTTATTTATATTAATAGAAAACCTTAAATCTCTATTGATGTCAAAATATTCCATACATCATTCAATACATCAGCATGATCTCCTCTACCTATCTTTTCCTATGCTATAGAAGAAAAGGCGAAGATACACAGAATATTTCTGTTTGAAACATAAGAAAGCTCACATAAAAAAAAATTGTTTTCCTTTATAATCTATTTGAAGATCGCTAATTAAAACTATTGAATAATTATGATAATTAAAAAACATTAACTACAGTGGAAGTTTTTTAACATCTGTATTCGATCGAATGAAATTTTTTACGTTTTAACGAATTTTTCAAATTTTCTGCAACTGGTCCCATAGAGTAAATCTGTGAAAATATTTTTGCTGTTCAATAATTTATTATTCCTAGAAAATACAGTCGATTGAAAGTTTTCATTATTTATTATTTAAAAACAGAGCATACATATATAGAGTATAAAAATAAACGAGAACATGTACCATGATTTCTAATATTGCTAATTAATTTGATTGAATACAATAAACAAATATATTTATAGTTTCAGTATACCGACGATAAATCTGTAGAATATGTTATTAATTTTGAACATACCATTGAAACATGTGTAAGCAATCAACAACAACGTCAAATTATTCGCCATGCTGGTTTTGATTTACCAGAATATTGGCAGGTACAAAAAGAGAATATTGCACAATTTACAGTACAAGAAAATTCAATTGAATACAAAGAAATTCGTGCTTTATTTGACAAAACAATGGCTAATAAATATAACACACTACTTCGCATAGATCGTATTCAAAATAAACAATGGTATATGCAATACAATTCATACAAAAGTTTTTCACCACAGAAAAATACAGAAAAAGAATTATTTCATGGCTGTCTAAAAGATTCAACTGAACTGATTATTAATTCATTTTTTAATCGATCATTCGCTGGTATTAATGGTCTGTTCGATTTATTTTTAATGAATTCTATATGAAAATAATGAGTTTTTTTAAGGTACTGCCTATGGACAAGGAGCTTATTTTTCAGCGAAAGCTTCCTACAGTCATGGATATACGAAGGCTAATACACTGAATGGTGAACGGTATATGTTTGTGGCATATGTATTAGTAGGCTATAGCATTCAAGGAAATACTAACATGAAAACACCGCCTCCAGGTTTTGATTCGACTACAGATGGAGATCATATTTTTGTTACATATCGTGATGATCAAGCTTATGCAGCATATCTTATTGTTTATCAATGAACGTTTTGTAAATTGTCGGTGTTTTTTTTTTGTAATTAACTAAGGTCTTTCTTTGATTTGTGATAATTTTTATATGCAACAATCAAGATATATTGAATTTTTTTCATATTTCTTAACAATATATTTTTTTTTTTTTATTTAATTTCCTTAAATAACAAAAGGAATAACAACGAGTTATTGCATAAACAAAAAAAAACAATAACAAATTTAACTAAAAATCATCCATATCTTCACTTATTTTATTTGTTGGTTTTTTTCTTCGATTTTTCTTTGCATTTTCAATTGCTTTCATTCGTTTCTTTTTTCCTAATCCTAAACGTTTTGTTTGTTTAAGACGTTTTTTTCGATAAATTACTTCTGGTTGATTAATAGCTAAAACAGCTAATTTTTGTTTACGTTCTAAACGTTTTGTTCGTCGTTGTTTAGCGATATCAGCATAAATACTTGTAATCAAATGTATATCACAATGACGTTTAAATACATCAAATACATCTTGCGCAAGTGTTTTTAATGGTAAATTTATTGTTGTTTCATCACGTTCAATTTCACGTTCAATAACAGTTAAAAATGATTTTAAATATGATGTCAAATATGATGATAAATCAAGTACAAGTGCAGCCATCCATTTAAGAATTGATGAACGACGTGTTATTTCAGTAGGATGTTTCGTTGATTCAAATGTTGTTAAGCGACAACAACGTTTAACAACTAAATCAAAATAATTTGAATTAGATAAAATAAGAAGTTTTGATAAATAAATAAGATTTTTTATGATTTGTAAACAAAATTCTTCTGTTAAATCTGATGGTTTTAATTGTGAACATGCACAAAAACATAAACGTTGAATTTTAACTAAAGGTGAAATTGATGAATCCAATGTTGTTATATAATGAATAAATAATGGTTCATGATTAAGATTTGATTGAGCTGATTTTTTCAAACGTTTACGACTAGGACCATTTTCTATTATTGTTGTAGAATTCGAACTAAATACATATTAAATTAGATATAAATTCAATTAAAATATTATGTTCACTTTTCTTTAAACTTAAGAAAAAATTTGTATCGATTTTATTCTTTCAATTTGATGGTCAAAGTAGATATTCATGAAAAATAATTTTATAAAATCAATATGATTATATAATCTATAATGCACAAGTTTTTGGCACAAAAATATTCTAATTTTCTTTTTAGGATCAAATAGAACAACTATAAAGGAATTTTATGAATCAGTCCATAGTTTGTATCGTGAAACAACTTCCATTCAATATTATTGTAATGCACTGAATTCTCTACAAAATGAGACATTACCATAAGCAGAATCTCATCTATGCGTTTTCATTAAACAATTACTTTCTATGGAAATCAACATTGATTAGAAAAACGCTGCATCAAAAACTATTTCTAAAACAATACAAAAATTTAAAAATCTGTCCTATAAAAGTAACTAGTATTTCAAAAATGCCCTAGAAGTGATAGAACTCATATGAATAGAACAGAAATGCTAGACGATAAATTGATAGTAGATGTCAGAGATGGACAAAATCGCACCGCGCCACTGCTCGCGCCTAGGCGCTACGCACCTCTCTCTTTCTCTTTGCTCTACCAATCAGTTTCTCAAACTCCACCGAATACCGGGATGCTCTAAGCATGCGCTCATCGAAGCTCAGACTAGTGTAGCGTAGGCGTGAACAACGGCGCGGGGAAGCGCGGTGCGACTTTATCCATCTCTGGTAGATATCATCATTTCTCGAAGATCCAAGACAGTACTATAGAAGTACTGTGTCTAACACTACAGAAAGAAAGAAGATAAATGAGAGTATAATACGAATTTTAGTTTTAATATATGTTTAAAATAGTAGATCCATGATCTGTAGGATTCTTGAGTAGAAAGTTTCCTTCATTGACTACTTTCTAGTGATGATACTACAACGGACATGCTGAAATCAGTTACCAACTAAAGTATATAAATGTGCTCCCCGTCCCGATGAACTTGGGAAAAAAAAACATTTTAGTCTAAACACTTTTTTCTTTTTAAATTTAATTTACCTATTATCTTCTTTTGGTAGATATTTTTTCATATGTAGAACAATATCTTCTGGTTTATTTCTTTCAAATAGAAGACCAAAAAATTGTGTTGATAAATATCGAACCCATATATGTGGATGAAGTAAACATTTTTCATCAATTAATTTTAATAATTTTAACCATATTGATCTTAATTGTAAAATTTCTAATGAATTTGAACAATATTTAATAATATAAACTAATACATTGATTAAATGATAAATATATTGATCATTAAATTTTTGTTGTTCATTATTATCATTATCATCAATATCATCATGTTGAATATTATTTAATTCTCGTTCAATAAAATTAAATATATCGTTTAAATATTGATCAAATTGTTCATGTTCAATTTCAATAAATAGAATGAATAATTGAAGTGCTAAACAACGATGTTCAATTTTATCATTAATCCAAATAAAAACAATATTTTTAAAAATATCATTTCGATGTTGTTCATCTATTTTTTCTAATAATAAATGTAAATTTAATTGAAAATATTTTTTACATTCATTATTTATTTCATTATAATAATGACATGATAATGGAAGAAAAAAATAAGCAGCATAATCATTTAAACGTTGTTTTGTTAAATCATTAAATAAATTATTTAGAAATATTAATACTGATAAACGACCATTATAATCTTCATAATCAAGTTGAAGAAGAAAAAAATCAAAATATGATTTTAATTTTGTTTTTGTATGTTCATATGAAAATAAATATATATGAAATAAATCACGACATGTTGTACGTATATGATCATAAGGTGATTGAATTATCATAAATATTATACGAGAACGTAAAAGATTATCAAGTTGTGTACGAAGATTTTTATCATTTGATATTATTGATACAGAATGACGCATTATTGAACGAAGAAGAAGAAAAGCACTTGTTTGACGATGAATATTAAGTAAATCAGATTCAATATAAGTAAATAAACATTGATACTCTTCAGATGTTAATGAAATATTATCATTAATTGAACGTTGAACAAATGTACCAAGAATTTTATAACAAAGTGTTAATAAATCATTCAAATCATTGGAACCAGCTGCGGATGAATATATTTTCAATAAATCGAATACCTAAAAAGTGAAATTTATTAAATTTTATTTTCACAAACGTTATATTGATAATTTTCGAAAATGGAAGAGATTACAATTTGACAGACAGTCAGCTAATATTTTTTCAGACACAACATAAAATTTAGGAGAAACTAGAACTTCAGAGTATATCACTTATCGAAGTTCATGTTCGCAAAAATAAAATAAATGAGCGTTAAAAGAATTTCTACTTTTACAGCAGATACTCTGAAGCTAAATCTTAGGAGTTTCTCTGTTTTTTGAGATGATTCGATAGTTATATGATTAGAAAGAAGATTATATCATAATTAATTCTTTAAATGTGAATGTATTTAAACAAATAGATACTTAAAATATTTTTTAATTTCGAATCTTAGAAAAAAAAAAGAATATTATATCTGATCATGTATTAATTATTGAAATATTTGATTAAATTACTTTTTTATACATATTAGTAATTCGTTGTTGATTTAATGATGGTAATGAATATTCTAAAATTGATGATAAATTTCTAAGTGAAGAAACAGTAACATCTGTATATTGTGAATTTAAACATATTTCAATATGAATAATAAATGGATCAATCATAGATAAAAATTTTTGATCATCATCATTTTTATATTTTTTAATAAGTTTATGAAGTAAATTAAGTGTCCATGCAATTAAACAATGAATATTTGTTTTTTTTTCATGTTTAATAGCTTGTGCAACACGTGCATGACCACGTTTAGGTTCAGCTGGTATTAAATAATATTTATTTCGTTCGTCTTTAATTGAATTTAATATTTTATTATTTTCATTATTAGTAATTTGTTCATTAAAATTATTTTCTTCTGTTTTTGTTAATAAATGATGAATAAAAATAAATAAAATTTCAATTGATAAATAATTATTATTAATTAAACCAGTTTGAAAACGTTGTAAACATTTTTCACATTTTGATATTTGTCTTGAATCATTATATAATAATAATTGTTGACGTAATGGTTCAATACATATTAAAAGTTCATTATTTGAATGTATTAAACGACCAAGTAATTCCATAACATTCACTGTTTTATTTGTTTTAGCTTCAGGAATATTCGATGGTTTATATGTTGAATTTTCATGTTCATTTGCTTTTGATGATTCAGTTTTTTCAAGATTAAATAAATCATCAATAAATAAATTTGCTATGATTTTAACAGCTGAATCAATATTAAAATCATATGTTAATGATGATATATGAATAAGTATTGTATGTATTGTATGTAATAAAATAAAATGTTGATAACCACGTTGTAAACCAGATATTAATTCTTCAATTATAAATTTAAAATAACGTTTACCAAGTATTATTATACATTTACAAAGACAATCACGTGCTTGATCACGTATTGAATAAATACGTGAACGAAGTAATGTTAATAAATGAAGTAAAATTGTTGATATATGTTGTTCAATAAAATCATTTGAAAATATTCTTATTAATTTTGTTGCTATTAATGAACATGTTATTGTTAAAAGAACAGCTTGTTGTCGTTGATCATCAATAGTTGCATTTTTTGTTGATATACCATTTGTTGTTAGACTATCGATAGAAAATGAATTTTGACTTAATAAATCAAGAATCATTGGTAATAAACGTTGTTGAATTGTTCGACTAATACGTTCACCTAGAATAAAATAATATATAAATTTTCATTTTAAAAATTATAATTAGATCCGTCGATTTTATTCAGAAGAACTTGAGTTATTGGTCGACTATATGAAATACTATAAAAGCTTTCTTGATTAGTTACTATTATGTTATTGAATGAATATAAATCAATATAGAAACTTTTAGCAACATTTCTTTTCCATAGTTTTATACATCTCTAATCAAAGCTAATGCGTTCTAGAGATCTTTGTTATTACTAGTTTGTAAATCTTTAGATGAAATTGTTATCTTTCTTTTTTTTTTTTAATTTCTTATAAACTAAAAGAAGTTGTTTAATTACTTTCAGAATTCTTCTCATTGTTATCTAATTGAAAATGAAATGCATCAATAATAGCCGATATTGTTTTAGTTAAACATCGTTTTTGAATTAAATTTAATGTTTGTTTTGTTGTTTTTAATTGACGAAAATAAGAAATAAATAATTGATTATATTTTATCCATGGTAATATTTGACATAATATTGTTAAACATGAAAAAACAATATCATCATTAATATCTTGTGTATCTTGATTAATAACATCATTTACAAATGAACAAACAATTGGTAAAAGATAATTAATTATTGTTGTTAAACGAAATGTTTGTTCATTATGTATTAATTTTAAACGTTTTAATGCTCGTAAACGTCGATGATTTTGTACATGTGTTATATTATGAAAAAAATCAATTTCAATATCATTATAATTACGTAAACGTTTTAAATCATTTAAATCTTCATTATCTATATTAATATCAATAATTAATCCTAATAGACGAATAAATTCATTTCGTATATGAATTGATATTGTTGATTTTTTTAATATAGTACGAATTTCTGTAAGAAGATATGATTGATACGATGGAATTTGTTTAAGAAATAAATGAATACATTGTGATGCATATTCACGTAATGATAAATCATTTATTGAATAATGTAATTCATATAGACAATGATAAAATAAACATAAATATTCATTTTTATCTTTATCAATATTTTCTAATTTTGATATTTCTTTTGTTATTTTTTTATAACCATTCAAACGACGTTCATAATCAGGTTCATCAATTTGATCGAAATTCCAAGAATTTATTTCAATTAATTGTTTTAAATACCATATTGTACTAGAAAACAAAGAACGAAGAAATAAATGTATTTAATTTTTTTTTTTTGTGTTTACCTTGATTTGATATTTGTTGATTGATCAATAAGTATTTGAAAAAGTTTAATTAATTCAATTCGTTGATCACGTTGAATTATTTTACAACATAATATTGTTAATAAATGTAAATATTTTTCTAGAGGATTTTCAATATGAACTATTAAATTTTGTAAAACTTTAAGAATTGAAATATTTAAATTTTGTTCAGATGTTTTATTTAATAATTTTTTCTTCTTTTTCGAAAGTACATTTTGACGAAGTAAACGAAAAAATATTGAACATAATTGTTCAATTTTATCACTTTTTGTTTGTTTACAACTGAGAATTAGAAGAATATCAAATTCTTTTGAAGTTAATGCTATTGAACTAGTAGATTCAATCATTGAATTTGATACACGAGTTAAATAAGAAAGTAGTTCATCATTATATGGAACAATTAATGGATCATCAGCTAAAAACAAAATAGATCAATTTAGATTATGTATAGTTTAAGAAATACGAAAAAAATTTCATAGAAAACCTATGCAATTCGATTTTGATAAAAAGCACTGGTAAATCGGTCAGTATTATGTACACTAATAGCGAGAACCCGTGCATACTGCACGGCTGTTTTGTCCTTTAACGCATGACCTCAGACATTTAACTTTTCATCCGGTAAAATACATACAGACACTCGATAATATGTATATAGATAGATAGCCCTACGGCTTCATACTCTTATATCGCACATATGTTTATAGGCAATGTAGCCTTCGACCTTATCTCCCTATTGCCTTATTCCCTTTAGAGCCTATGGGTATCACAATATAATAGCCCTTGATAGCCAATCAGTACTCCGCAAGGATAGCCCTTGAGGACCTATGAGTAACCCATAGGATAGCCCTTGGGGACCAATGGGTACCTCCATATAATAGGCCTTGGAGACCTCTGGGTACCCCCACAGAATAGCCCTTGGGGACGTATATGTATCCCCATAGGATAGCCCTTGAGGATCTATAAGTACCCCATAAAATAGCTCCTGGAGATCTCTCTCTTAGAGTCTTATTTGACCTTTGACCCGACACAGAGAAACAGACAGACACTGAACATTATATATATTGATACTGGCAATAGTTTGATATTTATATGTTTAGCTATCTTCTGACTGCCATTCAACTATGATATATTGATAACTGTTTTCTAGCTAGCAATCGATTTTTAACTATTCACTTGACAACAATAGGCAAGAGGTTACTTTGTCATTAAATGAATGTTTTCATAAACTTTATAATAATATTTTATTGTCATGATCTTATGAACTATTAAATAATGTTATCATTTCTGTAATTACAACAGTTTTCTCTAATACAATACTATATTTGTTATTTTTTTTGTTCTGAAAATCTTATTGAATAAAAAGTGTTGTTGAATCTAATAAAATAAATAATTAGTCTTAATATTTCGATAAAAAAAAAGGACTAAACCTAAACGTATGATATTAGATAGAAAATCAATTAGAAAATGCAATTACTCTATGAAGAAGACAAAAAAATGAAAAGAAAAGGACGTACGATCAATTTGCATAATATTCCAAATGAATTCAATAATTAATTGTTTATTTTCATTTGTAATATTTTCATTTAAAAATTGACTAAAACATTTCATTAAATCTTTCGCATCATTTCTATCATTAAGTATTGAATATCTTAAATATGATGTACTACTCCAAATAGTAGCTAATTTTAATATATGAACAATATCTTCACGTTGTTTATTTTTAATTAATAAATCATCTAAATAATTTTCTCTTATACAACATAACCATAAATTATCAATTAATTCTTTTTTAAATATTTCATTTTCATCATTATCAAATAATTGAAATATTGTTTGTAAACCTTTATAAGACATTGAACGTATACGTTTTAATAAAATTCGAATTTTTTTAATTTCAAAATTTTCTTCATAATTACTTTTTAAATTATTTAAATAATCAACAAATTTTATTGTTAATATATAAAATTTAATAATATAATCAATTTGTTTTTGTATATAAACACCTAATTTATAAGTAAATGTTTTTAATAATAATAATGAATGTTGAATATATTTAATAAATATATCATAAGAATTTAAATTAAATTCTTCATTATTTAATGAAATTTTTTTTTGAAATAAATTTAACCATTGTTTATCATTTATATTAAATAATTCATCATAAAATGGTTCTAATAATAATTGTATAAAATAATAAAAATGTTTTTCATATAAATTATTTGATGCAAATGTTATTAAAAATTGAAATAAATATTTACGATTTAATTCTAAATAATTTTTTCTTCCACGTGTTGTTGAACCTAATGAATGTTTATCATTTAATTTACTATAAATAATACGTATTAATATAAAAGCATATTGATTTTTTAATGAATCCGATAAATAATTATCAATTAATATACCTTGAATTAAATCATGAAATGTTTTTCGACATGTACTTGGATTAAATAATGGAAGAATATTATCTGAATGTGATAAAAAATCTAATTTTATTATAGATTCAGGTATTTGATAACATTTTAATAAACATTGATAAGCTAATTTTTCTATTATATTATCTGATGAAAGTAATAAACGTACATAAAAATTATATAAACGTATTGGTTCATACCATTGTTTATAATGATGAAATTGTTTTAATAAATTTAATATTGTTTCTAATGTTTTAATTGATAATTTTTTTGAAAGTCTTTTTAAATTCGTTGTTGTTGTTATTTGATTTCTATATGAAATTTTATATTGATTAAATAAACCTAATGATAATAAATAATCATAATATTCATATGAAAAAAAATCAAATATTATTGGAAAAAGTATTTTTGTTTTTTGTTCACATTCATTTGGAAAATAATTTAATATTTGAAATAAATTTATACGATATTGTATATAATCTATTGATTGTTCATTAATTTCATCATTTTTTTTATTTAAATTTTCAATATAATAATTTATTAATTCATCATTTATTTGTTCAATATATTTTAATTCATTACATTGTTTTATTAATTGAAATTTTTCATTAATTATTGACCAAAAATATGTATGACCAATATATTCAATAGCTTTATTACCATATGAACCTAATAATTCAATTGTTATTGTCCATAATGGTGTAAAATTTGAACAAAGTATACCAAGTAAATAATACATTGATAAATGAAATAATGATGATTGATTATTTAATAAAATAAAATCAATAGATAATTTTTGTAAATAAATTATTTTTGTACGATATTCATATACATTTAATGGACATTGTTCACATTGAAGACAATTTAATATAAGATGATTTTTATTTGTTTTATCCAATATAAATGATGAAAGTATATAAAGTGATAATAAACGTATATTTGAATTAAATGATGATAAATTTATTTTTAATAATTCAATAAATTTATCAAAATAATCTTCTTGTGGATTATTTATTAAAAATGATATACGTATACAAAAAAGATAAAATTCAGATTGAAATTCTTGTTTAAGAATAGAATACCAAAATGTTATAGGAAATATTTGATTATAAGATATTAATTCTAGAAGAGTTAATGCTATTATTGATGATGATAATGATTTATTAATAAGTTGTAAAGAAAATTTTTCTAAATGTGTATTTGTAAATACTAATGCATTTGAATCTTTTTCAGATAATGAATTAAGAAGAATTAATGCTCGCCAAAGTTGTCCACTCAGCTAAATAAATAAAACATATAAGTATCATAGAGAATAAATAATTCTATCGAAAAACAATATTCATCATCATATACAATATAAAGTTGTTTGACAAGAACATTTAAAACTGATCATTTTTGTTTGAATATCTCAATTTTTATAGTTTATCTGTTAGATTAAATATACTCTAGATGATGTCCTTTAATTTTAATGAAAATTGATTATATATTACAAGTATTTTGTATCTGATTCAAAAATATGATATACAAAATTTTCAAAGGCACAATGTTCATATATTGTTAATATTCCTAGTTTATCAAAGGACAAATATTATATAAAGAGCTGATATTTTGAACAAATAAATACTGAAAACTGACATAATAACCACAACTCTACTGAAAGTATCTTGATATATTAGAAGAATTTGCACGAAATATAATTAGAATTCCTGATGAAAGAATTGAAAATCGATATAATTCTGTTCAGTGTTTCATCTAGGTTTCGTTTTCCGAGTGGGCGAGTCGAAATTTCGGGTGAGCGGCGCCCACCCAGTAGACGAATGGCTGCTGTATATTTTCGAATGGGCGAATCAAAATTTCGAGTGGGCGCCGCCCACCCAGTAGACAAATCACTGATTCTGTTTCTATCAGAATTTCCCACACGACTATACAAAATTTCGCAGAAAGTTGGAAATTTTTTGCGAGTGAAAGTGTCTAAGAATCCTTGCCTAATCGAAAAAGATTGTACGTAATAGTGCTGAGATAAGATTTGAAAATAGTAGCTAGTGAAGGAATCTGTTCAGATTTCAATGATTTTTTTGGGCTATAGGTACTATATGATGTTCTACTAAAAAGCCTCAACAGATTTGAATTTTGATTATGCTTTCGACTATCTATCTAAAACTTTGTGAATATAGAGAATTCAACTTCACTAACTTTCTATGGAAAAAAGGTCTACAATCCTCTACATTCGCAAAGTTTCAGATAAAAATTCGAAATTTTAGTCAAAATCTAACTTCTTTCAACGTTTTTTTATTCCTGAACAAAAAAATCATTGAAATTGAATTCATTTATATTTGTTATGAGGTTATTAAACTAGTTAATAAAAATAATTCTTACCAAAATTTGTGTATCATCAATCTTCGATAAAGTATCTTGAATAAATATTTGTATTAATTCTAAACATTTTTCACTGATTTTTTCTTTAATAAGAAATTTTTTTTTTGTTTTTAATAAATTAATTTTATCGAAAATAATTTCATCATTATCATTTAATGATAAAATTATATTAGAATTTTTTCTTTCAATAATAATATAATCTACAAAATAATTAATAATTTCTTGTTGATCATGAATTTTTTTTAATAATTGATTCCATAAATAAATATAAAATTCATTTGATAATTTTTCATGTAAATTACATTGAAAAATTTTTCTTGTTTCTTGATAAAGTACTAATGATGATGTTTGTTCAACAAATTGATAATAAATTTCTATTATTTGTTTATTAATTCCTATTTGTTTCATTAATTTAAAAACAGTTTCATAATGAATTTTAATAAATTTATTATTTTTATTTATTTTTATAATTGTTAAAAATTCATAACATAAATTAATATCAATAATCATTTTATAATCAATTAATAATTGAAATATTTCATAAAATATTTCATATATAAAATAATTATTTATATTATTAGAATTTATTGTACGATAAACATTCATTAAACAATTCCAAAGTATTTCAACATATTGTTTATTTGTATGTTGAATTAATAATAAATAAATTTTTTTAATACATAAATGTATTATTTGAGGTTTTTCAATTATTTTATTTAAAAGACATAATAATAATGATTTCGTACATGAATGAAATGTTGATTGAACATTTTTACATGTTTCACTAAATACTAATGCAAGTGAATCTAATTCATTTTCATCACGTTCAATTGTATTAAATAAATAATCAATAAATGTTTGATAATTTTCTATTTTACGTAATAAATATGCAAATGATTCAGCTGCAAATGAACGTATATATTCATAATTTGTTGTTAATGTATTTATTATTTTAGATGAAAATAAATATTTTGAATATAATTCATATAAATTAGCTAAATCTTTTAACATAATACGCCATAAATATTTAAATAAATATGTTAAACATTGAAATATTTGTTCAAGTAATTGTGTATTTATTTCATTTTGTTGTTGTTGTTGTTTTTTAGAATTTAATAATAAATTAATTATATCTATAAATAAATATTGTTTATAATAGATATAAAAATCACTTTGTAAATCACGTGCTAATTGAACAATTAAATCTAATAATGTTTCAATTATTAATTGATTATATTCATTTAATGATTGATGAATTAATAATATAATTTGTTCACGATTATAAACAACTTGTTCAAGTGAACTTGATAATGGTAAAAGTTTTTGATAAATTTTTAAATAAACTTCACTAAAATTTAATGTTGACCAATGTTCAAGTGATTGATGAAAATAACTTGTACGAATTAAATCATCATTATCTTGAAGATCATTTGTGTCATGATAACGAATACGATGAACAACATTTATATTTATATTATTTAAACGTTCATGAAGAGATTGATAACGAAATGGACGATCATCCTTTTCATTTTGTTTTGATATTTTTTGTTTTTTAGTCATCTAGAATAATATCAATATAAGAATTTTCTTAAATATAATTGTATTTCTATTTGAATTTTTGCACTTTTGGTTAAATTGGAGAGGCTCAAATGGAACGTGAATATATTTTATGGACAGCCAATCATTAGTGATTTATTAGTGACATCTAATTCTACGAGTTGGATTCGAAAATTTATATATAGTAACTGTTTGTTCTCATTTGATTCTATGAAGTGATATCCTTTTTTCTCTCATAAGACGGAAAGCTGTTGTTAGTTTATTAATTTCTCGACTATTTTCCACATTGATCAATTTTCGTAGACCTGAATTATGATAGATATCATCCGTTGCTATGGGTAAGATTTCATGCAGAAAGATAATCATATTAGCAGCTGTAAGCTTGTATTTTTTATCAATAAAAAATGATTTAAAAACTGCCATGAAATACTGTTTTTTGAATGGTTGTTAGTCCTAACATAGTTTTTAAGATAAAGATTGTGCTATTTATGAGTTTATATCAAAAACCAACAATCTGAGAAGAGTCATTTATCATTGTTACCCATGATGAATGAATACAAAGATAGGCCAAGTTTTTAGGAAGAAATGTTCGTTTCACATTTGTACTCAAGAAATTTTTATAAACTGTTCTAGAAATTGATTATGCCCATATTCTTAACAGTTCTTTGCTTATTAAAATTAAGTGTTACATCTCGAAAATTCATTTCAAACGTTAATAATTTGATGTCACATCAAGACAGTAGCAGTCACTTAATATGCAGATAAAAACATTTGACAAAACATGAATGTAAAATTTTTTTTAGATCTCTGAAGTCTGAAAAATTCTATTGTTCTCCTAGTCCCATTAAAATTATATGATTTTGTATGATACATACGAGTTATAGATCAAAACTAACCGATTCCAATAAATCTTGATGAAAAGAACTCCATTAGGAAACTCTCTCAGGTCACAAGTTTATTTTTCGAACAAAGATATCCTTGGACATTTAAGATAAGTCTTTTTATTTACTTGATTCATCTTGGTCACATTTGAATTCTAACACATACTGTTCTCTTCAAAAAAAATGTCGTTCGATAGAGTACAATATTTGTCTTGATCTAATTTGAGTTTAAACTGCTCTCTATATAAATCTTACTTAAACAAATTTAATGTTACCTAAAAATCTAGCTGTCGTTCTTCTTCTTCTTCTTCTTCTACAAAATGTTGCTCTTCGGCACTAAAAGATCTCAACTACCAGAACAGTCTTTTAGTAACAAATAAGACTCGATATATGTTTGATTTTTTTGTATTAGAGATCGGTTTTCTTTGAATTAAGGTTTTATTTGTTGCATCATGAGTATAATTTTATCATAAAACTAAATGTTGGCAATCAATGCAATGACTCTTTTTTATACTTAAACATTTTAGTCGAAGAGTTCTTGGGTGTGAATGTGGGTGTCGGTGTGAGTTTAGCGTACAACCAAACTCACACCCACACACTTATTGAAACTAAAACTTATATTCACTATATTTATCTTTCATGATAAGTCTGCATCATGATAGCGATCTGAAATTTTAAAAGATTTTGTGCTTTTATTTAAAATAGAATCTTTCGGTCTAAATGTTTCTTTATTGATTCCTTCGGATAGTCTTCTCAAACGTTGATTTCTGCATGTATCGTCCAAAATATTGTTTCATAAAGTTCTACAACGAACCGATGACTATATAATACATAGCAAATATTTGCAATTATATATTCATTTTTTCATTAGTCAAAACGACCATACTAATTTTTGTCAATGTACATTTGGTCTAGTAGACAACTTTTTATCTTTATGTTGTTGAATAGTGCACACATAAACATTATCGATAGCCCAATGAAAAGAAATCAATAAAACCAATTACATTCGAAACATATTCACATCATGAATATAAATACAAAAAAAAACAAATTTACATATACAATTGATTAATAGTTACAAATATTTGATAATGCACACTTTATACAGCTAAGAACAGAGAGATGTTACGAAAAATTCAGATTTTAGCGAATTAGAGTAATTCGCTCCAAATGATAGAATTATTATCATTTATTTCTAATATTTGATCGTTAAAATTATTTTGATCATTATGTGCACAAGGATCCCTGTCTTTGCGACTGACTGAATCATACAACAAGCAGGCAACGAGAAGCATATCAGTGCAACAAAGAAATACCATTATGCAGTGATAAAAACAGCTGCTCCGATAAATACTATTTGCAATACTGATGAAAACGAATACAGAAATGATCCAGAGAAGATAGACAAGAGAATGAACGTGTTTCTCGTCGAATGAAAAAGAGTCTCGAATAAGACAGATTTGCAACACAAATGAGACTAGTACGAATATACGACTTCTCAAAAGAAAATTATTGGTTGTGCAATGTTTCAAGTGTTCACTTTTCGTTGATTGCACGAAACAACGACAGTTATCATATGAAATACCGCAAAAGAAGTGTATATTGACTGATGTCGCATTCGGCGTTCGTGAACGAGCAAGTGAATCATGACATAAATCAAGAAAATGTTGAATCTCTAAAGACCAAAAGGAAAAAATGAAGAGAAATCCAGCTATGACTAAAACACGATCGAAGTTATTCGACGTAGTTCCAAACTTTATTTTCATTTTAACATTCTTGCCATTTCGATGGCAATTTATTTGAAAAGTATTGAACTAATTTAATGAAAACAAATCTGAAATGAAATAGAAATATTTAGAGATCGATGATAGATCAGAATTAGACCTCAATCGAGAAAAGTAAACAAAAAAGAATTATTTAACTCTAGAGGCTCTTTTTTTGTTCAAAGTTCAAGAATAAGTCGCTCAATGGAAAAAAAAATGAACAAAACGACGTTTTTCTCGACAGAATATGTATGCTAGCATAACAATTGTGTGTAAATAGTAAAAGTAGTAATATAAAAAAATGTGACATAGGTTGAACAAAGTAGTTTCACTAAGAGAATCTTCACCTAAGAGATAATATGTAATATAATTTTATTCAACTCTATGCGACAAAAGTTACAAGCAAAAATCATAATAACAAAATATGAAATATTGATGGAAACTTTTATAGATGAATATTTTATTGAATGTTTAGATAGATGATCTATGTTTATCTATATTTTGTTTTCAATTTATTTAGAAAGAAACATAAGAGAAGAATGAATAAACATTTACTGCATTGTGATTGACTATTTTCAAATTCAAAATATTCATAATAACTTCATAGTTTTTTCTAAGTAAATGGATTTCGTTCAGTTTGTCTGATGCTACAAAATGATTTATCAAAAACAAGCTTTTAATGTAACATCATAGAGTAAATTTCTTCGTGATTATTCATTCATAATAACTACTGATCAAAATTATCATAAGGTGATTTTGTTTTCACTCACATGACATGCTAATGTCAAATTGGACGTTATGTTTTATAACGACAGAAGTACTGAATGAAATCTAGTTCGAAAAGAATCAAAAATTTATTCTAGGTAATTAGAACTCGAAAGTAGTGAATCATGATAAAAAACTAATGAACAACAAGTTTTATTTGATGCATTGACTAGCAATTGACAGCTGCTTATTTAGATTTGTCTAGGTTATCGTTAGGACAAAAGTATACGTTATTTTGAAGTCGATAAGGCTTTAACTGATCAATATCAACAAAAGATGAGAAACAACGTTGATAAACAAAAAATAAAAGTACAACAAGTATCATTTCCTTTGAAAATAAAAACACATTTTCATCACACTACAGACAAATAGTAAATCTGTTTCCCTTCAAGATAAAAGTTGTGTTCACAAGAAAGACATAAAAATGTCGTGTTTTATCTTCAATAAAATCACCAATAGTTGACAAAAGAGATGCTTCAAATGCAGCCTAATCGAGATATGTTGTCTGAGAATAATCTAACTTAAATGATGATAAGAATAGAATAAAGATAGAGCTCAACAATAAATTTATAGAATGGTAAATTGTTTCGAAAATTTCATTTATTTTAAAGCATGTTGACTGTGATATTGGAAAAGCAGAAAATATGATATTTTGTTTATCTGGTGACAAGATCCATAAGTGAATTTGAACACTTATATGGTTTCAGATCATTTGGATTTTTATTATTATTATTATGTTTACTTAATGATCACAAGCATAACACATTTATATATGGAATAAAAAACTTAAAAAGCATCAAACATTGTCAAACGTGACCATTTCGCCAGAATCAGACAAAATGATTGAATCATACTAAAAAGAACAATTGTGTATGATTTATAAGTGTTAGCAGATAGAAAAAAATCAACTCATATGAATAAAAGAAAGAAAAAAGTAAACAATTACAAAGGCCGTCTTATGTGCTAATGTATTGATGTTCGATATGATATGATAGTTTAGAGAACATAACAATTGGTTCATGTAAGCAAAAACGACGTAGTATCAAATTAGAAGTCGGTATCTTCTATATAATAAGAATTTCAAATGTTGACAACACGCATTAATTTTGCACATGCTTTCTGATTGACAAACAATACAATTTTAATTTTTTTTTCAAAAGATATACAGAGTCTGAGTCATTTTCTGATAGTTTCGAGTCAATAATACTTGTGAACCGAGTCAAATTATCGATGACACTTTTTGTTTTCTGTTTATTTTTATAAAATACGTCAATAGGAATTCTTTCGAGACACACTATTTAGTGTCTGGCTTTTATACACGAAAACAAAAAAGCTCTAGATATAATTAAATGACACATCTACAAGGGAATAGATGCAGGTTTGGACTTCCCAGTACAGTTTACTACTGAAATTTATTAGTGATGTTCATAGTGTTGAAAAATAAGATAGAAATTGAGATCAGAATTACAACTGAGAATAATACTATTACAATTTCATGTAGTCGGTGAAGAAAAGACTATTCGAAGAAAAGAATGATGTTTTCTAAAACTTGACTAAAGATTTGAACGAGTCAGCGAATGTGAGCCTTTAGATGGTTTATTCTAATTTTCAGGTCAAGCAAATATGGCTGTAAGACCTTGTAAGACTTTTTTTATGCTAATCTTAAAGCCAGCCAGGTCAAAAAAACCAGATGCAAGACTTCAGATCAGATTTCTAATATTGTATGTTTCTGTAATGTCAGATGGAAATCGTACGAAAAATCGTGATATCTGAAAAACTTACATCAAGTCTTAATGTACGATTCTTCCAAGATCATATTATCTGTATGATTTTGGAGAAATTGTACGTACTCTGTTCGACACCGTATAAATGTGGCAACACTTACATGAGTGTCTTTTTGAACAGAAAACGGTAAGGTGCGAATGAGTACTACGGTTACTAGTGCTGCGTAGCTGATAGTCCTAGAACACTTATGTAACATAGCTCAGCTAACCTAGATGCCGAAGTTGATATGAATCGTTCACCATAGTTGATGTCCTTTTTTATTTTCGAATAGAATAGACATCATACTTCTTAAAAATTTATAAAACAGTATGTACGTATTTTATTTTACTGATTCTCCTTTTCAGATTGTATAAATGATAGGACTTTGTCATTCATCCAACATGTTACCTAACGAGTTATGATAGAGACTAGCTTCTATTGATTTTAAGAGAAATAATAAACCAACTATGTTATATTAAATATAAAATTGACATCCTTTGTGCAGTATCGTCGTTGACCTGTTTTTTAGCTTGTTTTCAATAATTCTAAAAGTTATAGAATTTGTAGCTCATGAATAAAGCTGTCTAACCAGCTATAATAGATGCTGACTTCTGCAGATTTTAAGAAAAATAATGAATTAACTATGTTATAAATGCTGTGCCAAAGAACAGCATTTATGTAGTCCGTCATGTACGCATTGAGCCTCCCATACGCTGCGTATTTTTCACTGTAACAAAATCTGTACTTCATGTCGCAATGTTCTAGAGAACCGTAAATTGCTAGAAATTCGTTCGAATTATGTCAGGAAGATAGATGTCTTGAGATGATTCGAATGATTTTGAATCCTCAATATGAGTGTTGGGCAGGAGAAATAATGAAAACCTTCGATAGGACAGGATCGACTCTTGATGAAATCGTTTATCATTCTTATGGTAATTGAAATTCTATTGCCAAAAATTGAGATCGCTTTGCATCACCTTTATGTAGTCTATTGCGAGTTTTCTTTTTCTTTTTTTCTTACATGTTTGTACTGTTTTATTCACTCGTCGAAGAAAGCTTCTTCAATGTGTGAATAAAGCAGTATAACAACGTCTATCTATGACATGCGTATGCATAGAAGACGAATAAAACAGTTTTTTCATATGAAATCTCCATTCCAATAGACTATCTGATACAATTTGTGCTAGTCTTGCTAATAATATACTAAACAATAAAATTAGGTAAATATTACTGTTTGCAAAAAAACATAGTTGAATACTTTCGAAAGAATGAAAAATGGCATACTATGATTGTATCACCAATAAAAACTAGACCGGTCAATAGATTGATCTAAAATTTTGTGTCGAATATACTAGAAACTATAGAATGTAAGCTGAAGAAAACTAGATGAGTTCAGAGGCATTCTATGTGTTAAGGATCTTCACGAATATTTCGAATATCAATATCTTAGCCACCTTCGTTTAAGTCTCGAAAAATTAGAGTATCAAATTTTTTCATTTTTAGATTTTCTTACTATAGTTCGAACGGTCAAAAGTCCGAGTAAAGCGTTTGATTTTTTTTCCTGTATCTGTAGAGAAAAAGACCAAGTCTTCACTCGCACTTTTAGCTCATAGTACTATAGTAACTATTTTACTATGAGCTAAGAGCTTGAGTCATAACTTGGGCTTTTTTCTCAGAAAATACAGGAAAAAAAATCAAATTTTCACTCGGACTTTTGACCGTTCGGACTATAGTAAGAAAATCTAAAAATGAAAAAATTTGATACTCTAATTTTTCGAGACCTAAACGGAGGTAACTAAGATATTGATATTCGAGATATTTGTGAAGGTCCCTAACTTATAGAATGCTTTCGAACTCATTCTCAGGAGGAACATTCAAATATGTTCATTCGTAACTGTTTTTTTCTCTCAAACAGACGGATGATTACCGAAGTTTTCTCGGCTCTTTTCTAATAGAATTTTAATCAATCAATAACTGACTTTTTATTTGATTTCAAATTTTCATGTCGAAAGCAGACAGGTTTAAAGAGTGGTCTTTTTTTTTACTTTGTTCTATGATTATGATGAGTTTTCACTGTTCTTTAATTAGTTTGCAAGACTTTAAGTTTAAATTAATCTATTAGATTTTTTATATAATGATAATATAATCATTTATCAATAGTAATTATATTAGTACATAATCCAACCAATTTCTCGAAATTTTCTAAGTAAATGGTAAGATAATCGAATATGGAACTGATTTCAGTCATTAATAAATGAATAAATATCTGATCGAGCACAAAATTCAACGAAGCATTAAACTAACAAGATTATTTTTCCTAGAGTGTAAGGTTAGCGCCTAGAAACGGAAATTCACGTGTGTCTGTTTATAACACAGCTACTTTATGATAACTATGGTCAAATTTGGCTTACTTGCGTATACATGAGTATGTTATTGTTTCATAAATCATAACTTGTTCAGTAAATTTGACCATAGAATTATAATAAATGAAAATCTTCTTTTTAAAATATGTGATAAAACTAATGTAATACGATTTTGTTGTGACTACCCATAATGTTGATAGGAACTAATTGAAAAAACGTGTTCTCAACTTTGTTATAATTATTATTGACAATATTAATAACAATACAAATAGCAAAGATTTTTCGCATCAAGATAGTTTCTTTGGAAATCTAGAACAATAACTATTACCAATGGAACTTATTAGAAATATGTAAGATAATCTCATAAAATAAAATAAAATGAGTAAATTGTTTAAACTTTTACATTTTTCAAAGGAATAAAAAAAATGTTTCCTTGATTTGTAATAATAGTATGATGTATGTACTGAAAACCAGTCAATTATAATAAAGCTACTGCTCATTGTATAATGATTTTTGAAATTGAGATAAATATCGATGAGAAAATAGATTTTATTTAACGAATGTTTACATCTAAAAACAACTGCCTGGACATCCATATACTGTTAGTCTAGGGATAAGGGAATCGATTCTCGATGAACGTCACCTGTTAAGAAAACAATGAACAGAAATCGTAATATAATAATGATTTTCATGCTCATTCGGATTAATACTTACGTCATTACTTAATAACGTTTCTACCATTCGAGATAAAGTGTTACCAGAGAAAGACTATAGTAGGAATAACTGGTTGATAGTGTTCAGTTGCTAATGTCTCAGTGCTGGAAAATTTATATGAGCTACCCTTTCGTATACGGATCATGTTCTAGTATCTCGTGTTTGTTTATATCTAGACGAAGTGAAAGATTGAAATATATATCAATTATATATAAACAAGATTCTATTATTCTAAACAACTTTTTCTACTGATGTCATATTCTTCCTAATGATAGATGACTGATATTTGAATAAGATTATGCTCTTTCTTAATTCAGTCTTTCCTATCTGGGAGATAAGTAGTTATAATACGTGTATCCATATTCAGTTTGAACTAAACATTTTTGTCACCGATTGAAAACTTGTTCAGCTCTCGAATATTGATAAAACAATAATGAATCTGTGTAGTAGGACACTAAATAAAATTTATATCTCGGCCTGTCCACGTAACGGTACACCTTAGTGGGCGCAGTTGACCTACTCAATTAATTGAAACCAATACGACCATCGTGTAGAGCGATGTTGATAACATATGGAAATATATTTTTATTTACATAGCTACGATATTTCTTAGAAAAAACTGTACTACGAAGAAGATGTGTCTTAGAAGCGATAAAAGTCAATGTTTATTATAAAATCTTATTTGAGGATTTTTTATATAAACAAATATATCTTGTCTTAAAACCTTTCTCACACCAACTAACAATGCTTTCGATACTCTACTTAAATATAGCAAGAGGACTATGTTTCGTCATTTCCTCAGAAAGTTATTTACATTTGTAAAGGTAATACATTGGTGAAGATAATTCCGTCACGAAAAATCGTTTTAATTAATTATTAGTCAGGAGCACTAGGTTTTACATTCTAAAAAGCAGTGCTCTAAATACAGTTTTTTGCGCTCTATCCAACCAATGGATTACCTATTTTTATGAACATTCCAGCTAGCCATGAGGATCGTAACGGAATCACCCTCAAACGATTAGGTTTTTTTCACAAAACTTGGAAACATTAACTTTCTCTGAAGTTGTGGTCGTAATGAGATGTTAACATGTATAGAACAGATCGTAAAGCTCGATTAGCTAATTTTGGAGTCATTATATGATTGTTTTCAGTTAATTTTATCACATGGGTTTGAGAAGCCATTTAGGAGGCATTTCGCGTAAGCCATGACCAATTCCAGCAGAATCTTTCTCAATCGATATCATCACCCTGGCTGATATTTTCACAGTAGATAGACATAGTAAAGTTAGGAAGAAATTAACATTTTCATCTCAAACGAGTGAATCACTATGGAGAGAGAGATGTTACAAGTATAGATATTTAGACACATTGGTAGTATCTTCCAAGCAATACTTTTCAGTTAAATTTGATTTTCTAAAGAACAACAAGAGTTATAACAAAGATTTTTTTACCATACATACTGTCGTCCATGGGATATGATGCCTATAGTTCTCACTCAAAACTGATTTGCCATTGAGGAATAGTCTCTTCTAAAAACGTATGAAAAATTAGATAAATCGAATATCATCCAGTAAGATTTGAAAAAGTACATCTTCTGTCATCTTTCACAATTATGTCCAAACGAGTTGAAATTTGGACTTTAGAGGTTTCTTGATATAGGCTCTCATCTAAATCACATAAATCGAACACTTGAGAATAAATCATCAATTTGTATTGTTAGAATCATACGGTAAATTTGACCTTTTTGGTCTTGTTCAAAAAGTTTCGTGTACCAAAGTGGACATGACTTCTACAAATGGCATATGGCATCAGCCAAAAAATATTAATCGATACGACACTTTCAATCCCATAAAAAGATAGAATATTGCCGACAGCATCTATGGCAAAAAAAGATCTCTGTTATAACTCTTGTTGTTCTTTAGAAAATCAAATTTAACTGAAAAGTATTGCTCTGGAAGATACTACAAATGTGTCTCAATACCTATACTTGTAACGTCTATATCTCCATAATGACTCAGTCGTTTGAGATGAAATTTTTAGTTTCTTTCTAACTTTACTAGGTCTATCTACTGTGAAAATATCAGCCGGATTGATGAGATCAATTGAGCAAGGTTCTGTTGGAATTGATCGTGGCTGGTGTGCATTACCTCTTAAATGTCAATGTCTAATATATTAGTGACGCTTTCGAAAAGAATTTTTGCTTTATCACATAAATGGCCTAAAATGTTTATTTTCGTTGCTTTTTCATGCATGACATCGGATTGTTTATTCTGTGGGATTATCTTTATATTTCTGAAGAAAATTAAAGTTGAAAAATATCATCATCTCTCAAATGTGATTCCGTCACGAAAATGTGATTCCGTCACGACTCCTTTTTCTGTCTACAAAATTAGCCTTGTGTATTTTTCAAATTTTCTTTTTTTTGTATATGTAACTCGTCATCAGAGCTATAACTTTTCTAGAGAAACTTTTTTCATTACATTTATAGTTGAGCTAAGTTTTTTAATTCTTTAGCACAACACTCAAAATTCGTCCATTTTTGGTGATTCCGTCACGCTTGGACAGGCCGATCTCGATGTTTACACAATCAATTTACTACTGATACTGGTATAACTAAATAATAATGTATCATATACATTATAAACTAATTAACTATTTTTTGTTATAACTTTTTGTTCAACATATTTCAAATAAATTGTTCTTGCACAGATGCACTTCATTTTTATCGAAATGTTTTTGAAATTAATCTACAAATACTGACACGTAGAAACAAGTGACAATTAAAAATGATGCGATTATACAAGATTGGTATCTATATTGTATTTTAACATTTCACATACCTACGTTGATTACAATTCGATGACCGATGACTTGATAAAAATTCACTATAAAAGAAAAAACTAAAACAATGCTAATTAACAGCCGAAGTCATTTTATTAGGAAACTCAATCGAGGAAGAAAATTACGATAACAAAGCTAATTTTAGTTATGTTATGATATAGTCCTATTTTGCAAAGAATAGCTAAGACATTCTCAATTAATAAAATATTTATATATTGAAACATTTAATAATATTAAATTTAAAATTGACAATAGACACTAACTTTTAAAAGATATCTTGCATCAAAATAGATAGAATCAATCTATTTAATTTCGATTAAAACTCGTTGCATTCCTTGGTAGCTGATATTATCTTAATCGATTTTCTACAACATATTCTTTTATTCAAAATGGTTCACATATCATGCACAAGTTTCCTTTTGACGTAGAAAATTTATTAGTGACCTATAGCAATTAGTCAAATGACATTTCTGTTTGTAATTCATTATTATAGTTTGTTTCTCGAAACATTCACGAGTTATAATGCATTTTCTTGTAAGATTAACATCCTCTATTTAATAAATTTCCAATTTATTGTTCTCATTTTGTTGCAAAGTATATTTTTTTCTTTGATAAAATTTTTCCACATCACTAAAGTTTCCAACAACAATAGAATTTCAATGGCTTTATTTAGCCGATTATTCACACTTATTTTAGCTTTTTCTTTAATCTTTACAACAGTACAATTGAAAATGAATATCTTATTGTCAGATGATGTCACATAATATTGATTAAGGCATGCATTATGCATCGTTTAATAAGCTATCTTTACTGAACTAGGTGTTCTTTTAACTCTTGTTTCTTTTTCATATCATATACATATTGGTCAATGTATGTAGATTTCATGGTTTTTTTTAAATAGATTAGATTGATTTTGCTTGTTCTAGATTATTGATGTCTGTTGAAAAGTGTCACTTTCAGTTTAGTATAGAAAGCATTATCTCTCTCCAGATATTATGAAATACATTTGCATATATTAGCATACAATGTTATATTAATTTAGGCGAATATTAGACTGCAACGGAACTCATAAATCGAGCAAAATGCTTAATGCAAAACTCCATTATCATTCAAAAACTATTACTAAATGAGAAAATTTTTGATAATGAATTTAGAAATTTTTTTTTCAACTAGAACTAATACATTTAATATTGATTTCAAAAATCAAAATTGTACGTAAGGTTAAATATTTCTATTCAAATCCGTTCAGTTCATTTCGACATGTATCTATCAGAGTCAATGAAAATAAATGTTTCTATTATTAGCTTATAATTATTGATAATAAACATTGATATTTTCTGTTGTTTGACGTCAATTCCAAAGTTCTGTGTTTAGCAAAACTAAATTTAGAAGCTAATTATTAGAAATCATGTCCGGTTCCGTTTTACAAGAAAAGTCAAGAAGATTATAATGAACGCAATCTTAAATATAATAAACTGCTTAAGTGTATTATGTTTATAACATATAGACAATGACTGACATCATTCGACATGTAGAAACTAGACTAAAAAAGAAAATGGCTCTATTCATATTATATTGTTCTTTACATTACTAAAACAAAAACTTTTCGATTAATGTAAAGGATAATAAAATGTGTTTTTTTTTTATTAACATATTTGAATCATCGTAAAAGAAAAAAATCTCAAAAAATCACAATAAATAAATAATAATTATTATTTCTTTTTATTTGTTATACCTAATGTCGATGATGTTAAACGTATATGTTCAAGAGCTTCCTGTAAGGTTTGTGCTATATCCGTAATTGCATTTCTTGATGATGGTTTTTGACAATGTGCAAGTATTGTACGACATGATTGATCAAGAGAAGTAAATTTTTCAATAGTTTTATCAAAATTTTCTCTTGTTAATTCATTTCGAAGTTCAGAAGCAGCCTCAGTTTTTCTTGTTGAAACACTCAGCAATAATTCAATTACTTGTATATATGTATTAGCTAAATTTTTTTTTGCTGTTTCATCTTGTGATCGTATTGATTGAGCCACACCTTTAATTGACATGAAAAAAGACTTTATAAAAAAAAAAAACAACAATTCAATAAATACTTACTATTAATAATACGAATCTAAAAAATAAAAAAAAAACAATATCTTTTTCAATTTCAGTGAACAAACAAAAAAAACTTACAATACGCCATAAACGAAATGAAATGAATAATAAAGAAATTTCTCCAATAACACTTGGTTTTTTTAAAAAATAAATATCAATAACAAATGAAGCAATAACAACAATTGCATCTAACCATTCCATTTTTTTTGTTCGAAAATCCCACCATTTTTTTCCAAATGCATATATTTTAGTAATAACTTCAAAAACAAATATAGCTAATAAAGCAATTGATGCATAATGTAATATTTCAATTGCTAATTCTAATTTATGATTTGTAACTTCTTCATTATTTGTTATATTTTTTGTATTTTTATGTTCACATTTTTCATTTAAATATATAAAATCTAATAATAATTCACCAACAACAAGTAAACAATCGAGAAGTACAAGTATTATAATTGCTATATGAAATGTTGTTTTTTCTACTATATGTACAATAAAACGTTGATGATTAAATTTAACATTCCACCAATAATTAAAACATGAACAACATTTATCATTACAACAATTATTATTGTCATTTAATTCTTGATCAAATTGTTCAACTGTTGTTAATGTATGTTTAGAAAAATAACTATCGATTAGATCTATTCTACTTAATATATTTTCATTAGTTGATGTTGCCATTTTTACTTTTTTTTATTTGAATCTTATTTTTCTTTGAGGAGGTTATTTTATCTTGAAGTATCACGCACACTAAGCGTCTTATCAGTGAGAAAGAAAAAAAAGAAGAAGACAATTGCAAAATAATTATCTTTACAATCCTACTTTATTTTTAAAATAAGTTGATAAATAATATTTAAATTTTTTATTATATATTTGTTGATAAAAATAAATTTGTGATAACATTATTAGATTAATTTAATTAATAAAATTTTATTGACAGAAAATTGCAAGAGATACTTATTATATTTTCATATAGAATAAAATGAGAATATTCAATCATAGAAAACCAATTGTTAAAATCGATATTTATCATAATTCACTGAGAAGATCATATTTAATTAGTATACGATAATATAATCTCAGCTCACTTGATATTAGTTTAGAATACAAAATTTTTGGTTCAACTATATTTTCTATTAGAATATGATAGAAAAATTCGATTCGTTATAAATTAATATTTATATATAAATAAGATAATCGAATAATCACTTATATCAAACGATTTGATTAAGCGAGTTTTCTGAAAAAAGCTCGTGTTTTTTTTTTTTGAAAATAATATACAATTCACAAATAGCCGCCATTTAAATACAGCAAGAAGGAGGTTACATGATAAGTAATAAATTATGCATAAATAAGATAGTAAAAATACTTGTAATCCTTGGTTAGACGTTCGATGAATATGAGCGTAGGTATGACATAGAGATTGACATCTAATAACAACATTATTCTTCATAAGTTAAATAATGAACAAAACCATCAAAGAGATATTCTTCTGTGTAATCGAGTCCAAACGTTTGACTTCACAATACTCAAATGTACAATGCGTGTAGGCAACGATGAAAAATGGTTGGATCGAGCACTTACAAACTGGTATTTTTCTGCATTTTCATATGAAAATAAAAATAATTTATTAAAACAATATTATATTAGGAGAAGACGAAATAGTTGTTTGTATTTGTCAGAAAGAATATACACATATAATTGAATATAATCTTGAAGTATCTTATCTTTCTTTGCACTTAGTATTTCTGATAAAATCTACAGAATAAAATTCGAATAATAGATAACATTTTTGTATCAATATATGTTGTGTTTTTTATTCATCAATGTCATATTGTATTTATTATTGTGTTATGTTTTTGTTTATTAATTATCGGCAAATTTTTTTTTCTGTTGAAGAAAATGTATTATTATAGAAATAATGTTTTTTTGATGTTCTATTCAAAAAACTAATTATCTCATTGTTATTAAAACACGGAAAAGCTGACCTTATCAAGAGTGAATGATATTCATTCTCATAGAAGTAAGAGAGTATATGTATCACAAGAACGGAAAAGGAATCTTATTTAACTTCCTCTACAAAGAATTAACTATCTTCAACGAATAATATCATTTCTTTTCCGATTCTATATAATAGTACAGAAAAAATAAATAAAATAATGAGAATATAATTCAGTTAAAAAGAGTATATCAAGTTCAACATTTTGTACTCTATGTCTTTTTGCTTTTATTTCTCCATATTGATTCTACTACGTTAAGTCATAATATACAAGGCAAAAGAAGTTGTCAAGGACAAAACAAAAAAAGAAGAAAACCGGAACTTGTCAATCGAGCAAAGAGGAGATTTGGTGAACTTTCTATATATATAACATCAAGATACATAACATGTTTCATTTCCGCAGAATACAATCATCTTTCACATAAGATTTATTCATCAATTTTCTTCAAAAATGTAAAATTACGTGAATTGTCTGCATGTATTTTCTTTCTTGCATGTTTTGCTTTCATAATAAGAATTAAATAATAATTAAATATTCTCTGTCTTCTTTTATTTTTGCCATTCTATCTCTTCATGACCGATCCATATTTTAGGAAAAAACGTACAAAAAAAGAGAACAACCGGAGCCTGACAAAGATCCACACGAAAAAAACAACAAATGTTGTAATTAGATAAGAAGAGAAAAACAAAAAAAGACCGGCTTGTATTAACATATTTGTGCTCCTCACAAAAAAAAAAAAAAATTTCTTCAATAAACAACAAC
>CAJNOP010000035.1:130746-187447 GCA_905250075.1 Rotaria sp. Silwood1 | reverse complement strand
TTTCTTCAATAAACAACAACATAGTAGACAGATGAAAACTGTGTGTACATAAATTTGACAAAGAAGAACAAAAAAAAAAAAGATTCACTCTTTCACACAAGACTTCATAAAAATAACAGAAAGGGAAAAAAAAAAGAAAAAAATTTGGAAGCATAGATAAATTTTGCAAATCATTGATCTTTTGCTTGTTTTTTTTTTTTCTTTTCGTGAAAAAAACATAGACAATTACATCTTTTTTTTTTTTTTATTTTGGCAAAAAAAAAAGAAAGAAAAGAAAACAAAACTTTTCATACAGAAATAAATATATATTTATATAGATAAGAGTGAATAACTTCTATATATTAGAATTAAATTGAAACAGAAAAAAAAGAAATGTACAACACAAAAGAAAAAGAGACAAAAAAAAAAGAAATGATTTTCAATTTGTTGCTATGTCAGATCTTATTTTTTACTTATCGACTGAATTTTCAACGACTAGACGATGATTTGTTTTATACGACTATTTTTAATGAAATACCATAAATATAAATTATCATCTATCGTTCATTTTAGTTGCTGATGAACGTCGAAAATTTGATGATGATGAACGTGATCGATTTTTACGTTCATTTGGTACTGAATTTGGTCGATTTTGTACATGAGCACTTGGTTTAAGACGTCCAATTTTTATATTAACACGTCCATGTGGAAGTGTCTAGAAAAAAAACAAACAATTAATAATTTATATAAAATATTTATGTTTATACTTTGAGTGTATAAGCAACATGTTCATAGGCTGCAGTTCTTAAATCTTGTCCATTTACTTCAAGAATTAAATCACCAGACATTAATCGACCATCTTTTTCTGCACAACCACCTTCAAGCTAATTTAACAAAAGAAATTAAAAAAATTGCTTTTTAATCAAAAACTTTTTATATTTACAATATGAGAAATAAATACACCATAACCATGTCGTCTTCCAATAATACTAAATCCTAAAATAAAATCACAAATAGATTTATAAATTAATGAATTGAAAATTTATACCAAGTCCTTTGCCAGATTTTTTAACTAAATCAATTGTTATTATATCAAATTTATCTTGTTCATTCATCATTTCAGTTAAAACTTTTCCTCGTAAAACAAGTATACGAACAGTATTTGTTGCTTGTCGTAAGGCTTGAATAGCTTCTTCATGTGTTGATGAACGTAAATCAATGGAATTAACTTCAAGTATTTGATCACCAACAAGTAAACGACCATCACGTTGTGCAGCACAACCATCATAAATATCATGAATAATAATTGCTGACTTAAAATAAATAAATAAAAATTCAAATTTTTTTAATTAAAAAAAAAAAAAGAAGCTTTTCAATCTTACTAATTGTGTATCAAATCCACCAACAACTGAAAGTCCAAGACCAGAATGTCCACGATCAATTTCAATTAATGTTTCTTGTCCTACAAGAATTGGTCGTACACGAGGATCATCTTCTGATATAACATCATTATCATCTTTAAAAACACATTTTCAATAGAAAAAGAAAAATATTGAAATTTTATTTTGTTACTTACTTGGAATTAATGTTGGTAAACTTTCAGCTTGATTTATATTAACAACAACTGGTTGAGTTTGTGGTTCTCGATATGGTAAACATGTTAAATGTATATCATTACTATTTGCATGTTCTAACATATCTTGTATATCATTAAATTTTAATACTTCTACTGGTGTTCCATTTATTTGAGTCAATTGATCTCCAGCTCGAATGTCTTGCTAGACAAAAAAAAAACAAAGTAAAATTAAAAAATTCACATGAACTTTGTTATTAGAGAAAAAAAATCTATGTACTTGATCGGCTGCTCCATGTGGTTGGACACTTTGCACCCAAATTCCATCATCATGTTGAGTTAATGTTAAACCAAATGAGCCTTTTTGATCCTAACAATAAAAATGAATAAATATATATATATATTATGAAAATATTAATTTAAAAGAAGAAATTTTACTTTATTTAATATAAGTGTGATTGGTGCACCTTGTATAGACATTGAAGCACGTCGTGGCACTTGTTTTGATGAGGATACAATGGGTTTTCTAGTTGCATGTTCAGTTGATGATGGTGTAGAGATTGACAATGATGATGAAGAACTTGAAGATGATGACATAATAGAAATAGGCGATGTCGCTGCACCGTTTGTTGTTGTTTTTATGGGTAATGCTGGTGTTTCTGGCAAATTATCTTCGGTTCTTTTCTTATTAGGTGATGATATAATGACGTCTGAAGGCAATATATTGTTTGTCTGGCTTTGTAATTCGTTTGATTCTGCAACTGTAGAAGAATGCGTAGGTGATGTTTCGTCTAAGAAATTACAATTGGTTCGTTTTTTTGTTTTGTTTTTTTGAAATAAAAAAAAAAGACACAAACTTTGATTTTTTTCATTCGTACCATCTACTGAAGATCTTAATATTTGGTTATTATCTATAGAACTATCTTTGTTTGTTTGATTTTTATTTTCTAAATATTTATCATTCGCATGATGTGCTTGTTCATGCATTAATAAAGATGATGAAGTTGTTATTGATGGTAGTAGTGTCGATGATAATTCGTCATTTTCATATGCGTACGATTGTTGATTGAATGAAGATGAAATGAAATGTTGAGTAGAAGAACTAACATCGGAAGAAATAGAATGAAACGTCGTGATCGTTGCATTACTACTAATATTATGATTTAATGATGAAACATCGTTGTTGTCGTTTTGAACGTCAGTAGTTGTTATTATTCGATTAGACGACAACGACGATGATTTTGGTATTTCTTCAGTAACTGATAATTTTTCATCGTTTATTATTGTTGTTGTTGGTGGTGGTGGTATAGAACATTTTCTATCATTTCTATTTTCTATATGTTCGCTCTCGTCTAATGTATGTGTAGAAGAACGAAAAACTAATGTCGATGTCGGTTTATCGTCATTTTCCCTACGTTCATCGACATCCGGTTGGTGCCTGGGGACATCAACATGAGAATGACTAGCATCATTTGTCATCTGTTGTTCTTCTTGTGTATGTTGGAATGATGATGGCAATAGTTGGCCTCGTACTAATTTTGGCGATGTTGATGTGAGGTGAATACCAGTAGATGTCATTGCTGATGCCTTAATTAAGAAAAAAGACGAACTAACAAAGTTATTAATCAATTATATATTCGTCATACGCGTATACGTGCTGCAGCTGCATGTTGATTGTTTAAAGCCATGTCATTGATTGCATTGGGATTTCTAATTGAAATGAATGAAAAATTATTGATTAAAGAAACAAAAAAAAAAAAAAGTAAAACTAAATTAGTTTTGTTTTTTTTACCGTAGTACAACAAAATTCAATGTGTCAGCTTTGATAGATTTAATAATTGGTGTTACTGCTGAATGTGCTTTACCCAAAAGAATTTCTCCATTAACCTAAAGAAAGAAAAATAATGATTTTCTTTTTTGTTTAAAGATACAAAAAAAAAAAGAAAGAAAGCACAAAAATCAATAGTAATATTAAAAAATCATTTGTTAACAATATGGATATGTCAAGAAAAAAAAAAACAATGTTGCTTTATTATAATTTTTTTTTTCTATAGATGAATATAAATTAGTATATAAACAATATACGAATAGAAAATAGCGAGTCACGCAATTATGTCAATAGATTATATGATGAAGCATTTTGCTTTTCTGAGAACATGAATGCTCAAGAAAGAAGAATTTCTTCTTTCTCTCTTTTCTTCTTTCTTTTTTTTCCTCGTCGTTATTTTTTTTTTTTTGTGTAAAAATATCACGCATAGTGAACAGGAAATTCGCAAAGCGAGTTTCTTTTTCCCCCCCGAACGCGATTATAGTCACGCATAAAATCTCTAAATTAGAAAGCGGAAACATTCTTATTTCTTTTTCTTTTTCTTCTTCTTTTTTTTTTTTTATTCTTCTATGATAAAAGAATAAAACCACTAAAGAATATTCTTTCCTTACTTCAAGTAATTGATCGCCTGGACGTATACGATTGTCACGATCAAGTAATGAACCAGATTGAATATCACAAACAAAAACAGCTAATTTATTTGGATCACGATGTCCAATAAGAGAAAGTCCAAGTGGTTCATTAATTTCAGATATATTTCTTTTTATATCAATAAAAAATAAATCACCATTTAAATGTCCATATTGTTTAATTAATTCATCTTCAGTTTTTCGTTCATTTATTAGATGAGTTTGATTTATTGTTAATATTTTATTTTGTAATGGAGAATTTGTTGTTGTAGTTGTTGGAATGTGAGAAAAATTTGTTGATGAATAATCATTTGTTGTTGATAATGGTGATGATGATGTTGGATTTGATGGATCAAGTAAACTTTGTACAATAAAATGAACAGGTGATTGTGCAGCACGAATTATTTCAACAGCACGATCATGTGATGCATCACGTAGATCATATCCATTGACATCAAGTATACGATCACCAGTTTTTAATGTACCATTACGTCCAGCTGGTGAATCGGGTAAAACATGTTTTATAAATATACCTGATATACATGATTCAATTGTATTTCCTGGACCAGAAAAATCTAATTTTCCACCAACAATACTTATTCCTAAACTTTTAACATGTTCACTACGATAAAGTATAACTGTTCTTGGTGGTCCCCATAATGTTGCACTTAACGTTTCACTATCAATAACAGTTGGATATATTTGTTGATTATGATGAGAATCAAATCCATATGAATCAGCATCATCATTTGTTGTTATTGTTGTTACAGGTTTAGCTAACGAAGGTTCTACATCGGAACCAGTAATTCTATAAATAAACACACACACACACAAATATAAGTCTTCATAATTAGCTTTGTTTAGTTTTTTTTTTCTTTTTACTCGGATGGTATTGGTGATGATGTTGCTTGTGGATCAAGTGTATGAATTTTAAATTGTTTAGCTTCATCTCCCGGAATGAAAATGACACTAGAAAAAATAAGATGATATAAAGAAGAAAAAGGAAGATCGACGCAAAAAAAAAAGAAACTCATTTAGAAAAGATATCACTTATTAAAGTATATACCTGATATCTGACCCAATGAGTGACGCACGCCGTATAATTGAACGTGCTTGTGCATTGCTTATCTTTTTCATATTTTCATTATTAATTGATGATATATAATCACCTGGTCTTAAGCCATGTTGATTAGTTATAGTTGTTGTTGGTGTTATAGAACGTATCAAACATCCATTAACACCTTCATCAACATATGCATCAACAACTAAACCTAAACATAGAAAGATTATTACGTTTGATTTTTTTTTCTAATGAATATATATATGTATTTAATTTAATATATTTATCTATATATTACCAAGTTGATCAAAATTATGTTTAACACGTATTTCACGTTCAAGATATACAGGTAATTGTATAACCTCATGATTTAGAAATGTAATAACACGTCCGGAAGACTGTGAACTAGTCGATAGAGCAGGTGATGCCATACGCGACGATTGTCTTGATGAAGTCCATTTGGGTGTTATAGTTGGAGTAGTTGGTGTTTTGATTGTTGGAGTTATTACACTATTATTTTCATTATTATCATTTGTAAGTATTCGTTGATGTTGTTTAATAATGGCGTCAACTTCACGTGCATCTTCGTCTATAATTGATGTTGTTGTTGTTGGAGTTGTTTTTGTTGGACAAATAACATCTTTTATCGAATGTCGATGCGTTAATGGAGACGATGAGGATGAAGAAAGTACAACATTATAATTATTATTATTATTATTATTATTATTATTATGGTCTTCGTCACAACTCAAGTCAGGCTAGAAAGAAACGACAAAAAATAATCAGTATAGTACAATGATTTTTTTTTTTTTCTTTGCCTTTCCATTTTTCTCGTTAGTTCCGATAATGACGATGAAAAAGGGAATAATCGATGAGAAGGAAAGAAGAAGGAGATAATGGGTGTTTGCATAGCTCTTGACGAGACTGTTGTCACAATTGATAAACGAATTTGTACATGAGAATATGAAAAAACATCATTCTATATCTTATTCCCTTGTTAATATATCCTGCTGTTAGTCGACGTATAGCTACTGCTTTTACAGTGAATCGTATTTACTAGAAGATAGGTCAATATGCTTACGACAAAAAACAACTAATCTATGTCATCGAACCAAACGAGCATGAGTGTATAAGACTCAATCTGCTAATCATAATTGACTTGAATACAAACAGACGCGCTCCGGGGGA
The DNA here is from genome assembly GCA_905250075.1 of Rotaria sp. Silwood1. Classification (NCBI taxonomy): domain Eukaryota; kingdom Metazoa; phylum Rotifera; class Eurotatoria; order Philodinida; family Philodinidae; genus Rotaria; species Rotaria sp. Silwood1. Next base: position 181,190 of record CAJNOP010000035.1, on the reverse strand, counting down.
TCGAAAAGAGCGTCATCCGTTCGTACAATAACGCCGGCGGCTCAACGATCATTTCCTCGTGTATTACAGCATCAAGTTGTATATGTTTATTTAAATTTGACTGTCGCTCTTCATTCTATCGGTTAATAATTCACAGTAGATCAAAAAAAAAAAAATAAAGAAGACGTAGAAGAAGAAAAAAAGACGCAAGAAAAAAAAAAAAAAAAAAAGAAAAACTCAAAATATGTGCATGTGTGGCACACGAACAAGCAGAGCGTGAGGCATACGCAGGCGAAGTATATACACAAAAGAATAACAGACGGATAGAAAGGCAAAAAGACCGGGCAGCTACATAACGGCGACAACACAGTAATTCTTTCTGTCCGCCTTTTTGGTGCGGTACCACAAAAGCGAACGCGCACACACATACAGAAGATACAATGTTTCTTTTCTTTTTCTTTTGCTTGTTTCTTTTTTTTTTTTTTTTGTTACATATAGTCTCTTTTTTTTTGTGTTCCTCTATCTTTATAACGCACTACTAGCATTTTCCTTGAAGAATAAGACGAGAAGAACGACAAACAAAAAAAAAAAAAAGGCTATAATTGAAAAACAACGGCTGATGTATGGAACATAGTTTATCATTCATGCATCTTTTTCTTTCCGCTAGACCACACATTCACACAGAAACAAGTGGATTTACCGCGTTTTTTTTTTTTTTTTTTTTTTTATAAAAGAAAATTGCAATTATTATAGACGACAATATATATAATACCAATATTCTTTCATAATAAAATAAATATAAGATCAGAATGAAGTCAACAAAACAAATAAATTTAATTAGAAATAAAATAAAGAAGAAAAAAAAAATGTTAGAAATAAATGTCTTACTTGAACATAAACATCATTGGACTTTCGTGAACAAATAAAACAAAAGCGCAATATTGGACATTTATGATATTTTAACATTTGTTTTTGTTAAAAATAGGTGATCGTGTAATAGTTATATCTATGTATATGTATTATTTCTTCTTTCGTCTTCTTATTTTTTTTTTTTATGCTCATGGTTTATTGACTCACTCCATATACATAACGTTGATAAATGCATCTTGAATCACCTATCCATATTGTCTACCTGTCGAATATACCACTCTTTTTGTTACACACCTCGTTCTCTTTCGTATTGCAATCATTCATTTCGAATTAGTTCGATTTTATTTAAAATATCCACATGACATATAAGATTGAGGAAGAGTCATTCATACGATAAACCATTTTAGTTAATCGAATCACCGTACATCGTATGTATACACCTCACTGATTTTTCTTTCTTTCTATCGAAATACATAATATATATATATGTGAATTTAAATTATTAGAATTAATGCTTATGATTATAAGATCAACATTCTGATTAAAAGCTAATGTCAACTAAGATATTAGTATATTATTTTTCTAACTGACAGTCTCATATATCACATACCTTCTTGGATTTCTTCATATCGCTATATTAAAAAAATCATAGATCAATCGAATATATTGTTTGTGAACAATGAGATATACATGTATGTACGTATTCAGATAAAAAGACAAGCATCAACAATAGAAGATAAAAATCAAGATATAATCAATGCTAAAAAAATGACGGATCCGAAAGCCACAGAAAACATCGAACAGAACAGAAACTGTGTACTAGAGCAAAAGGATAATCTGAGCAAGAAAAAGAAATTGGTATATGTAGTCGAAGAAAAGAGATCGTTTCTCGCGTTTTAATCAAGATGCATCCGTTATGTCGACAACGCTGCTGTTTTTTTCATTGCTACTGCTCAAATGTCAAAAGCGTTCTGTTTTGTTCTTTTTACAGTATGTGTTCTCAAGAGACTGACTGTTCTTCCTTTTCTTCTCTGTCTCTTTCTATCTCCTATGACTTAGTCCAGTCTTAACTCTCGCCGCCATCATCATTGAAACTACATCAGCCATAGCACGACTAGTACGATGACTATAGCCGTCATCATCATCATCATTCTCGATTATAATCGAATTTGTTCGGTATATGCGCGTTTTCGTTCTCGTCGTTTTTTTCCCTCGAGCAGTAAATGCTGCTTGCTTAAACAAACGAGTCCGAAAAAAAAAATCACTAATCTACTCACTTCATGGAAACATGCCATTGAGTCAAATTTATTCGTTATTTGTCGCAATGATGACGGTCGCATAATATGTGCTTGTTCTTGGTCATGGTTATTACTTGCATCATGTGTTGGTCGTGAACGAGATAATCGTTTTACTGATGAAAAACTTGTACGTGGTGAATCACCGGATGTAGCTGTTGTTATTGTTTGGGATATGATATTATTATTAATAGTAGTAGTATTAGAAGTGTTATTTGTTAATTGTCGATTAAATTTCATTGCTGTAAAAGCAGATGAACCACGTAAACGATCATAAAATGGATAGGAAACTATTTGTGGTACGAGAACAAGATGATCTGATTGAAAATTTTGAAATTCAGGTAAATTTATTATTGTATTTGTTAATAATTTTCGTTTTGTTTTTGGTAATAAATCAAGATATTCTTCTGTATTTAATTGTCGAATTTGATCTTTTCGAAATTCTTTTTTTTCTAATGAAGATAATTTTAAAGAATTTTTATCTAGACAACTTCTACGATTAGTACATGATGAACGTAGTTCAATTTTATTTTTCATATTTTCTTTATCTAATAATGATTCCAAATATTCATGTTTACTGAGTATAGCTGGAGCTGATAAAGCAATGCCAGCTGATATAGCTGCTCGTTTTATTGATGATGAACGTGAAGGACGATGACTTGAGACAGAACGCTAAAAAACAAAAAACAAAAAAACATCCGTTTACAATCCAATTTGCAATACAGAATTTATCTGATATTTTATCAAATATTTAAGGAAAGAAAAAAAAAAGATGTAAGAGATTGATAAAAATAAATTCAATTGAATATTATGATATTAGTTTGTTTTTTTTTTTGTGAATGAGTTATACGGTTAAGAAGACGGAGCAAAAGCAAATAGTAGATTATGTTAGTAGGATAATTTGATTATATTACAAGAGCACTTTTTTTTTCTTTGCTTTTCTAAGTGAAGATTAATTGAAACTTGATCAATAGCAAGAAGTAAAAAATATGATTCGAATATTATGATTTATTCCTTCAAAATAATTTAATGTTTTTTTTTTTTCCTTAGATTAATTTGACTTAAAAGGTAATTTTCTATGATTAGTATAATAGATATTAGATTTTATTTAAAAAGTATATTTTCTAAATTTCTTTCAATGTTTTCAATCATTATAGACAAAAAAAAATTTGAGTTAGATTTCTGATTTATGACGAGAAGAAATCTTTATCATAATCATGTGCATCCCTAGGCCATTGATTATTCATGTGTAATTATCCATAATCAAAATATTAGAATAGAACAACTAAGAGCTCATAATCTTGTTGAATATCTACTCTAAAGATATCATAGTTAATAATGAACTAATACTCTTTATATTGTAAACGATAAAAATCATGTCAAAAAAAAAAATATATCTTCTTTTGTTTCGAATTCAATAGAATTATTCTACTTGAGAAATAGAAATAAAATTTGTGTAGTTTATCATGTTTGCAGAACAATATTGTTTAAGTGCATGTTCTTTACTCTGTGCATGACTAAAAATAATAGATTTAGAAAATATTCTAAGAACGCCTGTACCAATACAATGCTAAAATTAGAACACACTAATATAAATATACAGGAAAACGTTTTCCTGTATGCTGATGCTTGTGGGTTCTAATTTAATAGAGCTTTTGCTCTTTTTTTTTTTAAGAACATGAGCAATCGATTATAGTCTATTGAAGGTCATTTTACTAGTCTTTTTTTTTTCTCTTTCTATCGAATTAAAAACTAATATAAATTTTATGTTAATAAATCAAGAAAAAAAAAAAGTAATTTAAATAATTATTATTCTTATTTAATGTTAAACACATGTATTTTACATGAATAATTAAAGATTTTGCAAATTTTTAATTTCATTTTTGAAAATTATTCCGTATTTATTTTGATCGTATTAATAAAAAAAAAATAACAGCAGAATTCTTCTTACTCAATAATGAAACAAGAAACAAAGATTAATTTATTCATATCTTATTCAGTATATTTGATTTCTAAAGAAAAACAAATAGACTTATTTGTTTCTTTTACTCTTTACTAGATTTGTTCTTTATCTAGAAGAAAAAAAAAAGAATTGATGAATGAAAAATTAGTATTTCTTACAATTCTCGTAATGAAAAATACTAATCAAATAAATTTTCCATTAACTATATCAAAGAAAATCCTATTAATCTTATCCTACTTTGATCTATAAAGAGTGTATAGATATAGATATAAATATAAAAGTAATTTTCTTTTTTTTTTTTTTTTTTCCTAACTAATCGAAAAGAAATTCAATTATCATTTCATAGCTAAATGACCTATATGATGATTGATATAGTATACTTGAAATTTAAATTTATTCTCTATTCTTGACCTTTTGTTTATAATTAGAAAACGCAAAATCATTGTGATTCAATTCTATTGTTAGTATATTTATGATTAATTTACCTTAAAAATAATATTTTAAAACTAAATAAATAAATGATATTCTAAATTTTTTATATAATGAATAAATAAATATAATTACCTGATGATTATTAGTAATGACATTTGTTACTGTACTTTTACTACGTGATTTACGTTGATTTATTTTATTATTATTATTATTATTATTGTTTATATCTTGATCACTATCAGTTGAAGTTTTATCATCATCATTATCATTTTTAAACTTTGGATATGGTAATGGTTTTGATAAACTTAATTTAACTGGACCTATTTGTGTTGATTTTAAAATTTTAATAACATCATCTAATGTCATATTTTCAAGTGTTATATCATTAACAGCAACTAAACGATCACCTGGAACAATTCTTCCATCTAATTGTGCAACACCACCAGGTACTAATGCACGTATAACAATAACAGGTGAATAACTTGGATTTGATGGATCTTGATAATCAAGTACAGAAAAACCAAGACCATGATCACTTTTATGTAATTCAATATCTATAATTGATGTTGACCAAAGAGCTAAATTTGATATAACTTCAAGTGAACGAGATCTATATTGTTTTGTTCTACATATTGATGATGAACTAAGATTTAATAATGAATTTGGTGAATCTAATGTTCCCATACTTTTAGCTTTAACAACAATTTCAGCTGTTTTACCAAATGTTATTGAACGAGAACGATTATGAATATTATTTTTTATAGATGTTTCATTTATTTGAGAAACTTTACGACGAGCACAAACAAGTTTAACTTGATGTTTAACACGTTTTAAAATTTCAATAACATGTATATGATTTTTTCCATATAAAACTTGATTATTTACCTTCGAAGAAAAAACAAAACAAAACAAATGATAATTTCCAATATTTCAAATTAAATTTCCTTACTTCTAAAAGTTCATCACCAGATTTTAATGTTCCTTCTGTATCAATAGGTCCATCATGTAATAATGCACGTATATAATGATGTGGTCGAACTTCTTCACCATTTTCAATATCAACTGTACCTTCAAGTGTTATTCCAAGACCACCATTATCAGGTTTATAAACATCAGTTATTAATATATCATAATTATTTCCTAAAACTTTACTCCATTTTTGACGTATTTGTTCATGAATATCTAATGGAGATTGAAATTCAATTTTTTCTTCTATTTGATGTGAAGATTCAAGTGCTGAAAAATACAAAAAATAAAAATAAAAATCTTTCTTTAAAAAAAAGACAAATCAATATTTACCAATCATTTCTTTAATTTTTTCAAATTTAATCCCATCAAGATAACGTCGAACTTTAAGTCGTACAGATGAACTTGTATTTTGTAATAAATAAAGTGCTTGAATATTAGAAAATCCATTAAGTGATTGATCATTAACTTCAATTATTTGATCACCTATTGATAAACGACCATCACGAGAACATACACTACCTTCAGCTATATCACGAATAAATATACCAGCTATGGCATCTAAAAATATAAATATAAATCAAAAGATAAAGAAATAAAATTTCTTTTGCTATCTATGACAGAAGACATTTGAATTCTCAAAGGAATTATTATTGTTTTTTTTGCTCTAATATTAGTTTTACATAGCAGCAATAGAAATAATAAGAGATACCAACAATAGACTCAATCATTATCTTTGCTCTATCATGCATAGATGTTATTTATCAATAAAATCGAATCTTCCGTTCCTTTTTAATAATTTGAATGTAACGTTTTAAATAAATTTTACTGCAATTACATTTCCTTTCTCTTTTTCCCGTTTTAGAATATGTCAAAAAAAAAAAAGAAAAGAAAAATCATTTTACCATTATTTGTGGAATCAGGGCTCACATAACCAGCAACAGTTATGCCTAAACCATCATCACCTTTTTCCAAGGTTACATCCAATAGTTGTGTGCCATCTTCATATTGATACTAAACATATTGATATAATCAAATAGAGACAGTTTGATATATATATATATATAAAGATATATGGAAAAAACGAACAACTAAGGATTCTTTAGCATTGTATTATTATAGCTGTAAGTGCTTTTTAACGCTCGGTTCTATAGAAGGCGAAGAGAAAAAGATGCAGAAGATTAACAATCGACAATCGACTCGTACTCGTCTTGCTTCTTTAATAGAATCGACGGCATAGACACGCACTTTCACTACTGTGAATGCTTGTTTCTTTTTTTTTTTTTTTTTTTTTCTCTCTCACACTCTCTCTTTTCTAACTAGTAGGACTATCAGAGTAACCTGTCATGCCTATGTTGTGTGCAAAGATGCTTGAGTCGAGAAGTTGACGAGAATGACGAAGGGGTGAAGAAAAGAAAGTGCCCAAAGGATCCGAAAAATGGATGGAAAAAGAGAAAAGGATGTCAAATAAGAGAGAAAATATATATGGGTTAGAGGAAAGTGAGAAAGACGTCACACATAAGCATCTAGTCTCGTTTAGAAAGATAATTAACTGCTCCTTTTTTTTTCCTTCCTGTTTTGTAATATTAATAAAAAAAATAGATATGAACCTGTTCACGAAGATTTTCAAGAATTTTTTCAAAATTATGATTGCTTTCCAATAAACGTTCAGTACGAAGTAGAATTCGATTTTGTGAACTATTTATAATTCCATCTTTATCAGTAGCCATTGATTGAGGAGGTGTCGTTGTTGATAATGTATTATTATTTGTTGTTCGTATCAAAGTTTCTGATATTAATAATGGATGTTGTGGCATTAATGGTAGTTTATTCATAGCTACGTCAGTTGTTGTTGTTGTTGTTGTTGAAGATGCTGCAGGCTCACGGACACTTCGTGCAACAACAAGACGAACTTGTTGAGAGCATTGTCGAAGTATACCAGCTACTTGTTCAGAACTCATACCACGCACACAGACATGATTTATTTGAAATAAGTGATCGCCCGTACGAATACGACCATCCTAGATAAAAAACAGACAAAAAAACGGATATTACGAATTTTTGATGTATTGCTCATAAGATTGGTAGTATATAGAAGCAAATGGCTGGGTGTCTTTTTCATCCGTGCTATTTTCTTCTCTCGTTCTATCATTCTTTTTTTTTTCTATAACGATATATATATATATACGTACTGGCTATCATTTATTAGACCAATTTATTTTCTTCCTTTCGCTCCCTATCTTTTTTATAAGGTTTTCTTTCTATCTATCTGTCTTCTTCTCGTGTCTATATGTTTTCTTTTGTTCGAACAATTGAAAAAACCAGTTGGAAAGAAGAAAATACAAATATATAATAACAAAAAAGAAAAGAAACAATATAATATGATCAACTAGGTATTACTTTATCGACAATTGAACCGGGCACAATTGCTTTGACAACAACACCCGTTGACTTATTACCAGTAATGCCAAAGCCTAGCCCGGAGCCGTCGTTGGTTAATTCGACAATTTCAATTTGTGTCCACAATGTATTTAGCTAAATAAAAATGAATATAAATTAAATATATATGTATATCATATGCATATATCTGTTTGTTTATCTCTACAATTAATCATAATCTTACCACCATGTCGACGTGAGAAGGCGTCGACAATGTCGGAACACAGCTGTGTCCGTCGTTGTTCGACGTTGCCACGGCCGCATGAGGATAATCAGTAGTTGTAGCAATAACAACAAGTTCAATTGATAAACGTGTTAAATCAAGAAGAAGTTGATGAGCACGAACAGTAAGCGTTGAATCTTGTGAATCCAAATAAATATCGTTGATACACACTATTTGATCGCCTATTCGTAGTTGACCATTTCTAAAAAACCAAAATGAAGAAAAAAAAACATATATATATATACACATGATTATATGTATGCATATATACATCATCAGAGACAATCTCGGCTTCACGCACAAAATTCTCAATTTAGCGCCAAGAGAAATAGACGAACAAGACGAAGCAAGAGAAGAAAAAAAAAAGAATGAAGAAAGCTATTCTATCTTTGTAGTCCATCAACGTCTTAGATAATTTAATTTTCATGATAAAATATCCATCATGTGCACGTAAACCAACAATCTATATCCTTGTTATCATCTCTTTTTTTCTTAGCATTATTATCAACATATAAAATGTTAGAGAAACACGTTTCATATGCTATGACTTTTTACTATTCGTTATAAATCATATATATCTCCTCACTTTTTTTACATTATATATATATATATAATAATAATGATAATAATAATTCTTACTTGGCTGTCAATAGCAATTTTTTTTCTCATATGTCCTATTAGATAATAGAACATAAAGCTAGGTGCGTTCATTGTAGTCTTATAATTAATAAACCTGCTTCTGTTTCCTATTCATGATGATGATGATGATGACAGTGATGATGATGATGACGATGATAATGATCTATTCCTTCCGCTCTTTTCTTATTTCTTATTTTTTTTTTTTTCTTTTTATATTCAACGGGTTTATCCTTTGTGACAATAGTTGATGATCTCTCGAGACCTAAGCAAGACGATTGATTCTTTCTCTTTTTTTTTTCCATACATACACCAAAAACTAAGAATAAACGTGTTATCGGCTTTTTTTTTTCTTTCAGTTTCTTTGTTTCATAGATGGCACTAAATTGAAATATATTTGCTATCTCGAAAAAATTTTTTTTTCTCGATCTACTCTTGAGGCAAACTTGCCAATGTATATTTCTCTTTTCGGCTTTTATGTGCGTGCCGACAACTGTCAAAAGTGGCAGAGCATAGAGCATACACGCTAGAAAAAGTACAAATAGAAAAAAGATGGTTGTTACTCTCAGCATGCATTCTTCTATTAGAACACAAAAATTGACACGACAGAGCAAAAGAAATTATTTGTAAATCATCTCTTTTTGCGTTTGCCTGTATTGTAAAAGAATAGAAAACATGATTTGTTGTCATTGAAGGTCATGAAACAAGCAAGCATGAAAAAAGAAATTTTATTAAATGACATTTTTCGAAAGAAAAACGAGCGAGTAATTAATATATTTATTTATCTTGTGCGTAACTATGTAATCAAAAGTATGCAATAATGACGTCGATATAATAGCTATCAATGCAATTTTTGATTAACTCTTCGTTGTAAATATGTTGATAGAAAACAGATCATGGGTCTTTTGCTAATGAGAATTCCATGAGAGATAAAAAAAAAGAGAGAAAACCTGAGATAAAAACAGGTGAATAACTCAAGGCATGAAAAACAAATTTGATAGAAAAAAAGAAAAAAGAACGAAGAACTTACACATCAGCAAGGCTATTCGGTTGTATATCATCAATAAAAATTGCATTAATACCAGATAATTGATGTTTATATGCGATTATACTTAATCCTAGCGATTCGTTCGGGGTCTTTTTATTCAAAATAACTTTTCGAATAGCACTTTCATTCGATAGATAATCGTTGTTTTCAATATCTAGAAAAATTCAATTAGTTTGTTTTCATTATTAGAGAATAACAATATATACCTGAATTCGTTGTTTTATTGTTAATTAATTTTAAATGTCCTTCAATATCAAAATCAAATAAACAATTTTTTATTAGATAATTTCCTTTTTCAAATTCAAATTTAAGTTTTTGAAAAGATTCTTGTAAATTATATAAAGTATTAAATAATGGACTGTCAAGAATTTGTTGTAATGAATTAATATCAAGTTGTTCTTCACAATGATTATATTGATATAAACGTTCACTCAATCGTTTTAATATTGTACTGGCTTCTAAAAATAAGAAAACAAAAACAAAATTTCAAAGCCTCTTTCAAATCAATTAAGACAGTTTTACCACATAGTTGAGCCATGATGATAAAAATAGATAATGAACGGAATGCATGACCCGAATTCCTTTATTGATAAAGTATTATGATGTTTCTTTGTCCTTTTCTATAATGGATGACGGCGATGTAGCTGATGGAAAATCGACGATAGCAAGCTTTCCAGAAAAAAAAGAAAAAATGTTGCCGTAAGACTACAAACGATCGATCGATCGATTGGATTTGTTTACGTTTCTTTTTTTTTTTTCTTCTTCTTCTTTTTCTTTTTTTCTCTCTGTTCTCTTATTATTCGAATAGATTTTATTGGTGAATAACAAATAACTAATCAATGAAAAGCGCTACAATCTTACGAAGAAAAACAAATTGGATCAAGAAAGAGAGTAGTTAATACTTTTTTTTTAATTACTAAATGGTTTTTTTTTTGACACTATGTATGAACGAAAAATATGATGAAGAAAATCATGAATAAGAATTATTTAGTTAGAAATTTTAATACAGTCTAGTCAAATAAAATATTTCAACATTAGTCAATCGATTTAAGAATTGCATATCTTACCAAAATTATTAAATGATAATACTGTTCTTTTTTTCTTTTTTTGTTTTTAATTCTTACTTGTAAAACTAAAACTATTGCATCAAAATAATAATAATTATTTTGTTTCTAGAATGTGAAATTTATTTCAATGTATTTATTTTAAAAAGTATGGACTTACTATTCGGCCTTGGTGCAATGTTGTTGGACGTATTGTGTGATGAACATGAAACAAAAAAAGCACAAATAAATATCACTACAGAAATATTGCCAATAAATTAATTGATTAGGTAAAATTCATAAATTTAGAAAATATTCTATTCAAAAGTACTTATATTTTATCAAGGTATCTATTATATACTTTATTGTGCTGTTAGAGATGTGAAAACTGCAGGATTTTTAATCACAGTCTAGCTACTTCCTATATCAGTTTGAGCTCAAGATAATGTTTACAAGCAACGAAGTGTTCTATTTTTGTTTGACAGATTTTACAGGTGTCAAGATATTGAATTTTGTTTTTGATGGATTTTAATTAGTTAGAGTAAGTGTATTGTATGTGATGACTTGTCGTTTTTTTTTTCTTTTTCATTAATACTGACATTTTAAGATTAGTTTTTAATTTAACATAGAATAATTACTGATTGTTTTCAAGTTGATCAGTATGTCATATCTTAGAGATTAATGTATTTCTATTAAAAAAGACAATTCAATTTAAAATGTTAATATGAAGAATTCTTCCAATGAACGCTTGGCTTCGATTAAAAATGCTTGTAAAGATAACTTTTCAACAATATTTGAAAAGTGAAAAAATGTGAATTTACAAATTACTGAAGAGATGTCAACAAAATGATGACAATTTTCTGACCAACCTTGAATTAATCATTAATTCAATCATTCGTCTATATTTTCTAATCGGTCGAGTAGAAAATTTTCGAGACTATTTTGTTCAATCAAATATTCACATTCATTCGTAATAAACTCATCGGTGCTAAGAATGGAGTGAGAAATTGTGTAGAATACATGATTTTAGTTTTCTAGAGATCTTGAAATAAAAAATTAAGAAAAAGAATTTCTATTTCTCAGTTCTTAGATAGTTTTTATTTTCGTGTATATTTTATAGAATTTTGAGTAATTGAAGAATCATGTTTTATATTGCTATACATTTCTTAATACTACGATGTTCTATATGTTCTTATAAACTTCTAAGAATATTGAGATAAAAGTAGTAATGAAATATGATAAGATTCGGAAAAATATTATTGAAGTGCGATCTCATTAACAAAGACATAAGCATTAGAAACTTGAGTTTAGAGGGTAAAAATAAGTTGTCTTGAAAGAGAAAAGTACGACTTGACATATTCTTGCATTTTTTTTTTTTGAAGTATATTCCGAATTTTATTCCTCAAGAAAAACAATATTATAGTATTTATTACGAACTGCCTATGATGAATAACTAGAGTCGAGTTTTTTTTTTCTTATTTTAAATCCTTCATATTGAAGTATTGAAATGTTGATTCAATAACTTAATGTTTTTTATGTACTTCAATAAACTTTTGTGCGTTTTATGTGTAAAAATGCCGAATAAAATATATATTAAGAATAGAAAAACCAATCATTCATCATTCTAACTGATTTTGAAGAGACTATTTTCTTTCTACATTTCCTTTCCTCTCTCAGAAACCGATTCTTGAATTACGATACAATTTACTTTCATCTTGTCTTTTTAATAGTTTTCTACTGATCAATTATCGTAAACAATATTTGCAAAAAATAGACGTTTTCAAAGATTAAAAAAAAAATGAATAGTTTGTTTATATTTATGATAACATGTTCACGCATTTTGAATATTGAAAAAGAATATCATAAATTATGAGTAATAAAATAGTTTTAGATTTGGTTTGTTGTCTCATTATTAACGTTTTCTGACACAACACTCGTACAAATTTTTCTATTGTGACTAGGTTTTTTTTTGTTTAAGTATTCTTGTTTGTATCTTTTATTTGTTTTTTTCTTCACTTCATGAAAAATTCAAACTTATGAAAAAGAAAAAGAAACAGTCGGTGAACATTTACTTAACATTATCTATGAAATCTCAATGAAATAGTTAACTTTTATTTTGTTATCATTATCAAATTGTATCTATATAGTGGCTGTCAACATTATCCTACCCATGGATAATTTTATTTTGTGTTTATCTCAAAAACTAGATGAACTAGAATGATCTGATTTTCGTCAAATTACAGTCAATAGTCTCTAATATACTAATAAAAAAAAAATTCAGACCAATCCTTTCATCTATTTAGTTTTTATTGACGATGCAATCACATTATGCTGTTTTTCATCCTTTTAAGATTATCCGACTTCATATTTTTGGAAACTACTGCGTGCCTGTTCTACTTCGAAATAGTTTTTATGAGACATGACTCAATCGAGCAAATTATACTTTATATAATGAGCATTTTTTATTCTAATTTTTGAGTATATTTTTAAAATTAGTGTTTTTTTGACCTAAAACGGAAATTTTCAACAGAAACGTAACAAAAGAAATTTCTCTTTTCATTTGATGCCTATCCAATTTATTGTTGAATATAGCATCAGGAAGAGCACTATCAATTACACGATTTATTCTATTTATCTGGTTCACGTAGGTTTCGAAATACAGTAAGGTGCAAAAGTTTTTGTCCTGAATGTCTCAGGTTTCTTTCCACATGAATACAATGAATGGTGAAATTAAATATGCATACAGATAAAGCATAGTATATGGTATAAAAGCATTACAATTAATAGTTAATCCTTCCTCTCTTTGAGTTACTCAAAGCTAAACATCAGGATTTCATCGATTTAACTAAATGATTCAGAGTATTTAAGTCTATTTTGTTCCTTTCTTCGCGTAGAAAACTCTTGAGTTGATAGATATTTGATGGTTTCTACTTCTCGACACGATATTTGATGATCGACTAGGGGTTCTCCATCGGTCTGACGTCGGGGATGCTCGACAGTGTCAATCAGTTCGGGCAGTTTCTTATGTAACAATTCTGTAGCTGCTCATCCTCAATGTCTGGAGTTATTGTTTTAATGTTAATTGGTAACGTTAACTATTTTTGCCGCCTGACATTATGAAGAAGGTGGTTTTGGACGTAGTGAATACCATCTGTCATATTTTTGAATCAATCATAGTTGATGAGGACTTCAACATAGAAACCATCATGAATCATTATCTTCTGTTTTTTTTTCTTCGTGATTATTAAACCTCAACGCTTGGATTCTTCCACCATCAGCAAGAGATGTTTCTTAATATTTAGTAGCTAGCTTTCTTGGTAATTATAGGTCGGCTATAGTCCTCGTCTTTGTGTTGAATTACCCATCGGACACGTGCATCTTTGTGCTTCTGTGTCAACATCAGTTTTGTGTAGGACAACGACTTCTGCAATCCATTCATTCGAGCTGCCGCTGTGCCATCCATCAGGAAGGGTGGAGACCTTGGTTCTGTAGAAGTTTTAGAGCGGATTCTTTCACTCTTATCTTGCTCTTTTATTGAATTCATTGGTTGACTGTCTTGTCATCGTCAGTAGTCATGCTGCAAGGTCAACTGTGATGCCATCTATCCTCAATTTTGCCTTACTCTTTAATCTCGATATCGTTCTAGTTGATAGTCTGGATAAGAACGATCATTCAATGAGCAACAATTTTAGGAAATCGATGAGTGTTGTTTCAGTAATGTAAAAGAGTTCATGATTTCGTTTTCAGAATAACAGAATTCTATTTTTTAGGCATTTTTTTCAATTCAAGTACACTTACGATAATTTGTGACAAACACAACTATATTTAGATCTTTCCTCATCTTCTACGAAGTTCTGAAAGAATCTCTATGAAACCTACCAGAGATATGATTTTAGAAAATTGCATCATGGTAGGAACAAAGACCTTTTCATCTAACTGTATATACAAAAGAAAATTATCTATTGGTTGGATAATTTTGACAGACACTGTATATACATACACAAATGACCAACTAAGTTTCATACTAAAAACAACAAGATGACAAATGAAGGTATATATCTTGTTTTGATTATGAGAAAATCTTCGAAGAAAATTTTTTAATTAACCAAAATTCTTCGAATAGTTTTTCATGAAATATTCATAATTAATTTTTACTAAGTAATCAATGTACTTAGAGTTATAATTTATGTATGAAGTATTCAGTTAAGTCAGTAGAATTATTTGTTGATAGATCAAATATAAATCTTTCATTATGATACATGGTGTGTTAGAAAAAATATTTTTGTACTTGTTCAACTTAAGAAATATGAAAGTATTGTGTTGAATTTTTTTGTCTCCAAAAGATTGTTCAAAAACTAATGACGCTCTAGTGTGATATGATTAAAAAGAAAGTTTCATTTATAATTAGTATTAGTCTTATAGTTTTTTCTTCATAAGCTGAAGTTTGATCTAAATCATCTAAAGTTCAGTTTATATTTTTGAATACTTTTGTTTCTTTGATGTTTAGTTTGTTCAAATATAGTATTAATACTTAGTGAGTATTATAATGAAGATGAAGAACATGAGAATCATATGATAAAAATAAATTTAAAAAAATAAAAAATATTGAAGAAGTAATTATTGAAAATAAACAAAACTTATTTATCCTGATCGTCGTTTAGCAGGTAAAATGAATTTGATTGCTAATATTTCATTTTTATTATGTATATTTTCAGATATGAAGATATATTCCAGACATTTTCGAATAAATATTTGAATATTACTTGATATGGACTGAAAGAATGTGAGTATAAGAAAAGTAAACAAATTGAATTTATACTTGGATCTGTAACAATCATTTATCTTCAAAATATACATAGAGAAATAGAATTTGAAACAGTTTATTGATGAACTCGGTATCTCCTGCTGAATTATTTTTGATATTGATCTATAGTACTATGGATATATTTTATTTACAGAGTAGTTTTTCAAATATTTCTTGATTACAGATATGAAAACAATATTTTTTTTATCATAACTTGGATTATTTTTGACTCATTTCTAGTGAGTCACATGGAAAATGGTTTTTCTAGAATTATTTTATATTTCATTATAAACTCATAAATAGGACGATCTTCATTCTAAAAATTTCATGAGAATGGATAATCAGTCAAAAAGCATTTTATGACAATTTTTAAATAATATTTTATTGATAAAAGAGAGAAATCTGTACTTGCTGATATGGTGTTCTTGTTGAATGATATCTTAAGTGATTTAGAATTAAAATCAGAACTAGTAAATATTCTCAGAAATGACTTATCTTTCGAAAAAATAATTTATGATAAGTAGATTTTCACGTTTATATATATAGAATAACCACATAGTTACGAAAACCTGTAAAAAAGATCGAATTAATAACTAATTCAATGTTTATGTTATTTAAGATCACTGTGTTATTTTTAGTTCATTTTGCATCTCTACTTGCCAAAATTTAGTAACATCAATGTCATAATTAGTACCTTCATAAGCTATTTCTGTAGTTGACTCAACACCAACTCTACATAATTAATGGTAGAAGATCAAAAGTTATATATAAAATCTTAAAACAATTTTATTAAGGAAATAAATTCTGTGGTGTTGTTCAAAATATCTTACAATCATTTATAATATTGATGAATCTTGGTTTAATGATAAGCATGAATATCTTGAATGTTTTCATTCTATTGTGACATTTGAATATTCTCATCATGTGATATGAATTTATCAAGTTCGAACTTAATTGAACAATTTCATGAGCAATTGTATACTATGGATGCATGTGATTTTGCTTGGTATTATATTTAATATGAACATATAATATTCGATTGATGATGATGTTTTGTAGAAGAGAAACTGAAATAAAACTAATTTGACTCTATTTTGATGATCATTTTTGGTATTAAATAAATTTTCTTTATTTTTGTATTCAAAAATATAATTTGTCTAATTGTATTACTCATGACATTGAATTTTATGTTTTTTTTTATAGAATAAAACATATGTAAAATTTAAAAAATGAATAGATTCATTATTTTTTTTTATTTTTAGAATTAGAAAAAAAAAAAAAAAAAACAATAAAAATAATTATGAATGCTATTCGTGTACAAGTACATATGAAATATATATTTGATGATAATACATCAAAAAAATTCTATGATTTTTGGTATGCTTTTGAACCATCGAAATTGTTAACTATTAATGATATAATTGAAGATATTCGATTAAATTTTTTAAAAAATCAAATATCTTTATCAGTAGAAGAAAAAGAT
The DNA here is from genome assembly GCA_905250075.1 of Rotaria sp. Silwood1. Classification (NCBI taxonomy): domain Eukaryota; kingdom Metazoa; phylum Rotifera; class Eurotatoria; order Philodinida; family Philodinidae; genus Rotaria; species Rotaria sp. Silwood1. The sequence continues at coordinate 164,009 of CAJNOP010000035.1, read as the reverse complement.
GAACAGACATTTATATTGAATCTTGATGATTGTCAGTTATTACCATTTACTTCTAGTCAAATTTTACGAGACAATGATCATCTTACGTAAGAAAATTATTTTTTTCACATTAGAGATGGGATCGGTTCAGTATCTTTTTTTACATTATAAACTAACTGTCTGTTTTTTTTTAGTCTTATGCCATTAAAAAAATATTGTTTACACAAGAAATCATTTCAAGATTCAGTTAATTTTAATTTGTCTTCATCAATTTCTATTGAACCTCCACCAATTTTATCTGAAAACAATCATAAACGACAACGTATTGAATCTGTTGAGCAAAATATTCCATCAGAATCAACAATAACAATTACAAAACCTATTGAAACTATTGATGAACAATCATGTAAAAAGAAAATAAAAACTAAACCAACTGAAAATCAAGTTATTATTTCACCAATAATTCAATCGATACCTGAACCACTACCAGTGATTCAATCGACACCATCAATATTAAAAGAATCAATTACTGAAAAAGAAATTACTTCAGAATCACCATTATCACTTTCCTCAAACAATGTTCGTATTCGAGAATTGAAATCAAAGACACCAACATGGAAATCACAAACACCATCAGTCAAAAGCACTGTACAAGGTAACACAATGATAATACCTTACATTATTTGATTATCGTTTATTGTAGACAAGATACATATTCGATTCGATTCTGATAGTGACGAAGAATCATTACAGCAAACACAAATTACTAATGAAAAGAATACAACAACAGAAACAATACCACTAGTCAATGATAATAATAGTTCAATAAGTATACAAACTATTCCAACAGTAATATCAACAGATAGGATTAAAACAACAAATGAAACAGAAACTAAGAAAAAAACGGTTGATCTTCTTTTTGAAATGAAACAACATAAAAGTCTTGCTGAGAGACAAGCTAAAAAAATTCAACAACAATTCGGTAGAAAACGTGTACAACATAGAAAACGAGCATTAGATTATTTTTCAATGGCAAATTTTGTTGATCGAGCATTTGGTCTGGATAAAAATGAAATTTTAAAACAGACATCACCAAATGGATATCATTCATCATCTTCTACTCCACAAGTAAATAAAAACAGTTTACTTTACAAAAAAAAAAAAAAAAACAAAGAAAAATTCTTTTTTTTTCCCCAAGACTTTACCAACATCATTTAATAAGTTAGCTCGATTACCACTTGTTGCTGAAGCCATTGAAAATAATGACAAAATGTATGATCTTTATCCACCAGTCACACAATGCCCTTCAATTCAAACACGTATAGCTTTCAAATTACTTGAATTGGGTGAAGATTTTTGTCCAAAAATGTCAACATTTAAAGAAGGACTAGTAGTTGATGTTAATCAAACTACCGGTGAATTAACTATTCAATTTGATAAACCATTTCAAACAGTTTTTGATCAACCATCGAAATTCTATGCACCATCAGAAGAACAATCAGAAGAAAATTTAACAACAGTAAATTTAATTTTTGTACTATTTTGTTTTTGAAAACATATGTATTTTAGATTGTTGTACCATTTTCTGATCTCAATTCGGTTCGACTATTGACAACATCGAATAACACCATTACAACATAATGTTCAAATAGATCTAGTTTTCTATCTAATATATTTCTTTTCTTTATGTGTCTTTCTAAATAAACTTTGATAATAAAATCAAGTATATAAATACATCTATTCGTCAGACATTTAATCTACTTGACTTTTACATGACTCGAAATTATACTCAGGATTTATAATCCTTCCTTTTTTCCTTCTGGTGTTGTTTTGACTATTGCCATCATTATAAAACAATGAAATAATTCGATAATAATTATTTTATCTAATCTTTAAATACATAAAGACAAATAATATTTAATATTCGTCATTATTTTTTGTCTTTATCATGAAAAAAAGTGCTTTGTAATTAAAAAATATATACAGAAGACAAACCATAACTAAGGTAACCAGACCAACATACATATACATCTGTGTTGATTTTATATTCTTCTATTCTCTTTTCTTTCACTGGTTGCAACATCTTTTTTACTTTTGTCGTTAGTTTCTTCCTTACAACAAAAACATTCCTCTTATATTTTGTAACTAAAGACACACACACGGTTACTCTTGAGGAAACAAAAGGAAAAAAAAAAGAAAGTATTATGAAACCGGCACGAGTATAATCTGAAATGAAAAAGAACACAAGAAAAAAATAGTTTTTCTTTTTATTTTAAACGAAGAACTTGAGAAATACACTATTCAAAGAAAAAATGACAGAATACTGCCGCAGGAGAGACAGCGAATAAGAGAGAGAAATTATTGTTGAAGGTAAGACATAACAAAAAAAAAAAGAAATGAACAATTCAACACCATCACTACATTCAAACACATAAGTTTTTCATGGTTGTTGTCGAGTTGAAGTAAAAATTTTGTGAAACCTCATCGCTTAGAAAGAACGAGTAATGCAGAAGGTTAATTATATCGGATTGAGTAAAGAGAAAAAAGAGAAGAGAAAATAAAGAACCAACATTGAAATGTAAAATTAATTTTTCATTTTCTACTTAGATTACTATGTCAAAGAATCTGGAGTCATTTACTTGACAACAGTGATTGAGTGAGCGTAAAAAAAAAACAAAAAGATACCTTATGGCTCGTGTAATTACCAATAATAATGGTAATACATCGTTACCAACTACAACACCATTTATGGATCGATTATCACATTCAGTTATTAAGGAAGCATCAAAAAGTTTGTAAGTTTTTTTTTTTCGTTTATAATTATTTTTGTAAATATGATTAAATAATATTTGGTTTTTATCTTAGGAGATATTATATTGATGTAAAACGTCGTGAAAATGCTTTTGTTCTCAATCCTAATTCTTCAGCATGGAATTCTATACCGCTTAAAGCAGTATGTTGAGAAAGAAAATTATAAATTAAACACAGATTCATTTTTCTTTTTGTGTTTTATTTAGAGATTTATGTATGGAACAACAAAAGAATATCCTCCACTTTATGGTTCCTGTCATTCAGATAATGATCTTAAAGTTTATTTACGTACTTTTCAAAAACAACAAAAACAACATCATGTAATTTATATTTTTCTTTTGTTTACATTGATACTTGAAATAACAGTATATTAATATTTCTTAGTCATCATCAAGTAGTCCTGAAAAACAATTATGTCGTGATGAACTTAATTTTCATATGCGTACATACAAATATTCAGTAAATATGTAAAGAAATATTTATATTAAATTATTTCAACTAATATTTTTAGCCACGAGAAAATCAACAGTTTGCTGAACTTCGTTTAAGACCAACGGTACGATCAAGTTCATCACTTAGTCGGTAAGTTTTTATTTTTTTTACTATAGATATAATTGTATGTTGAATTTTTATTATAAATAAGAACAACAAGTCTTGAATTTCAAAAACGAACGTCAAAATCCGCATCGAAACTTTCACGTCATGAACAAAACCAATTAATTGATAATACAGCAAATATACTTGCATCAATGATTAAAACACGACGATCAATTTATGAAAAATATTTATTATCACAACAAGTAAAACATTGTGTTGAAGAGAAAACAAAAAGGACTTCATAATAAATTATATATTGAAATAAATTTAGACACCGGCAGTTTATGAATCACGAAATGCAAACCCTTCTCCACGGCAAACAGAGTAAAGATTGATTAAATAACTCAAAATATTTTATTCATCTATATTTTATTTATAGTGATCAATCTAATGTACAAACAGCTCCGCTAACTTTACCTAGTCCATCGACAAATGTAAGACTTGCAACAACTACTCAACAACCTAAAAAATCAAAACGTAGAACTTTAAATGTTTTTGCAAAAGCAGCATCTATTGTACGTATATGAAAAAAAAAAGATTAATCTACATTAAAAACAAAATGTTTTACTTCGTTTATTTATATTTATTAAAGATGCATGAAGCAAAACCGATCAGTAAAGGTATTCTATGTGAATATACAGTATCAGTTACAACAGGAAATTGTAATGGTGCTTCAACAACTGCACCTATTTACATAAAATTTTATGGAACAAATGGATGTACGGATTTTGAATCTCTTACCGATTCTGGAACACATCGTGTACCATTTTTAAAAGATCAAACTGATGTATTTACTGTTAAAACATATCACGTTGGACAATTAGCTGGAATTACAATTGGACATAATCAAAAAGATATGCGTAAGTATTTCGATTGTCATTCATTTTTTTTTCTAGCTTATGGACTTTGTTTGATATTTTCCTTTTTTTTTTCTTTTGCTGTTTAGGATCAAGTTGGTTTTTAAATAAAGTAGTTGTTAATGATCCAATACGTAATGTAACTTATAATATTTCGTGCAATGCTTGGCTATCGAGTAAATCAAATGATCAAAAGACTATGCGTGAATTTGAAGTGGCTTCAATGATATCACATAAAAAATCGATTGATGCAAACGGTATGAAAAAAACTCGCCTACTCTCTTAAGTCTGTAATCTGAATAAGATTTTACAAAGATTACCGAAATCTCTTTTTTTTAACTTACTTAAGTCTATTTTTACTGCAAGAAGAAAGAAGATATATTGAAATGAAATGCTTTCGGGACTTACTAATCTAGATTGTTCTTCGCATAAGATTTAACGTAATAATAATCAGATGAATCTGTTTAGAACATCAAGATGAAATAGAAAATCAATCGGATCATTCTACAACAACAACGGAAGATACCGTGAGATCTAATATGACAAGTCCACGTCAAAATGGTCAGTTAATTGGCCATAAACAAACTAACAACCATAGAAAACAACAACATGTATCGATTGATCGAACAACAATTGCTAAAACACAAACATCACTAACTACAACTACAAATCATCATTTTCAACAACAAACAACAACAAAAATGGATTCACATATTAATCGTGATGAATTTAGTCCTCCACCGCTTCCAAAACCTCGAAGTCGTTCACCAATTCTTTCTCGAACACCACCTATAAATAGTGATAATGAAGATAATCTTGCTAATCATAGTCGTTCACCAACTCCACCATCATCATCAGTACTTGATCAATCACGTATGAAATCTGTTTTTGATCGTAAAACAACACAAAAAACAGATGAAACAACAAACGAATTATTTGAACATCATTCAACAGATTATGATCGACCACCAGCTCGATTTGAAAAACGTAGGTCACCATCATCTATATCACCCGAACGACCAATTAAAAGTAACGAGCAAACAAATGAAAATGATGTATATGACTTTTTTCAATAAACCTCTTTTTTTTTCGTCTACAATTCTCTTTAGAACAATTTTTTTCTTTTATTAACAGAAAACAAAATTCTTTAACTAAAAAAAAAAAAAAAGAAATCGCTCTTGTTTTTTTTAATGCCGGCTGGTATCCAAATTAACTTGCAATTAATCACTTCAATTGCCTCTTCTTCAACATTCAACACAACATAAACTTGCGATCTAGTGTTTGTATGTGAAGATGATCATAGCCAGACGTCTATATATATATATATATATTTATCGATTAGAGAATCGTATATATATATATATATGAGCAAAACAAGACAAACAATTTGATATATAAACATTGAAAAGCAATTTTCTGCATTCGAAATTATAATACACACATATATACAAAAATGATGTTCTCTTCTTTTGTTTCTTTACTTAATTAATTGGTGAATGATCTTTAGTCTTTTGTGTATTGTGATCATTTTTTTTAGAATATTGCGCGTGACAATTGTCGCCTGTTGAATAGTAATAAGAGATAGATAGACAGATAGATATATGCATATTTATCCTAAAACACGAACATATTCAATCGATTGAAATAGAAAAATCAAATAAGTTCAAGAAAAACTTATTCTTAATGATTGAACTATTAAAAAAATATTTAAATAAAATTGCTTTCTATTAGTCCCTAAAGAAGAGAATTGAGTTTAATAATTAAATGGAAGTTGACTAACAAAATGTGTTTACTAAAGTGTAACGAAATAGATAGATAAGATGTTTCTCTAGGGATTAGTCTTTCTAATTAAAATGACAGATAGATAGATAGACAGACATTACAATCTGCCAAGTGTTTATTGACAGAACACACACACACATATACACACTTACATCATTGAAATATATTTATATAAGTAAAATGAATGAAGGCAAAAAAAAGAAAAAGAAAAAGAAAGAAAGTATTTCGTTTATATTATTGTCGATTATTTGTTCGATGATTACTATCATCTGATAATGATGATCTTGATGATAAATTTGAATGATTTGATGGTGTTGACCATGGTTGTAAATTTTGCAAAGCATTTAAAGATGCACTTGCATATATTAATGAATTATTATTATCAGTTGATATTTGATGAGATGATGGTGATGGTAATTTTGGACTTGATGATAATGAACGATGATGATGAGAATTTGTTAATACAAGACGATTTGCTGCTTGTCGTTCTTGTTCACGTTCTTCAGCTGTTTGTCGTCGCCATTTTGTGCGACGATTTTGAAACCATGTCTAGATTTTTTGTTTTTGTTCAATTAAAAGTGAAAATATAAAAAAAAAAAAAAAAAAGAAAGAATTTTCACGTACTTTTACTTGTGCATCTGTCATTTTTAAACCTTTAGCTAATTGAGAACGTTCAGATGATGCTAAATATTTTTGTCGATGAAATCGTTTTTCTAATTCCTATATGAATATTAAATAGAAAACAATTTATAGCATTTTGAATTAGAAAAAAAAAAAAATTTATTTACAAGAATTTGTAAACGAGTAAATGATGTTCGAGGTTTTTTTCTTTTTGGCGGTGTTCGATTTTGATATGGATGACCTAAACGTCGTTGATTATGGAATACTTAAAAATGAGAATACATCAATCTATTCAATTTTGCGTGACTGTTCTCATAAAAATGTCAATAGAAATTAACTTACAGGAAAAACGATCTTTTAGTACACTATCTGTTTGTATCCATGGATAAGTTCCATTAACAATGGGTAATAAAGAATAATCTTGATTACGATAAATTGATGAAGCTCTCATTAATTGTTCATAATTTGATAAATGATTATTACTTTCATTTATTGGTATTGTTGATGAAATTGAAGAAGATTCAATTTGTCGATCTTGTTGATATTCATTTGAAGATGTTGCCAATTCTGATGTTGTAGATAAAGATGATGATGTTGTTGGTGATACAGATAACGTAACAGGTTGAGAAAGAATATCAGATATATTAAAACCAAGTTTCTTACTCATTTGTAGAGATTATATGAATGAATAAATGATTAAATGAATAAAAATATTTTTAGACGTCAAATGATCCGTTTGTCATTTAGTTTATTAAAAACTCGTTCGAGCAAATCATCTTTCTCTTGATATTACTGTCGCGTTCTTTGTTGTGCATCTATCTATCTATCCAAGATTTGGCTCTTTTTCTCTTTTCTTGCTCTCTTTCGTTTTTTTTTTTTGTTGCTCTCTTCTTTTTATCGATGCCCATTAAAACGATCTGTTTCTGCTCAATGTAAAGATAGCACAATTCTTTCTTCGTTTTTTTCCTTCTTCTCTATATTTCTGTCTGGCAAATTTGAGCTGAAACAACAATCAGAAATTGCACGCGATGATATGTTTAATGTAATTGATTCTTCTCTTATTCTCATTCGTCGAATGTGATTGTCTTTTCTTCTTCTTCTTCTTCTTCTTCTTCTATTTCTCAACAAACCAATTGACTGATCGTTTTCCATTGAGAAAGATTCATCTTATTTGCTTTGCTTGTCTATCGTCTATATGGATAATTTTTTTTTTCTCTTTAACCAATAATATTTTCTCTATGTGAAAGTATAAACAGAATTAGAAAATCTTGCAATAATCACATTGATTGGATATTATAATAAGACGAACGACTGTTGACGACACGTTTACATACTGATAAGAAGTTGATGATATTTAGATAGGAAAAAAAAAAGAAAACGAGAAGAGGTGCTGAGTGAAAGATTTTCGCTTGTGTATATATCTGGATAATGTCGATCACCCAGACAAATTACATCAGTTAACCAATAAATAGGTGTATTAATAGAATTTTTTCTTTTTTTTAGTTTTTTTTTGACTAATTTATTTATTGAAGTTTATATGTCTATATCAAAACAAAAAATAACACAGTCTTTAGTTGAGTATTTGTATTAATGTGTAATTTATACTTTAATTTTGATTGTTGTATCATTTATTGTTTGTGAAAACATACGTTTACAATAAAGAGGTTCAATACCATGTTGACAGTAATAACCTTCTTGTAATGCATGTCTTAGAGGAAGAACAAAACCAGATAATGTGAGTGATATACCAATTATCAGTAGAATATATGGAAAAATATTATCAAGTAAAAATTTAGATGAGTTTGATTTTAATTTTAAATAACATAAAGCTGGTAAAATATAAGCAAGAGGTGATGCAACCAATAGTCCCTAAAATTATGATTATATTTTAGATGAAGGAAAATAAATTTTTCTTTCCAAAAAAAAAATTGAATCTAATTTGATTTGATATTGAAACTAAAGACAATTGAACTTTTGAATATATATTGAAAATTTTCTTAAGTAATCTACAGTTTGATTTTTTATTTATTAAATAGACATGAACTTAGAAAAGGTTATACTTTTTATTCTTGAGATCGAAGCTAAAGAGTCGACATATCATTGGCGACAAAAGTTTTGCATTATTTTTTGTTTTGTGTTTAACTTTATTTGAAAACATAATAAAACGTTGATCTTTTCTTTTCTGCAAATGATGCGCCATTGAATGTTCTATTCGAATCACAGGATTAAATTTTTATAGCTATCTTAAAAATTTTATTAGACTATTGAAACACTGCAATAAAACTTTTTTTTTGCTGTATTGCCCTCAAATAATACATTGTCTAAGAATAGTCAGCTCGACGCACAAATCGATAGATTAAAGTTCTTCCACTGTTGAAAGAAATAATAAAACGAATTAAGCTTAACAATACAATACAATGAGAACTTGGTTTCAATTGAAGATGATGAAAATACATTTAGGAGAAATCAGTATTGATTTTATAGAAAGTATTGGTTTTTTACGATGTATGGAACAGTTCATATTATCTAACATTGATTTGATTAAAAATGATCGTAGTTGTCAATGACTAAGATGGACTTTTCTAATTTTTTTCTTGTCAAAGAAAAAAAAGCAATAAAGATTTAATCTTGTGATTTGAGTAGAACATTCAATTGCACATCTTTTGAAAAAAGAATACTAATATTTAATCATGTTCCTGAACAGGGTTAAATGTAAAACAAAGAATGTCGTAAAGCTTTCATTTGACCCAATATTCATTGATACGGATCAATACAATAGAATAGTTCAGTTCTTCAGGTTGATATTGGAAAATAACCTCAAATAACAAGTGAAATTATGAAAGAGAACATTATTAGATTAAAATTTAGAAAATTTCTTGAAAATATACTTTCGAGAAACAAAAGATTGATCAGTCTTCTAAGTTTACTAAATATTATTATGTTAAGTTCATATTAGTTGACAAGAAAATGAAAATAAAAATCACTTACATTGAGTTCAAGAACAATTCCAAGACAATCTGTACTTAATGATAATATCACACTTGCAGTAACAATTAAAATTGTAATTATATAATGACTACGATCTGAACTTAAATTTATCCATTTACTACAAACAATTTCTGCTACCTACAATAAACAAAAGAAGGTCAATATTAATTTCTATATAAAATATACTTGACGACAAACAAGACATTCCAATGGAAAGGTCAGCATTATATTTATAGCATAAATAAGTCGGGCAATATTAATAAGTGTATCCCAATGACAATAATTTTCCAAAAGATCACCTTTTAATTGTTTTATAAAAGATAATAAATAAATAGAAAATATGAAAATTCATTCTAACTACCTTCAGTTTGTTCACCAAATACAATATAACCTGTAAGAGCATATATAACAGCAAAACAAAATGCAATTATTGCTGTTATTAGTGTAACCATTCGCCAGCGTGAAAGAGTTTTTTCATTCATTGAATGATATATCAAAAATGAATTATGTTGGCACATAAATGCAAATCTATATATTGATAAAAACAAGAAAAAGATACAAGAAATTTTCTTTCTTCTTACGCCATTACACCAATACTTTCAGCTATATTTGTATTTACAGGACGAAGATTACGAACTTCCGGTGATCTAGAAATCGAAGTTGAAATCAACCAAATAAAATTTTCTTGTTTTTTTTTTTTTTTTAATACATACATAAATGGTATTGTATCGTAACCACGTTTAATTAATATTAATACAGTTGTTAAAACAAGTATAAGACCTGTAAGTGATACTTGAGATAATTTAGCTATATTTCGATAAAGAGATAATGGTAAAGTAACACAACAAGAACAAAGAAAAATAATAATATATCGATTTTGAAATAGATGAGGTATTGTTGGCCATAAACGATGAAGAACTTTAGTCATTGTATCACCTAAATTTAATTGAATTTATAAAAGAAAAAAAAATTTTCTCTTTTTTTTACTATACCAATAATTATATTATATGAAATAAGACAAATAAATGGATAAAGAAATTGCACTAATGAAAGCCATAAAAAACCAGACTTTCCAAGTACATTATAAACAAGTTCTTGATATGTTGTTGCTTTTGCCATTTGACCAGAATGAAGTAAAATTGTTGTTGAATAATCTAAATGATAAAAAGCAAATTATTTATTTAAAGAAAAATAATTAGAAAAACTTTCTATATTAGAGTCAAGCTTTGATTTGTTTAAATAGCTACAAATAAATAATCCAATGACTTCTAAAAAGCTCACCTTTGCTTACCAGTTAATATAGCTACTATACCAAGTAATAAAGTTCCCGCAAAATAACCTGATTGTCGAAAAGAATAGCTCATACCTATATGAAAAATATTCAATGAGAAAAAAAATATCATAAACAAATAAATATTTACCAATAACACCAGATCCAACTATAGAGTTAATTAAATTATAGGATGCACCAGCAATACTACTTCGTCGGTTAATTTCTTGTTCATCCTAGATTAACGATAAATATTCCAAGTGAAAAATCACTTTTGAATCGAAAATACATGCATTATATAGATCCGAATGAACTATGAATATCCTGAAAAGAGTTCGTTCTCATAGCTTATTATCTCGAAGATACTTCTTTGTTACAGTATTTTTTCAAACGAATGTCTTAATTCTCCTCAGAAAGACCAGAAAAACTCGTGTGTCAAATTTCGACTTGTAATTTTGTATAGCGACAAGTCTTAACAAGAATAGTTTATTGTGAAAGTTTCAGATCTTTGATTTACTTGTATTCGGGAAATAAGAACATAAATATTTCAGGTATATATGAGCGATATAAAGCATACATTATTATCATTACTGTATCTTAGGACAGGAGTAGTCATAAGATCTGAAACATTCATAGAAAAAGCTATTCTAGTTAAGATCTGTCTCTATGAGAAGTTTGAAGTCAAAATTTGAAAGTCAATTTTTCTGAACCACGTCATTCATTTAAAAAATACTGTAAAAGTACAGTATCTTCGCAACATTAGGCTAAGAGCATGAACTATTTTGAGAGTATTCATCACTTAGTTGGGTTTACATGATACACGGAGTCTCGACTAGACATCGGCGTGACCGCCGTGACTGCCGTGAGTCACGGTCACGGTCGTGACCATTTTTCGAAAAAAAGTCGTGACCGTGACCAAAACCTGGTCGCGGCCAGTCACGATAAATTTTCAATGTAACTATAAAGCAGTTATTTTCAAACTTTATTAGAGAATTAAATGTTATATTTAGTATTCTTTCAATATGTATCAATATCCTTTTCTAATTATGCTAATTTAAAACGAAGGAATAGAATCAATACAATCGTGATACCAGAAAAAATGTACTCAGTATTAATATATTTTAAACTGTTCGCATAGAAATATTTTAGAAAAAAGTGTACCATTAAAAAATATTATGACCTCCCTGATCAAGATTTGTCATTTTCATATATTTTCGACTTTTTTTGACTCTTATCTGATGACTTATTCGACGATTGATCATTTCTCTACTTGTTCTGATTTTAGCCATTTCCATTCAGGTCTTGGCCAAATACACTTTCAAGAACTTTAAGAAATTTTCTCAAAAACAAAGTCATCAATTTTTTTCATACCTAATCTTTTTCATTTATCTGTTATTTTACCTTTTGCCTCTCCGCACGAGGAGATCCGAGGTTTTCTATTCTGTCTAATCCCAAACGTTTTCCAGAGGGTCTTGGGTAATGTCTCTTCTCTTTTTACAGATTGCAACTAAAAAATTGTTCAGAAAGCCAAAGCGATTTTGATGCTTTGAGAAGGAATTTTTCGGATTTTAAAAGCCTAGATAAAATGTTGAAAACACTTAGTTAAATTTTGTAGCTGAAAACTAGGCATATTATGATGTAAATCCAGTGGTTGAAGTTGTCATTTTTCGAAAAATTCGATAATTGAATAAAGACTTATACTAAGTCTCGCACGTATTTCTCCAATGGGGTCTTCTATTATGGAAAGCCTTCTAATATAGGGACCTCCTATCGGAAGAGAAGAGTATGCTGTTTTGAGAAAAAAGAAAATAGTCGTTCGTATAGAGACTGGCGTGGCTACCATGACTGACGGTCACGGTCACGATGGCAACGGTCGTGACCGTGACGTGACCGTGACCAAAAAATGTTGGTCACGCCGATGTCTAGTCTCGACTCAAAAGCGATTTATTAGCCAGAAGATTTCTTTCGCTAAGAAATTAGTACAGGCAATTTTACCTGGAGAAGCTTAAAGGTAATTTCCATTTTCATCGATTTCAATATCAACGAATGAATTCATAACCGAAAATGGATTTGAATCAAGTCTGATCGATTGGATTGTGGATGTGGGCATGGGTGTTTGCTTCATCTTCATCAATACTGACACAAATCCGACTGAGATGATAATCAATTGATTTAATAATGAACTAGTTAATTAAAACAAAGTGTTCTGTACAGAACCGATCGGATTTGATCCAGACTCGTTTTTGGTTATATATTCATTCGGCCAAAATAGAGTAACTCAAGGTGAAAAGTATTCTTTAGACATCAAATGAAGTTATTCAACAATATTTATGATCCTAGAACAAACGATTTATCACTGATATATCTATTCTTTAAAAAAAAATTCAAATCATTAATCAGAATAACAGATTGCACAATCGTTTTTTTTATATTTACGACATAACAAAAATACTTGATTCCATTAAACTTGAATAATTGCATACTTTTCATACAAGATTAAACTTACCGTGAAAAAAAATGCCGAACTAAAATAAAGTAAAAGAAACAAGAATGAAATTAAATTGAACAAAAAAAATAATTATGTTTTTACAATTTACCCCATAATAGCACGTTTAGTATAACGTACAAATCGTCGACTCAATTTTGGCAACATATCATCAATACGTAAAAAGCAACCTCTTATTACATATATCTCTTAATCATGCTGTTTTTTAATCTAAAATAAAATATGATTTGATGAAAAACAAGAAGTTTTGACCTAATTATCACTTATAAAAATTAACGAACAACGATTTTGGTTATCACGGAATCTTTTTTCTTGTTAAAAATAAACTTCATAATCATTTTTTTGAATCATGTTTCACTCTTGAACTTTTTCTTTTTTTTCGAGTTAATAAAATAAAAACATCAAGACAATACAAAATCCAAAACCTATGATAGACAATACATCTTTTAGAGTTAAATTATCAACAAATATATCATATAGACACAAATCGGTGGAATGAGAAACAAGGAATCAATCTATGCAAGATCTAACACAACAACAATAATTATTACAATTGTTTTTAAGAAAAACAAAAAAAAAAAGAGAACAATCAGAAAACGAACACTGTTTCAACTGTATTGTTATTCATACATGGAATATAAAAAGGAAACATAATTCAAATAATGACTAGTTAAATAAAGAAATTTTTCTTCTAGAGTGTATAACGTTTTCGTTTGCCTTTACAATATCGTCGTCGAACAAAAACAATAATAATTACAAGTAATATAAAAAAAAACACTGGATAGCGTTGAATCATTAAAGTTATAAATCGTATTAATCCAGATTTTTGTGTTGAGTCATTAGTTATTTCAATCATTGAATATTGATCTAGTGAAGTTCGTCGTCCATGTCGAGGTATTAGATTTTGTTTATTATCATCAGTTATTATTAAATTTTCTACTGATGATAAATCAATATTATCTTTTGAATAATATCGTAAAAGAAAATTAATTGTATTTGATAAATCAAAATTATTATCACTATTATCAGTAGCTGTACGACAATTTGAACAAAGAGATTCTGATGGAAATTGAATTTTCGGATGTTGTGGATCTTCTGTATCATCACCATGTAAACGTTTATTAACACGATTATGAACTAAAAAAACAAATATTCATAAAAAAAGAAATAATAAATAAAGAAAAACACAATACTTTTCCAAAGATAAATAATAGCTGAATATTTATTTTGTGAATCAAGTTGATGAATATCTTTTGTTTCTTGCATAAAATTTTCACTACAATGTCGACAACCAAAAAAATTTTTTATAAAATTTTTTATAGCTGATGGAATTTCAATTATATTCATTGGTTCTCTTTCTAGAAACAAAAAAAATAAAATAAAATATGAAAAATATCAATGAATAAAAACCTAATTGAACTTGTGAAACAGTTAACGTATGAAAAAGTGTCCAAAGAGTACATGGATAACCACGATATTGTGGTAAAGAACCTGCACAATATTCATATCGAACTTGATTATTTGGTAAATAACTATCTGATGTATTTATATCAGCTAATTCTCGAAATTGTTTTCCAGTGAAACCATTTGGTTGTTCTTGTACTTTCGATAATAATTGTTTAAGATAATTCATAACTGATTCACGACCAGGAAAATACTAAAGAAAAATTAATCATATATATTTAAACGAAAAGAATATTTGTTTGTGTTTTATTTTAGTATTTCTTTCGTAGTAAATGAATTTAAACATTATCGACTACAAATTCTAATAGAAAGAGTCTTTTTGTAAGTTTCAACTGTAAAGGTGGATAAATATTGACTATATGTATTTGAAGAGTGACATATAAGCTATTATTCAAAAGAAATTCGATTCAATTTTTATCAACTCAAATTAAATATTACTTTGGTAGAACAGTATTTCTCGAGAATAGCTTTTATTTGGCTGAACAAAAACGAATGGAACTATCATAGACAGTAGATCCAACTGGAATTCATGAATAATGATAATATCTGGATATTTGCTTTTTGTTTTCGCGAAGATACTTTTCACCAAAGAAGAAAAAAATACAATTCCGTAACGTTCGACCACGTCGAAAAACTAACTTTGATCAAAGTTTTCAATATATTTACTAATTTAGTCATCATCTTGAGTTAATGCGAATTAAGCCTTATTTCTCTTAATTGAATGTATCCGATATTTAAGGATGTTTTCTAAAAGCCACACGAAAGTGTGGTATAGATTTGAATAACTTATAGTAGGTTTCAGTCAAATATGTAGTCAAGCTTTCATTTGCATTTTATAGGAAATATTTTGTAATCTATTTACGTCATAGAATTTCAAAATTAAGTCTTAATCTTCTAATGTATGCTCTGAGAAGTAATCATTTTACGAGAGAGTCTATCTAACTTATAATCTTTGTCGCAGCTTATATTTTGCTCATAGATAGGACTCATAGTGTTGATTAAAATCCTAAAAGATTTCGTGCCATTAGGCCTTTTGTTTCGAGTTATGGCTACTTTGTGGAACAGACAGCATGCTGTAGGATATTACAAGAAAAGCCGCAATAAGACGTTTTGACCTGAAATTCTTCTCAATAATAGTTCTCATGATCGTTATGATATCCTGAAAATTTCAGCTCAAATGAGTGTCGTCCTTCTGAAATAACATTTTTTCAAAAAAAGTAAATTCTATATAAGAACTTCAAAACTAGGTCAGTTTCTAGACGTAAGATATCTTAAGAAGGAATCATCTGTTTGAGCTGACACTTTCAAAACATCATAAGTATCAAGAGATTTATTGTTAGAGAGAATTTTGAACTGAGCTTCCTTATTGTGATTTTTATTGTGATATCCTGCAATAGACTGGAAGATCAGTAAAACGACCACAACTTGAAAAAAAGGCCTATTGACATGAATTCTTTCAGGACTTGCATCTACCCTACGAGCCCTACCTATAGGCAAAATATGTGCTCATTAGTAGATGTATGAGATATAAAAACCTAATATGGACCATATTGTCATGAATTTCGTCGTATTCTGTTGTAGATTGAATAATATTCGAGAAGAAACATACTAATATTTATCATACCTTAGTGAGAACAATCAACCAATGTATCAAAGCATCATAAGTTTCACCATGAATTTCTTGGACTCGAGGTATTTCTCGACGTAACATATAAGATAAAGATGTTTCAAAATCGACCATACTAATTTTTTGATGAATAATATGTTTATTTAATACATTATCTTTTTCTTTATTATCTTGATATGGTTTTCTCTTTTTGTCTATATTTTCAAGTGCATTTTTACTTTGAATTATCTCTTCTAAATCACGATCATCAAAATTATCAATAAATTGTCCTTGACGAATATATGAACGAATAGCATAATTAAATAAATTTCGACTACCAATATTTTCTCTATAATAAATAAAATATTTTACATAAATTAATTTGTTTTTGTTCGAATAATAATTTGATTACTTCGTATTCTGTTCAGTAATAATTTGTTCTACAGTACTATTTGGAAGAACAGCAAATAGAACCGGTACATCTGTCCTATTAATTTGAAATTTATACGATAATTTTTTATCTGTTGTCATTCGAAAAATTGCTAATTGTTCATAATATTTAGAGAAATCAAGCATAATCTAAATATCATAATAAGATCTATATTTAAAGAAAAATAAAGCGATCATATTACTTGTCGAGCAGTAAAATCATCAGGTTTTTCTATGATAACTAATACCAATTTCACAGATGATGGGATACGCCTATAAAGATCTTCGAATGAAACTCGACTAAAATTTTAAATCAAATAAAAAAATGAAATCTAATTATGATAAAAAAAGACTTACTTGAAAGGTGCAAAATGCGGCCAAGTTTTGTCTGTTCTTTTCAAATCAACAAGTTTTTTTATAAGTTCTCTTTCTACACCTTTGGCATTACTTGCTGATAGAGTTATAATTTTCGATGTATTCATTAATACTTCTGGTTCTATTAACTATATCATAAAACATATAGAAAGAAATTTTTTTAAAAATATATTCTACTCACACGAAGTGTTGGATAACCTGTAATATTATGTTGGTCACATAAAGCACTATTTTCATCAGCATAACAATTTATTGCGCCAATACGAACAACTGTTCGCCATCCTTGAAAAAGACAACGAACTTATTTGTTATAAGAAAGAAATTCTAATATCTCATGTTTACCCCAAGTATCAATAGCAACTTCTCGATAAGTCTAATCAAAAATGAAAAAAATAAAATTATATTGGTAGAAAACAAAATCTTACATTTGCATAAGATTGACAATGACCACACCAACTAGCATAGAATTCAATAAGCCATGCTGTATTAGATTCATAAACTGTCGATGAAAAATTTTGACCTGTTAGAATTGTTATTTTATCATTTTCAGTATATAAGGATATTGAATTTTGTGGTGGTACTGCAGCTGTTGAAGTTTGTCGAATAATTGCAATAAGAGTAAATAAAACAAAGTACCAATAAAAATCGACAAAATATTTATCAACAAATAGAGATTTCATCGACGACGAGATCGTAAATTACATTTATCTATAATCTTAAATATTGAAGAAAAAAAAAGCTTGGTAATTTTATATGGAGTATACACGCATTCACAAACATAAATGACACATGACAGTTCTAAGTGATCGATGTAAAGGTCTCAAAGCATTATTTCACTGACGCGCATATTCTATTTTTTTTCTTTCGCGCCCCCATACAAATAATCGAGGATGGTAAATTATTCTTTTATTCTTCTCGAACGAAGAAAAAAAAGAGAAGAAGAGGATCTTTGCGTGGGTTAGTGATGAATAAATAATTGAAGTGTTAGAGAAGGAGCTCAGCGATAACATAGTATGATGACAGAGCAAAAGAAAAAAAATAATAGACTTAAGGACAGTCTGTGTAATCCTTTGAATAAAGTTTGCATTATTCCTCTTTCTTTACATGTCGACCGCCGGTCATTAGTAGATAGATAAAGATGAAACAGTAAGTAAAAATAGAAAAAAAATAAATTTGCAAATGTTATTGCTGTCTACACAAAAGTAAAAATCTTCATTAGAAATAAATCATTAACCTATACAATGTCATCAATATACCTTTTGTGTACTTATGACATTAGTAGTGTTTGAGTACATTCTAAACATTGTTTTGATAGCCTTGATAACTCAATGTCTGTCTCTTATATCGGTACATTATCTATGTGTTGCATCTTTTCATTCCTTTTACTCTAATTAAAACTAAATTTTTTTTGCTAGAACAGCTCCTTTGTATTTTTTTGCCTCTATCATTTACATACAAATCTGCATTTGACTTAAGTCATCTACATTTAGACGAAAACGTTGAGGATAAAGTTATTTTACTTGTAAAGAACAAGCTATCGTCTTATACTATTATAAAAATGCATTAGTTTTTACAGCTTAGACATATTTTTTCTTTTTTGTTTAGTTTCAAAAACTATTTCTAGGGAACATAAAGTAGACTTTATATATATTCTTTTGAATGACACTTGAATATTATTCTTTAGAATTATTTGAAGATTTTGACATGTGTAAGAGATTGAATATCCTTATGTCTACAAATAAGTATTAGACTAATCTATTTATCCTTAGAATATTGACGAACGTCACTAATTTAATAATAACAAAATCTATTGTATTGTGAAGGATTTTATCGAAAACATCAAAAACAGAACAAATATTCTAAACATACGAGTAATGGAATTTATTCATATATCGATGTGAAAACTTCCCACAAAAAAAAATAATATCATTTAAGAGTTTCTAACTAAAAGTACATCTAACTTCAACTGTGTTTTCGAATTGAAAAGACAAAAGATAACTGAATCAAATTTTACGAGTAGAAGCTTCTCGCTTTTGATATTTATAAAAGATATATTTTTCTGTGCAAATTTGAGTTGAAAACTAATCAAACAATGATGAACAAAAAAACAAGAAATAAAATCAATAACGACATATACATTCGTTTAAAATGTTATTGCAAGTTATAGATCACTGAGTCGAAGGCAATAGTATTACTATTATTGATCGGTAAAATTAGGTTTACGTTTTTCTACAAATGCAGTCATGCCTTCTTTTTGATCGGCCTAAATAAAAAACAAAAAGATACAAAAGTTTATAGAAACTTTTGTCTATCTTATACTTAACATACCAAACCAAACGTTGCATGCGAAAGACATTTTTCAAATCGGTTTCCTTCTGTCAACGTTGTTTCAAAGGCTATACAACAAAACGAAAACAATATTTTCTATGCTAAAGAAAAAATTCGTATCTACCAGCATTGACTGCTTCTTTAACTAATTGTGTAATAATTTTCGAATGACTAGCTATTTTTTCAGCTGTTTTAATAGCTTCTTCAACAAGTTTTTCAGCGGGAAAGACAGCACTAACTAAACCTATTTTTTCAGCTTCTTGTGCACTAATTCGATTGCCTGTCAATATTATTTCCATTGCTTTCGATTTACCTATAGAACGAGGTAAACGCTGAGTGGCGCCCGCTCCTTTAAAAATAACACAAAAAAAGAACATAAGTATTCTAACAGATTATCAAATTTATGTTCCAGTTACCAGGCATAGTACCAATAGTGAGCTCGGGTTGAGCAAATTCTGCTTTATCACCAGCATAGATTATGTCGCACATCATTGATAGTTCACAACCACCACCTAACTAATAAACACAAAATTGAAAAAACAGTTCTGAAAAGAAAAGAAATACGTACTGCTAAACCATTGACAGCGGCAATAATAGGTTTTTTTATTCGTGATGCTGCTGATAATTGATTAGGGAAATCTGACTTAAGAACTTGTGTCAATGTTTGATTTTCCATTTCTTTGATATCAGCACCAGCTAAAATATACTCAATCAAGGTATTTATATGGATAATTCAATAAAATTTACCAGCAAATGCACGTGTACTACCAGTAAGAACAATACAACCGATCTTTTCATCCTGATCCAGTGACTGTAATACTGTAGCTAACTAGAATAAGAATATAAAAACATATGAATAATAGACTTTCATTGTAAATAAACGATATAACGTTGTTTTTGATAAGAACAATTATGTATTCTTAACAATAGAACAACTAATTAGGTTATTTATACTTTTATTATAAAATGTGTAATAGTAAATTTATAATCATACTTCTTTCATGAGACCATTACATAAACAATTAAATGTTTTAGGTCGATTAAGTTGAACAAGTGCTACATTTGAATTTTTTCCTTTGATATTGACTAATAAATATTCATATTTATTTTGTTGTTGTTTTTCCTCACCTTCATATAGAAAAAAAATAAATAGTAATGAATATTTTTGTACCATACTTTGTTGAAATTGTCCTGTAGAAATTGAACGAAAATTTAATGATTTATGATAAGACGGGTTCAAGATAAAGCTGGTTGTTCTTCTTGAATGTCCTATAATTTTTGTGAATGATCTTGCAAAAAAACTCATCTGCAATGCACATAGATACCCAAGGTGTCAACATGTGATGAAAATGAGCGTATTCAAGATAAAACTATTACACAAAACGCAATAATTACCAACTTTTGAAGTTTATTTTCAAAAAACAAAAACTAGATCTGATTTTCTGACCTAATCAGGTGGATATCAAAAGCTATAAGCAAAAATAATGTTATTGGATGCAACGTGTACCAATAAGTTCATCAGAATTTCAAAGGAAGTGAATATATTTACTGTGTGATCCCTACATCTATTGGAATATAAAAAATGTGAAACATGAGAGAGTTTAGCAGTGAATTCGAGTAGTTTTCGCAAAAATTTACTCTTGAATCTATTCTAACCTTCGAAGTAATTGTGCTGGATACAGAATTGGCTTCTGTATGAAATAATAATCTTTTCGGTGATGGCAATCAAGCAAAAATTGAGATTCAAATCGATATACTGAATTTTTCACTGGGTTTTGTCCTTATATTCAGCTAGTATTTTCTCTTGAATCTTTGACAACATTGTACTCAATAGTGTTGTGTGCAAATTTAAAAACTTTTCCTTTTGGTGAATTCAAATAAAATATGATTGACGAAAAACTTAAAAATTGAATAGTTTCCTTAACTATAGAGAGGATCATATGAAATAAAATGCGTTTGTATATGTATGTATGTGTCAGGGTCAAAAAACATCACCAATGAGACTTTTTATTTTTGAGCCTTCTGGGCCTTTCAATGAAACTTTTCTATAGGTTATCGATGGTCAAGATTTCGAATCTGAGGTCAGACTTCACAGCCGGCATTTTCAATGGCTAATGGTATGGGTGCACAGATGAAACAGGATGATCTACTGACGAAGTAGACTTGAACATGGGGACGGCTAGTCGTGAGTGGCGCTCCGAAGGAATGATGACGGACGACTAGCCGGTGATCTGTTAGATTCACTGAAGGTACGCTTTAGGCCACTGGAATCCATAGAAAAATTGCTCACTGATCGAGTCTCATTGGTCAAAACTGTCCGAAAGCGGCGAAAAACTCAGTACGATAATATGAGTTTTTATCCCAAATAAATACACAGCAATAAGGATTTTCGAATCAACAGTAGTGATGACAATTGACAAGGAGTTGAATTTGTAGCTTTAGATGAAAGAAGATCTTGCAGGAAAATATGAATAAAATTTAAGTTGCTGTGTGCGACAACCAGAAACATAAACGATTTCTTAAAAACGCCCCACAGCCAAAGAGTTAACAAGAAAATGAAGCACTATTCTAAATTATACCTGTATCATACACGAAATCGAGCAGTCAGGAGTGGCGATCCATAGGAACGTCGATCACTGATGGCGAGCTGTCTCTTACAACTCATTTTGGAAAATCTCAAAAGAAAATTGAAGAGTCAGGTCTTTTGCCATTGATAACGTCGCATACACATAGATTTAAAAACTAGATTTTCCCAGAAACTACTAAAATTATTTTCTTTGATATTCTATACAAATCGACCTTCGATTTGAAACAGTTTTGTTGTCAATTTAATGGCATGATTCCACATGAGATCTATGCCTTCTATGCAGAATGTATAAATGTAATATCTAAAAACTTTAGAAAATCAGATCAGTTCACAATACAAATTATTGAATCCAGTGATGGATGTAAGAGAACGGCAATGGGAGTATCACCGTCCATCCTAAAACCTTTTTTGTTATCTTTCCAAGAGGATAGACCTAAAATTTGATGTTATTTATTTGATTTGATTAGTGAGCGGCCATTACAATGTATAATTGTTGCATTAGAAATTCAATCATGACTTTTAACTTGTGCATAGCAGCACCTGAGGAACCAATGCATAGTGGTCTAAATATGTTTAACACTTTTCATGATGTGTTCTGTGATTGCATGTATCTTAAACGATCATTTATTGATAGATACCATCAAGTAGATGACTAAAATGAGTAATAACTAAGTTGACAAACAAAGCCTATTGTTTATTTCAATGACATTTTCTTTAAATATTATCGTTTTTCTCAACTTCGTAAGTTTATATGTTGTATGCTGAAATACTATGATTATCAAACATAGTATTTCGTAGGATTGTGTCAATGAAAAATCTTCAATCTATAATGGATGTGAAGATGTGGATGTAGGATAGATATGAGTGTCAGGCTTGTATTTACTTTCACTGAAGTCTACAACCATTCACATCTACTCTCACACAACCACCTCTACAATTCCATCCACATCCTCATCTTGTGTGTAAACGATCCGTGCGCAAATTATGGTGCGCAACTTTCTGTACGAATCTTTCGTATACCCTTCTTATCCCTATACGACGTAAAAACTACACGTATTTAAAAAGTTTCTTTCGAAGAATACAAAAGAAGTAAAGAATATTCTGTTGAAGTACGTGAATTTTCAGATGACAAAACAGTTCTAGAACAGAAATGGAAGTAGAATAACATTAAAACAGAAAAAAAGAGTTTGGATACATATTACACATTAAAAGAGTAAAAAACACATGATCAAATTCCGAAAAAATGCATTGAATACAACATGTGTTAAGGTCATGACAACAGTACTTACTCACTTTTCTACCTTTGTTCCGACTGCTTTCACATTCTCATTTGACCCGACCTACGTTTTGTTGGTAAACCAACACGGAAGGGCTGCAATATTATTTTTCTTTCATCGAAAATATTGTACTTCCGACCATGAATAACATGATATTTCTAAAAGAAAGCTGACTTATAATTCTTGCATCATTCTGCCATATAAAACCTGTTCTTATATTAGCCATCTATAAATAATTGCATGTTCATTATTTTATACTCATTCAAATAAGAATTTGTGTCCGGACCAAAACCACGCAGATATTAGTGTTTTTAGCTGTATGTACGATTGCATTCGGTCATTTTCAAGAGAACTATCCCAACGTAAGTAGGCTTAGCAAAACAGCAAAATACGATACGTTTGCATTTTAACCTGAGAAGAGTTCAATGTATATCACTTTTTAGATTCATCGTTTATCAAAAATACAAGCAAGATCTGATTCATCAAATAATATGACAACTGATGTTTTGATTATTGGTGCAGGTTTATCTGGTTTAGAAGCTGCTCGTCTATTGCATCAAAACAACATTGGAACAATTGTTTTAGAAGGTCGTGATCGTATCGGTGGTCGAATTTGGTCTGTCAAATCAAAGAATGATCATGTTTTTGATCTAGGAGCTGCATGGATTCATGGTATCAACGGATCAATTCCTGGTGGTCTGCTGACTAACCCACTGTGGGATCTAGTACAACAGACTAAGATTGAAACACGAGGCACATTACAAAACAATCTACGGATCTTTTATCCAACTAACGAGACCAATTTCGATGTTCAAACTTGGTACAGGGAGTATTTGTTGTATGTTCGTGAAAGAATCAGACTACCAGAATCGAATGCAACACTAAAATATTACGCTAATGCATTTGTAAACTTGAAAAACTTTACTGAATATCAGAAACAAGCCTTTTATAGTTATTTACATTTTGCTATCGAAAGTTATGAGGGAGCCGAACTTGATGTCATTGGTGGAAAGGGTTTCTTTGACGTTACTTCGATTCATTACGGTGAAGAACACGTATTTCACAGAACAGGATATGTGTCACTCATTGAATATTTAGCTAAAGATGTAAAGGACATTCGACTTCAACAAATTGTAACAAAAATTAGTTACGGTGCAGATTTGGCAGAAGTTCAAACAGCAAATGGACAAACATATCAGGCAAAGTTTGTTCTTGTGACAGTACCACTGGGAGTATTAAAAGGAAGATCAATAGATTTTAGTCCTTCACTACCACAATGGAAAATGGATGCTATCGATCGTCTAGGTTTTGGAATGTTAGATAAGGCTGTCTTGCTGTGGAATAAAGCCTGGTGGAATTCAACTGACTATTATTTTTTGAGAGTTTCAGCAAAGCCAACTGAATTTGGCTATTGGATTAATGCAAATAAATGGAATGACAAGCCGGCTATTATATGTTATTTTGTTGGCAAAGAAGCTTATCGACTCGAAACTACCGTGAACAAGTCCGAAGTAATTGAACAAGTTCGACAAACATTACAAGATATGTTTCCTGATCGAATTGTTCCTACACCAATTGATAGTCTCATGACTTACTGGAAACTAGATCCTTTTTCTAATGGTTCTTACTCTTACGTCTCAGTAAACCAGCGATACGAAGATCCTTCATATTTGGCTCAACCAATTCAAAACTAACTGTTATTTGCTGTCGAAGCTACAAGTACAGATTCTTATGGTTATGCTCATGGTGCTCTCATGAGTGCTCGAAGAGAAGTAACTAGATTACTGTACGTCTATAATTTGCTGCAAAATCCAACTCCATCTAGTTTCGCCATGTTTAGTCCGGATCCTTCCATGATTGTCCTCATTGCAGTCTTGACCTGTTTGAAATACTTATAATAATATGATCCTTTCCATGTTTTTTTTATTTTCTTCAGTTCATTTTTTTTTCTAACATTACAATTATTTTTTTTTTCATGATAATGTTATTACTCATAACTAATCAGATTTTTATCCTGCCTTTCACAAATATATTTACATTTTGAGAGTTTAAACCTATGTTGAACTGTGTTCTCTCAACTCTTTTCATGTAACTATTTTTGTGTCGTGTTCTAAATAAAAAAAAATCGAAAGCAAAACATGTAATTTAATGACATGATCATGTAAAGATTTTACTATGGAATATCGGTAGTTCTACTTTCATTTTTCTAGCAGCATGTTAGCAGTGACTTTTTTTAACATTTATCTATGACTAATTATGTAGGCATGAAATTACAATATGTCCTGTAAATATTATCTGTAGATCAATGAAATAAATAAACTAATTCCTAACTAATTGACAATATACTGTTTCAATATATCTATTATAAATCTTTCTACATTTCGAAATCTGTGCTACAGTCGAGATCGTTTTCAACATTGATCTGGAATGCATTACTCGAGAAGTAGCTTCCTAAAACAAACATCATAGATCAGCTGTATTTTTGTATGATAACGACTATAAACTTATTGTTCATAATATCATGTAAGAAACACCTAGCGATAAACACATAATGGTATTGATGCTATTTCTTCAATAATAATTACTGCTATTTGTTATGAAAATCCTCGAACTTCAGCACCTTTCTAGCTAAAAGGAAAATCTGTTTAAATTCATAAACATTGAACAATATTCTATGATTCTTCAATAAAACTCTTACGATTATAATGATTTTCAATGCAAAAGTTTATATAAATTTTGTCAAAAAAAAAAAATTTGAAACTCAGAAAAAATAATGTGGCACTTGTGTTTCATGTTAGCAATTATCTACAATTCCATTATATCACTTATTTTACAAAATATACAACCACAACGAATTTTTTCTTTACCATTTAGAAATATTTTCGAATATTCGTGATGAATAAAATGACACTAACTATTATTACTCTCTATTATCCATAGAAAGTACGCATAGAGATAAAATTATAACCACAACCACGTTTGATAAAGGACACGTCAGTAAATATTTGCTGGAGAAAAACAACTTACATTTTATTGTCATGAAACAAAGAATGATTAAACTCCTATCATCGTGAAAGTCATATTCTACTTCCTTTCCTCAGTTTTTATCTTTATTTAGGATAAAAACGACAAAACAATCTTCATCATTATTATCTGATATATATATATATACTCGATAAGTTAACTAGTATTCGTGTGTATACATAAATGTCAACTTACAAATTATATTATTTTAACGGGCGTGGTCGTGCTGAAATATCACGTCTAATCTTTGCTGCTGTTGGTCAAAAATTTCACGATATTCGATATGAAGAGAGCGAATGGCCAGCACATAAAACTGAAATGCCTCTTGGGCAAATACCAGTACTTGAAATCAATGGATTCAAATTACCTCAATCGATTTCTATTGCACGTTATCTTGCCAAAGAATTTCATTTGGCAGGTAAAAATAATTTGGAACAAGCTAAAGTAGATGCCGTTGCTGATACATTAACTGATTTAATTAATAAATTCGCACCAATTTTGTGGCAAGAAGAAGATGAAAACAAGAAAAAACAAGGTATTAAAAAATTTATGACTGAAGAATTACCAAAACATTTAAAAAATCTCGAAACTTTGGGACATTCTTACAGTGATGGTGGTCATTTTTTCGTTGGTAATAACCTCACTTGGGTAGATCTATATGTATACGATATGGCTCAGAATCTTCTCGAAATAGATGGCAACCTTTTCAATCAATATCCTTGGTTAAAAGCTAATCGAAAAGAAGTTGAAAAACAACCAAGAATTGCGGCATACCTCAAGAGTCGTCCAATAACACCATACTAAATGACATCTTAATATTTAAAACACATTCATTTGCTTTTTCTTTTGTCGAAATCTTTTTTTTTCCTCTTATAGTCTTATTGCTAATAAAAATAGAAAATATCCATTACAAATTGGTGATCAGAGTCCGAATCGGATCGTTTCAGATCGAGTTCCGAAAAAAGCTTCGATTTTGGGATGGATTCGAAGCCTGAAAATTTTGCAGATACACAGAAAATTTGGAATGTTATTCTCATTGATAAGGTCTACAAAAGAGTGACAAAAAGCTTATTAAAGCAAGAAGTGATGTATGGCACGATTTTTCTTCTACTTTACAGACTCTTCTTTATTGACATCAGACAACGATGCATGGCGAGTCTACTGTTTGTTCCATAGTGATCTAAAGATTGAAGCCTGTGTACATAAAAAAAAGAAAGACAAACAACCATAAATTTTATCACATAATCCTGTTGTCCCATCTGCAGAACATTGGTAAAACATCGAGGACATATTCCTTGTTTCCAATTATAAAATGAAAGGAAGAACAGAGGATTGAGAAATTGGTTTTCTCAAGAGAAGCAGAAAAACTAGTCAATATTAGAGTCCGACTTGGATGGAGTCTAATCATAAAAACTTGACTGAACCTATGTGTAAAAATTTTTTGCACAAAATATATCTTCAATTTTCTTTCATTTAAAGGTTGCAGGAGATCATCCAAAGCAGTCAGCTATAATGGAAATTTCATGCTTCTTCTAAGTATATATATTCAGAATTTTTTTCCGACTCAAAATTGATTCAATAAGAGCAAATTTTGAAGAGGACCAAAAACGACGTTTGTACAGAAATTCTCATGTACTACATTTTTGTACATGGATTAAAAGTGCCTCAATTCTAGTTATAAAAAGTCTTCTTATACGCTAGTTTGTAGAATGAAGCTTGCTCTGCAAAAAGGAAAAACTATTCCAAAATACTCTTTCGAGAAATGACACACCATAGAAAAAGTTTATTTTGCGTGGTACAAACGATATTTTTCATTTAATCAAGTATTTGTTTATAGCTAACTAGCCGTTAGTTAGGATCAAGTTTGAAGGATATATTTTAAAACAGTATCGAATGCTGATTCTACCTAACTAGTTTCGGTCGTCTTCGATTACAGTTAAATGTTCAAAAACTGATTAAGCATTGTTACTAAGACCTTTGAAACTCGTATTTTGTACAAACGTCGTTTTTGGTCCTCTTCAAAGATTTGCTCTTATTGAATCAACTTTGAGTCGGCAAAAAATTTTGAATATATACTTAAAAAGAGTATGAAATTTTCATTATAGCTGACTTCTTTTGATTATCTGCTGCAACCTTTAAGTGAAAGAAAATTGAAGATATGTTTTGTGCAAAGACTTTTTTACACGCAGGTTATGTCGGATACTGTTGGTGATGTGAGAAAAATATTTTCTTCTTATCTTCAGATCACAGCAATGTTTTCTTTATTCTTGTCCACATTACTTTCCGAAATAATATTTAAAACGAAACAATATCGTTTTTCTCTTTATCAGCTGAAATAATTACAATCTTATAGACATATACGAGATATCATACTTGAAAAATAAATATATAAATTATTTTCTCAATTTTTGTTCGTTATTCTCCAAAAACAAACAAGTAATAATCTTTTCAGCATATCCTGTAAAACATTTATTTTAAATACACAGTCGATACATACAGACAGTTAAATGAAAAGAAAATAGAGTTTGACATGAAGAATCCTTTTATTAGTCATGTTATCAATTCTCCTGAAGGAGTTTTCTTGAGAAGAACCAAAAAGAGAAGCATTTGTCACTGTTAGATAAGACAAATATAATAAATATGATTGACGAACATTTACGAATATGTTAGTCGAACAATGATGATGTGGCTAAAATAGAAAAAATGAAACAAAAATTCACAATTGGCTATATATAACTCGAAATTATTTTATTTATGTTAAGTCTAACATTTTATTAGATGAAAATTTTTTCGATGCTAATTTCAAATATGTGAATACTAATTAACAAAACAGTAGAAAACGTTCTATGGTCTAGAAATACTACAAAGTTTGAACACTAATGAAATTTCATAATGAATTAATTCTAGAAGCATTATCTTGATTCTTCGACATCAAACATTTGTACGAAGATGATAGGTCGAAAGAGTAGTGTATATCTCATCAATTAGTTTTTAATTGAAGATTTTTTTCGACTGGTCAATGATTATTTAAAGATGTGTTCCACTACTATCTTTTGCACAAGTTTTTGAGTTGCTCACTTTAGAAAAAACTTCGCATGTTCAAATCACTCAATATTTGCTTCGAAATAATTTCTTATTTACATTAATATTGTCTTAAGATTATTTATTCATAGACTTGATATAAAAGTTAGATCATCTAGATAAATTGTTATAATCACACAATATTTCTTATAGTAATACTATCACTATTCTACCGTGAAGATGTTGTCGTAGACTCTTTTCTTTACAAACTTATTGTCTAGAAATATTTACATATGATATTCACAAAATATTATACTAAAAATTCGATCATAATCAAGAGAATTTAAACGTTTTTTTAAACTTACGAGGACGTCCAAGTGCTGATTGTACAATTTGATACATACATCGTTGAAACTCTTTAAGAATAGCTTGTTTTGAATCGAGATCATTCATTTGATTCATTTCACATTGTTGACCAGTAACAAGTAAACAAGTAGTTAATGCTTCGGTTACTTCCATATTAAAAACATTATTTGGAATAGTACTACATCATATAATAGAAAACCCCAACAATAAAAAAAAAAGATATGAAAACTTGAATTTTTTTACGTTTCTGTTGGAGGTCCTGTTCGTGGTATTTGATCAAGTGGAGTTTGTGTTGTTGTTTTTGGTTGACCCGATCGATAGAAACCAACATTAAGAGGATGTACTGATTGTTCTGTATTTTTACAACCAATGCTAAAAATAAAAATACGCCACCTTACATTACTATCATTTAACTAAAAAATCGTTATTGATTTACCATTTACATAAGCTAGTACAAGGCACTCGTGACTAAGAAATAAATATTAAAAAATTTGAATGTAAAAGAAAACTTATTTACTTCATAACATTCACAATATCGTTTGTGACAACTTGATTTTTTACACTGAAAAAAATGATAATTTATTAATTTAGTATTTCGTTAAATAATTGAATCAAACATACATTGCAACCTTTGAGAGGTCGATCTGGTTGTGCAATAGTTGTATTAGCTATTTATTTGTTTTGAAGAAATGAAAAAGAATCGAATTATTCATTGTAATACATAAAAATATTATTAAAAACTAACCAAATTTGTACATCTTTGATTTGAATGCATTAGGATTACGTTCAAGTGTAGCAGCTATTGCTTTTGCTCGTTCATCTTCATGTCGTGTATCATTATGACAATTTAGACAAGCACAATTTTGACAATTAAGACCATTGGCAAAGCAATCACAGTATCTTTTAGAAAAGTAAAGTTTCTTTTTATGTCTTATCAAGTAAACTTACAATTTAAGACACATTGATTTTGTACAATTACATGGTTTTCGCTGATATTGAACTGGTAAATAATCACCTGTTGTTGTCCTATATAGTTATAAACGAATTTATTTATTGATTTCAATAAATAAGAAAAGTAAATAGATCAACCTCATATTAGTAGTTGATGGTTCTGTTGGAAAAAGGTTAGGATTATTATTATTTTCTTTTTGAGCAGAATTTAGATCTTGTTGAACTTGCAACTAAATAGAAGATAGAAAGAAAAAAAAATGAAAACAATATATTGAATTTATTTATTTTGAAGTCATCTAGTAGACGAGTTACTGGAGCATGTTTACTTAGTATTTTTTAAGTTTCAGAATTTTTTTTCCTGTATCATATATTATGAAAGTATTATGTCTTTTATAAGATTTATCTAAATACATCATTAATTTGTCGTTAGATTATTTCTTTTCTAAAAGATTTATTTGTAAAACATTATTCTATCACAGAATTTGTTATACAAAGTCCGTAACATCAAATGATTCCTCAGCGAATCTATTCGAGAGAGATATATTTCTGTTGGCATTCTTCTTCAGCTGACTCTCTCTCTTATAAATTTATTACTGAGTGAATATACTCTAAAAACAACAGGATAGAATTATATCGATAATTACTCTTCTAAAATTTGTACAATTAAATAGCAACACTGGATGACTCAGCTGCTAATGCTATGGCCTTTCAAATCATGCATCTAAGGATTAATTCCTTTTTTAGTTCACTAGTTTTTTTTGTTAACTAGAATTTTCTTTAGTTTATTATGTCACAAAAGAAGCTCTCTTATAAATTCTGCTACGTAATATCGAATAAGTATATCCTATCCGATCTATTCCAAATATATTATTCTTTCACGAGATTTATTACAAGAAACAGCAACATCTACACTCACCTCAGCATTGATTAGAAAACTCTAATAATTTCTGAATATATAAGTTCTAGAAGTTGCTGAATAAGTGATAGAAGAATATCCCAAGTTAGGATAAATTTTATTGATGAGAAAAAAGTCGATTTCTAGTAATCATATTCTGAAGATTAATATTGTTGAAGATGTGTACTTTATGACAAGTTTGATAAAAATTTTACCGTAACAAGTGGTTGTGTAATAACCAAATTTCCTCGCTGTTGAAGTAAAATTTGTTGACCTGATGTTTGTACTAAAATTAAAATTAAATCTCAATTTTGAAGTTTCGTGTATTGTTATGAATGATTTACTTGTAGACATCTCACTGGGATTAATAAATGTCGATGGTGTTACTAAACGTAAAGTTGAAAAAGATGCAGAAGTTGATGATTGTGGAACCATTGTCGCTAGGGATACTGTATTTAGTGGTTGAGCTTGTTGTAATACAGTCATTACTTCAGATTTTGGTACAGCTGAAAATGTTATATTAGAATTATTAAAATCAGATGAATCAAGAGCGATTCGTTTATTTGGATGATGTGGTTCAACATTATCACTCTAAAAAAATATTAACTCAGGAATCAGAATTTATTTTAAATTAATGTTATTGCCTGTTGTAAAATGATTGGTTTAACATCAACATTTGTTGTTGTCGTTGTTGTTAGAGCTTGTTGAATACTATCACGATATGGTTTTACAATAACATTTTTGAATGGTATTGATGAAGATGATGACGGTTGTAATGCTTGTTGATGAAGAATGATAGGAGGTCGAACAATTGGATGAGCGGTTATAGTTTGAATAGAAGGATTTTGACTTGTTGATGAAGATGATGGAAGAAGAACGATGGACGGAGGATTACCGGACATTGGAATTCTCCTATAAATAAGATGAACGATCACTCTTTTTCTTCGATGAAAGAATTATCATCACATCCTTGCTTGTCCGCTTACAATTTGATTGAAAGAAACGATATTCAAATGAGTGATAGTTACAGAGGGCAGTATACGTCGAGACTGTACATTTAATCAAATTGTATATGTGGTAAGAAAGTCAACTAATTCAGTTACATTGAATTTTGAAGTAATTCATATGTCTTTATCGATTTCTTTATTGAATTATATTAACAATTTACTTGATCAGCATTGCTTTGATTTGAAATGGTTTGCTCTTTATTATGATTTATTAAAAATAAAAATATATAACTCTGGACCAAATAGAACAATAAAAATATACTTCTAGATGTCTTTTATGCTTCAGGATACATGTATATTTTTTAATGAATGAGAAAAATAGCAAGTTGAGCATTACTATTGTTTAGGCCAAAAATCTTTTGGAATTTATTCAATGCATAGAAAAATAGTTGCATATTAGAAACACAAACAAAATATGGAAAAAAAATCTTTAGACTAGAGTCATTTGATATTTACTTTTGAATCAATTTAGAATTTCAGTAACAAATAACAAACTATTGTCGGCGCCAGAATTAAATAGGG